>OY757918.1:5859550-6202309 GCA_963585895.1 Sepioteuthis lessoniana | reverse complement strand
AAAACCGAGATTACTGAAAGGGACAGAAAGTGCAAACGTCCTTAATTAATATATATTTACAAGGAACAAATATCTTTTATGATTAATTCTTATATAGCAGTGACATGTATAAACCTAAGAGTTAGAGGAAAGGACTGTTTTAAGATGTTTGAGATCTTTAATCAAATAAAGAGGAACAAATTGTACTGGTAATAGAATATTTAGGAAATAACTTTCTTTTTTTTTTTAATCAAACAAAAGCAACTGCCTATCAAACCCAATATAAACATAATATTTTGTTTTGATATGAATTTTTTCAGTTTTTAATGAAATATTCATTTCAGATTAATAATTGTGAAAATTAGTTTCTCCGTCCTATAGAGATGATTAAATGGTTTAAAGTAAAGCTAGCAAATTTGATTTCTCTACTTGTTGGACAGAGGAAAAAATTTTAGGATAAATCTTTTTGTATTTCTTATGTAGAAAAGGGGGTCTCTAAAGAAAATATGTAGAGAGTGGGGGGGGATCTCTAAATAAAATATGTGCAGCGTAGTGTTTGTAAATGAAGTATGTGGAGAGAGTTGGTCTCTTCAGAAATTATTTTGAAAAGGAGTCTCTTAATCGAATATGTAGAGAGGTAGGATATCTCTAAAAAAAATATGTGGCGAGGGTTGACGTCCTAAGAAATTATTTGGATATGGGGTCTTTAAGCAAAAACTATAAGTATCAGAAAGTCACTGTCAAACATAACTTTGAAAGAACAAAATTTATTATTGTTCTTATCAAGATAATTATTCATATTTAACTAAACATTATTCAATAGATTTATTGATAGCTCTCAAAAAAGATGATCTAAAATAATGTTATTAATTAGGATATACGCAATTTAGAACAAAAACCAACATTGTTTAAATTTATAAATATCTGTGTCATTTTCTTAAATCAAAATATATCATAGTCATTCAGTAAATAAGGTGAATTTGAGGAATTGGCAATAGAAAGCAATGTCTTTTAGTTGCAATATTTTCAAAGAAATCAACCCCATTCATGTCCCATAATACTATCAACATCATTTTTACTGACCACTGCGCCTGAAACTTTCTTTATTGAATAGTTAGTGTTTCCTCTCTATCAACTAACTTTTTGACTCTGACTCATTGCAGTGGCAAACCCGTGTTTAGCCCATTTGTAAACATCTTTCTTTACTAAAACATACTTCTCCATACACATAACATATTCTTTTGTAAATTTTACATGGTATGCATGTCTCAGCCCCCAAAATTTGATAACAAACTTCTTTTGAAGCCAGGAACACTTTGTTTTGAACATCTTCAAAATAAATAATTTTATGAGAGTAAAATAATTTTTGCTATGAACCAATTCCAAACAATATATAGTTTACAATCATGGAAAATATTCTGGAAAAAAAAGTTATTTTTCTTTTTTCCAAAAAATTTCCCTTATTTATTGCATGACCCTCATTTTTCTTTCCAAAATTGAAAATTTTTAATAGAACAACATTAACTTCATAAAGCAATATAAAAAATATGATTGGGTGATCTCTTTTCTTTTATGTAGATTGATTTTTTTATTATAATAATGTGTATGTATTCACCCAATGTGGGCTCACCTAGCTCCACATATTGCTGTGTGAAGTTATTCAGGAATTGATGCCCAAAGCTGATCCCCAAATTCATGAGCTTCATTGTTTGCAATTGTTCATAAAGTATTAACCAGTGCTGCAATGTGAACATATTGAGGGAAGTTTGTGCAGTAGAGGTAGGGAATTTACACTCACTGTAGTGGTTCATTTTGTAGGTCAGTGGGAGCTGACCCCATCTCCACTAACTATATCAAATATCCTTAAAAATGTTTCATTGTCTGTTATGTGACTTTTTCAAAGTCTTCATAATTTGAAAATAGTTTTTATTGACTGATTCTTTGTTTCAAAAAGCATGAATAGTACTTTAGCTAATTAATTATAAGCAGATATAAAATTGGTTTTGTTTGGTTCATAGTTTTTTATGTTAGCTAGCACAAGAAATAATGGATTTGTACTTTTCCCAATTGTTTTAGCCTTGAATGAAATGTAAACAGCCTCATTGAGGATTTGAACTCTAGTCTCCTATTCTATTCCCTACTATAATAATAATTACACTAAAGTGTGTCTCCTTTGTACCTGTAATGAAGTTGATCACAAAAGCAAAATTCTTTTTTTGTAGTAGTTTAGTATTAGAATTGAACACCAACACAAATATGGTAAATATAAAAATATGAAAAGGCAATTTGTCTGAAATATGTTGTCTACAAGATACAGCAAAGGAAAAGTAAGAGATTTCTACTAAGTAACAATATTTCTCATTATTCAAATAAACCTAGAAAAAATTGCAATGAATTTAAAAGAATTCAGCATATTGTACCTTTTCCTTATTTAAGTTTCATTTGACTGGACATTCTCTTATGACAAACTATTGTCTGCAATTCACTTGAACATGCCATATTTGAATTTAATACTTGTGAACATTCCATGTTATAATTCAAATCCTATTTATTCAAAACAAATACACAGCTGTACACTACAAAAATGAATAACATTGTATAATTTATCTACACTTAAATCTGGTTGTCAACAACACAAACTGTATTTAATAATGTCAGAAGTAACTTTCAAATAACTTACATTCTCTATGCATATTGTTAACATCAAGTGAATAATTGTTTATATTACATTTACTTGTTAGTTTTATATCTACATACTCATTCACATATTTGTTGGTTGGTTTTACAGCATGTCAACAATTGTTGGGTTATTCAATGCTCAAGTCACATGAACATTTTAAGGCAAATGAGCTTCAAAGTCTTTGAAATTATCACATATGAAAATCTGAACCTTTGTGGTTGAATGATTTTTGCAATTTCTGAATTGATCCATTTTTAGGAGGTCCAAAAAGATTTTTTTTCTAAATTTACTCTCACTTCCAGATGTACTTTAATAATCTATATAGTTTTCTATGGTTTTGGTATTTCTTTGATAAATTGTTGAGATCCAAAAATCAAAAAATATTCAATATTTTCCAAATTTGAATTTTCTGTATTTCCAAGCTCTTCATTAAGGATGAAAAACACTTCTTATCAAATAAATTTTGGGTGTTTGGTTGACTATTCCGGATATATTATTAGATGGTTGGTTGGTTTTATGGCATGTTAACCTTTGTATGTTATTTAATGCCAAATCCATTTTTATGCAAATTGTCAGTTCTATTTCAAACAATTCAGTTTAGCATGAGTACACAGTTTAATTGTCAAATCATTTCTGTTTCAAGCTATTCAGTTTAGTCAAACAGTTCTAATTAGTATAAGTATGCAGTTTAGTTCTATTTAATCCATTGATAGGGCTCTATCAGGTGCTACCATTCTGGGCCAGAGTGGACATGGGAGCAATAGCAATGAAGGGATGCTCCACATTCCCCAAAGTTCCAGCATCACTGGAACATCACTACCAGATTGTTTAGTGTCATATCAAGGACACTCGTTGGGGGTGGGGTCTTAACCCTCTGCAGAGGTGCAGTCTGTGTATTCTACAGCCAACTAGGCAATCTGTTATTAGAGTACAGTAAATGGGGTACTTTAAATAACTACTAAAATTTTGAATCTTCTGAAAATTGCTATTCAGAACATTATTTTATTTTATTTTATTTATTTATTTATTTATTTTTCAGATTTTTTACTTAATTTTTCAAAAGTATTTAAGTTAAAACAATTGATTCTCACTGATTTTAAAACATTTGAAAAGAAAAACAACCTTACCAAGACTTGTAACAATCCTAATTTCAAAATGCAAGCCTCCAAAAGTGGGAAAAGCTCAAAAAGCGGTATTTTTTTAGAAATTCTCTAAGATTTTAAATGATCATAAAATAAGAATGATTAATTCTAAGTGAGTGGAATTTTCATCATTTACTTTTCAAATGGAAACAAACAAATGGTGAATTTGTTTTTTAAATTTGGAATTGACCCTAGGTGAAATTGGCTGGAATGACCCAATTTGTATTACCATAATATGGTTTCAAGTAATTATATCATTTCAAATAATTATTCTTTATAAAAAATTATTTATTCTCAGTTATATGGTATCAAATCTAATAGTAATAATTTTCAAATAGAACTATTTAACCCATAGATGTTGTGGGTCTGACACTAAACTGCATGTGGTGGTAAGGTTCCTGTTCTAGATCTCTCGTGAGTATGAAGTTACTGCTTTGTTGCCATTACTACCAGGTCCACCTGACCTAGTGTGGTAGTATTTGTTTGATCAATTATTAGTATTAAGTAGGAATACTTGAAATCATATAACTGTATGCAAATTATTTGACTTAAGGAAATAATTGAAGATATAATTTACAAATGATTATCATTAGTTACTTAAAACCATATAATTGCTTACAAAAAAATGTCTGACTATGGCATTAAAAGGTGAGTTGCCATAAACCAACCAAAGAAGTCACAATTTATATCTAGATGTGTTGCATATTCATATGCAGATGCATGCATAATCATAACGACGACACAATAAAGATGAGCGACACAGGTCTTTAGAAAAATATACCTCTCACTTTATTTGAAAGGGTTATGTGTGAGAGGGAGTTGGAGACCGACCAGAACTGCAACATACTGACCCCCACTCTTATGGCCATCAGCGTTTTTTTCCCGTTCTCCAGGGCTGCTCAACCGGAGGCCCGGGGGCCCAGCTCTCTGCTGGGTGCTGTTTTCTCTACAGCATCATTTCTCCATCTCTCTGATCTCCAAAACTCCTTGAATTTCCTGTGCACTGAGTTATATAATAGTTCAACACCCACTCAATATCTCCTCATAACTGGCCATCGGAATATGCACTTCCGCCCTCTTTGGAATGGCATGTTTGATCGTCATCAAGCAGAAATAACTGTCATGCAGTTCACAGGTCACTCTCTTCGAGTGCATCAGTTTGTGACTGTATCGTGGGGTTTTAAACCTGTCCCATATTGTCAGCCAAGCTTGCCCACGGAAAATGCACTTCCGCCGTCTTTGGAATAGCATGTTTGGCTGGGTCGGAGGTCAATATATGACAAATGTACACAATGAAAATGGTATCAGAAAATCTAAAAAAGAAAATGCATCATTCATTGTTCTTAAATTTTAGTAATCTTCAAAATATATTATGTTGTTGCTTTTGATATCATGGATTAGCATATTATCTAGAATATATGAGGTATGATAAAAAAATATTGAGACTAAATCTTTTAATTTTAAAATTTAAATGAAGATGTGAACACAGTTGAGCAACTTATATAATAAAGTGATGATGTCTACACAATTCATTGCCAAATTGAAAAAAATGTGAAGCTAGTTTTAATGTTTTATGAATGAAATGTTTTGGGGTGAAACACAGGATTCTGCAAGAGCTTCATCCTCCCAAACTTAACTCCATACAACTTTTTTCTTATTTCCTAAACTGCAAATTCATCTCAAGAGCAAAATTTTGGGATATAGAAGAGATCAAATACATATCTTCAAAGGTGCTTCTACCAATAGAAAACTTACTGAAATAAGTGCTGAATGCCAAGTGTATTATTTTAAAGAAAATATATATTTCTTCATTGTTTATTTCTATCTTAGTAAATATAGCTTCCATTTTAATGCTTTTTTAGTTCACCTTTGTTGGTCTTATCTGAAATAAATTTGATCTTTGATTTTATATCTTTAATATAAATCATTTATTTGTGAGTTTTACATTAAAAAAAATTGTTAATATTATTATGAATATTATTCTTTCAGTATCCACTGTTTTGTATTTATTAATACCCCCCCCCAAAAAAAACAACCTATAATCACTAGTTGCTCTTAACTTTTCATGCCCTTGATCATTGTTGTTAAAGTTTCCCTTGTTGGGAAAAGTTCTAATTTTCTAAAAAGAAAATGTGAGAAGTACCAAAAAAATAGGAACTTGAATTTTGAATTTTCTTTTCCTTGATTTGATGTAAGTAATTGTCTGAGTTTGAAAAAAGGTCAAGTTATGTAATATATTGATTGTGGACTGTCATTTCATGATATTGCAAGGAAATTGAAATTATTCATTATCTTTGTTAATCATTTTTTAAAAGCCTGACTAGATGCTGTCAGATAGGATATTTAATGTTAACCAGTACCCTATCAAATATTAAGTGATCATAAATTGCCTTGATTGTCATAAACTAAGTGGTCATCAAATGTTTTAATAAAAAGTATTGTCGTCTGTCACTTTTTTTTTCTTTTTTTTTTTTTGGGTACTGATTTACAGTTTAAATACTAATATCTATATTTTCTTTTTTAGTTCTTCGAGCTGGTGTCATTAGTCAGGCTAAAGGTTCTGCTTATATTGAACTCAACAAAACTAAGGTGATATGTGCTGTGTAAGTATTTCATTTATATTCGTTTAGTTTTTATTTTATAAATAATGATAGCCTTTATTAATTAAGGAGCATTGATAATCGAATATCATCATGTGGTTTTCAAGAACATTTGAGACTAATGAACAAGTAACTTCTGATTATTTTTCATATTGCATTTTCATAATTTCCTTATGATCCCTTCAGCCCTTCTCTCCCAAATCTATTGTTGGCTAATATTTATAATAATGTAACATATACTAATCAAACCCTAAATGAATTTTCTGCACAGCTATTTAGTATTCTGTATTATTTTAGAAGAATCTTTGAAATCAACAAGTTTCTTTATTAAAATACTTGCTGGGGTACCAGTAATCTGGTATTAAGAGTTATTGGGTTAATTCTAGTGTGTATTTAAACTCAAAATAGCAGAGTATACATTATTCTGATAAAATGCAAAAGAAAAAAATCTTAAACTTTTATCTTACATTGAAAAGGATGATTTTTGATGATCATATGACATGTTTTTAATTATAGCATATAAAGCATCAGCAGATAATTCCAAATGAATCCCAAACAATTTTCCCAAAGAAAATTATCACTTGACTGTAGCATATTGAGACTGACATATGGGTGAGTAAGGGGTTCCCTGACAAAAATATCTGAAGTTTATCAATGCATTTTGAATTAAAAGCATTCTGATTGGTCAAAAGAAGTCAGAAAAAAGTCAGATAAGGTTTAATTTTGGTAAAAATTTTGAGTGAACAACTCAAGTAGTCATTTTTTTTGTGGTGGGGCCATAAACGTTTTTTCTTTCATTTACTTATTTATTTATTTTCTTTAGGGTTTAAGATTATATTGTTGAATGGCCCATTCCATAATCATTACCTTTTTCCATTTAGCCAGAAACAAAAGTTTTAACCTGAAAAGGACCTGTGGCAATCTTTTGTGACCTCAGAGGTCAGCAGTAACTATTCTATATTCATCTTCAAACAATCCTTGTAGTCAAATATTTAGTAATCAAAGTGTAAATATTTACCTGGCCATGTGACACATACAATCAAACAAGCAGTCATTTTATAGATTAAAACTGACATTTCTCAAGAATAACATAGAATTTTCCTTAAATAATCATGTAACTAACAATGGCACAAGATTTGCTTCTCATGTCTTCTGACATAGGCAGATGAAACTTGTTTTCCTTCTTCAGAATGAAGTTTGGTTCCTTTGACAACATTGTTCATTTCATTACTCTCTCTCTCTCTTACAAAGTTCCATTCCATGTGTATCTTTTGATTTGCTTCTTATGATCAATCTCCATGATTGCCTGGGACAAGCTAGCAGCTGGTTGAGTGGCAGTGAGTCAAGGATGCATGCTGAGGTCATCATTTCACACGGCTTAAAACTCTGGCCACAAGTTCTTCCAAAAATTTTCGTTAGTATCTTTAATTCTGCCAGGTAAACATTAACCATTTCTTCTTGATGCAAGATTCCACATCCTAAATTGTTCATACACCACAAAACAGTCCAATGCTAATGCAGTGTATCGTGCGCCCTTGATCTGAGTTGCATTGGATTTCTTCTCTTTGTTCAACAATGACTGGTAGATTGCAAACACTTTATAAATCAGTTGGAGAGGAAGAGCTCACTCAACTCACTTCACACCTCTGAGGCTGCTTATCAATTCTATCTTTTTCATCCAGATGATCGCTGATGTTTTGCTGTTAAATTCTATGATTAACCTGATTAATCTTGTATTTTATCAAAATAGCTTGTAGCAAACAAAAGACTTGTTACTTTGTAGTGAACAATGTCACAAGATTTATTTCTCTTGTTCTCTATTCAGCAAATCATGCTTTTAATACTTCTGGTTATCTTGCAGCTCAAATGGAAGAATTTATTCAGATAGGCAAAAAGCTATAGGTAAAATAGTAGGGCAGACTAGGTTCTTCAGCCCTAGTGAGGCAACTAGTCTAGGCGAAGGAAAACTCTGAATTCAAACCTGTTAAACTCCGCTTAAAAATTGACCTTGTGTCATATCCTGCCCGAGCGGAGGGGGTGGTAAATATGATTGGCAAAAAGTTCCGAAAAATATCTCTAAAGATAAAATGCCTTGTTGGCAGGGCTTAAATACAATGACATTATCTCCTGTAGATGGGTGTTCTTGTTATGACACTAAACTGCATCTGGTGGTGAGGCTCCACTTCTGGAGAGTAACCTTTAATAATAATAGACTTTTTTTTTCCAAGTGGCATTGAGTCTCTTTAAAAAATTCAGATATGGCAGAACTTTGAAGAGATAGAAAGCTACCAGATTTCAATTATAAAGTTATTGTTGGTTAAATCTTGGGCAATCTGACATGGTTTCTATTGGTACTGATGAAAGAGTTGGTGTATTGCTTGATGAAATCTAAAATCTATGCACTTGAACCAAATATTTTGAAATAGATTAAAACTATCTCTTATAATAAGAGTGTTTTCCTGGATTTTGGAGCTTTTTCAAGGAGTGGTAATTTTTTAAAAAGTTTTCTGTTTTGTTAACATGTGTATTTTTATTTATTTCCTAACCTCTCGGCATAAGATAACACTAGAGAGGTTTGACATGCTGTAATATTTTGACCTTCGACCCGGCCCAAAAATGCTATTCCAAGGTGATGCACCGGAAGGAAGTGACACATTCCAATGGCCAGTAATCGAAAGAGATCGCGTGGGCAGATTAAGGCTGATGATATGGGACAAGGTGAAGGTCCCACTGTGCCACTACAGAGTGATGCACCGGAAGAGAGTGACCTCTGAACTGCATGACAGTTATTTCTGCTTGATGACGATTAAACATTCGATTTCAAAGATCGAGTGGGCGTCGAACGATTATATAACTCGGTTGAGTTCGACGAGATGTGGTAGGGAAAGCCACACCTGGCCGAGGGGGCCCTCGGGAACCCCGATAGAGTTTGGGGACCTAAGAAGTTGCTGATAAGATGTAGCAGATCACCCAGATTAAGGCCTCCGGTTGAGCATCAAGAAACGAGAAAGACACAACGTTGATGCTCATTAGAGTGGAGGTCAAAATATTGAAGTTTCTGTTCGGTCTCCAGCTCCCTCTCACAGTAAAACCCCACACAACCCTTTCAAACCCTTGCAATAAAGTGAGAGGTAAATATTTTTATAAAGAAGTCTTCCTGCATCTGTCTTTGTCACTGCGTCGTAATTATTGTGTCATTGTGATGCTGTAGATGAGTATATAACAATGCCATTAAAATCAATCAAAGTTTTTAAAAAAGAGCATACAATCAAGCAATTACTGGGGGTTTTTTTTGGAATAGATTAAAACTGTCTCCAATAATAAGTGTTTTTCTAGATTGTTGGTGCTTTTTCAAGTAGTGGCTATTTTTTAATTTTTTTTCTTTTTAAGTTTTCTATTTTGATAACATTTGCATTCTTATCAAGTTTATTTTTTTGGTTATTTCTAAACTAAATATTTTTGCTTTGTACAAAATTTGAATGCCTTTCTTTTCTCAAGCTCAGAAAAAACTTAGCTGTAATTCAAGTAAACCATCTGTAATTATATAAGTATTTGGCCTTTCTAAGAATTTTCTAATTCTGTTATTAAGAAAATGTTTCCACAAGAGATACCAAATTTGGAATGCCTTGCAATCTAAGATTGGTATGCCTTTATGAACATTCTTCATCCAGAATTATCAAACAAAAACAAAGCATTTAGATAAAAATAAAGATAACAAAGCCACCTCTTGTCTATCAGGGAAAAAATACAAGGAGCACTCTGAAAAAAATGTCTTCTTTTTAATTCTATGGAATAATAATGTAACCTAGAAATGCTATTCATGTAACCTATCTTTGGCAAGAATAACCTCTTGGAACCCATCCTTCTCCAGGTCTACAACTGGCTTGAATTCTGTTTTCTTTCCACTAAACCACTCGCCCTACCAAGGTTAAAGCCTGCCCTACTATTTACCCATAGCCGGAGGGAGAATAATTGGATTCATACCTTTCGCAAGTTTATTAGCTCTATGTGAAAAACTACTTTGTTCAGGATTTGAATTCATGTAGCTGAGTCCATGTCCAGTGACAATAACTGTTTTATCACAAGCACCTCCACTAGTAATAACTTCGATTTTATAAATTTTTGATAGCAAAACTTATCAAATAATTGCCATCAAAGTTTTGAGTTTTGACTTTATATTGACTGGTACTTCAGCCAGTTAATATTTTATCATTTAATATTTTAAAAAATCTTAAGTTAAATACTATTTCAAAATCAGTTGTTACTTGTTATTTTTATGTGTCATGAATTGACACGCATATTTATATATATATATATATATTTTTTACTAAGTGTGCAGTATAGTTAAAGCAACAGCCAAATCTGAAGACTTTTTGTACTGAGGGTCAGACTGACAAAATTTGGTCTTTGCACAATTAGATCAACACATATCTTCCAGTTGAATCTGAAAGAAAAATTCAATTCTTGTCCAATCTAAAGTTTACCTACTTCATTTTGACGAGCTGAAAAATATGCCACCATAAACCTATATATATCAAAGATTTTCATTCAAATCACCTGTCAAACATTAAATCACTTTAGTCACTGTGCTAACCTATATCATTTTTACCGACCATTCCACTTGGGCAAGATATGACACAAGGTCAATTTTTCAGCAGAGTTTAACAGGTTTTGATTCAGAGTTTTCCTTCTCTTAGACTAGTTCCTTCACCAAGGCTGAAGAACCCAGTCTGCCCTACTATTTACCCATAGCTGGAGGGAGAATAATTGGATTCATACCTTTTCCAAGTGTATTAGTGCTATGTGAAATGTAATCAGTCTCGTCTAGGATTTGAACTTGCGTTGCTGTGTCCATTTCCTATGACGATAACCATTACACCACGGGCACCTCCTGCTAACCTATATCACTCTCATCAGCTTTTCACAAACCATCTTAAAACTACTTTTGTACTGCACATATTACAAACACAAGTTTTATTTCCTAACAATTAATTTCCACAGTGTAATTTGTTGATTATTTTTCTTTGTTAAATGGTATATCAGCCTTCAGGTATTATTTAATGCCAAAGCCTTCCTTGTAGAAAAAAACAGCAGTGGTACAATTTAATTGTTAACTGTGGGAAGGGATTAGAAGGTTCATAAATTTCCTTAGAGTTATTTGTCAAAAAGTGAATATAATTGTGCAACTGAAGTTCAAACTCATTTGCTGTAATGTCTCTATCCAGCTCATTATCAATTTGGCAACATGGAATCCAACCCACCCACCACCCCCATAATTTCTATTTCAAAGAATGAGAAAATACATATTAAATTAAACATTTTGTGGAGAAGCATTTAGCATAGTGGTTATCATTGTAGGAATTAGAATTAGTGACTTGAGTTCAAATCCTAGAAAAGGCTATTTTATCCATAACTGGGTAGTGGAGAATAGATGGTTTCATGCCTTTTTCCTGGGCATCAGGGCAAAGTGAACTTGGTTCACTCATTCTATTTTTTATGTTAAGAACCATTAAGCCATATATTGTATTAAAGGTTTGGATTTGTTTCTTTAGCTTAGGCAAAGGAACCAATCAAAAGAGGGAAAACTGAATTCAAACCAGCTTTACTCTGCTTTAAATCTGTCCTTGTGTCACATCCTGCTTGTGGTGGAGAGGTTGAATAATTACATGCATATTAAGTTACATATTTTGTATCTTGGTTATTTCACACAATTTTTATATTAAGAAATGTCACGTTCAGTGTTTTCATTCCTTTCCTCTTCACTGACATCTGCTCTGTCACTTCAAACCAAACATCTTTAGTCTAGACACTCTAAGCGATACTTATGCTTTATTCTTTTGTCTGTGAATTCATTATGTTAATTTTGTTCTTGTTTAGGTATGGACCAAGGGAGATAACTCGTCGTGAAGAATTCAGCATGAAGGGTCAGTTGACATGTGAATTTAAGTTTGCCACATTTTCATGTCAACTACGTCGCCAACATCAACCTGATAATCAAGAGAAAGATCTTTCAATCCAATTGTTGGAAGCTCTCGAGCCAGCTGTATGCCTTGTGAGTTTTAAATTGCTTTTTTCTATTATTGAATATTAATGAGATGCAAATGAATATTTAAGTTTTACTAGGTTTATACACACATCCTGATCAACAGTATTATGTTTCCATCTAAATACATTTTTTTTTTTTTTTACTGTGTAACCTGCAATAATTATGTTAAACAAACAAAAACAGATCATTATTAATAATTTTAATTTTTTTCTTTTTTCAAATTATTTTATTACAACTCCAGCTGTCAGTCTATGACAATAAGGAAACAGCATTGATCAAAATTACTTAAGGATAAGCTATTGGTATGATTCTAAACTCACTTAGTTAAATGAACCAGCAGCTCTACTCCTGTGAGCTACAAAGAACCATTGGTTTACAAAAACCCAAATTTAACCATTTAAATGTTTTAGTCTTTTGTTATTCTCATTTTTTTACACTATTAGTTCTTTTAATTTCCTTTTGATCTGTGCTGTTTCCTTATTGTTGTAGATTGAAAATGTGAGTTGTAGTTTAAAAAAAGGAAATTAAGATGAAAGAAAGTACCAGTCAAAATTAATTATAATAATGGTTTACGTCATCTAAAAATAAAAATGAATTAAAGATGCAAAGTTCTCTTTAATTCCTATGAAGTTGCGGTTGTTTGTTTGTTACCTCTCCCCCCTCACCTCCCCCAAAAATTAATCTTTTCTCTAAAACCTTCAAATTACATTGCAGTTTTTGAAGCGCACACACAAAATTAAACACATGGGGTTCTTATTTATAATATATACAAGTGGGTTTATTTTTACATAGTTTAGATAAATGTTATATATTTTCTAAATTTAAAAAATGACTTTTTCTGATTACACTCACACACAAAAACAGCATTTACTACTTTTTAAGGTAGATATTTAAAAAAAGAAGAACAGATATAAATTGTGTTTTGTTAATAATTTCCATCCTTATTTCTGGGATCAGGGAATAGAGTTTATCCAAAATATTCTAAAGTCTAAAATCTAAATCATAATGATCTGATTTTTATATGGCCATTTAAGACAGCTTTTAAGAAGGAATCTTGATGGCGAAGTGGTTCATGTGCTGTGTAGTAAGCTAATTCAAACTCCAGTTTGGCTATTATGTACATTTTCAGACTAATATTCTTGGGAAATGTATGAACCCATTTATTCTTCCAGCTTTGGGTTAAATAGCACTACTGCTCTTCTTATACAAGGATTGCTTTGGCATGAAATAACTCTCAAAGGTTGATATGCCATTAAACAAAGAAACTAAACCAAACCACTTTTAAGCAAATATTTATTCATGATTTGACTAAGAATTCTTCAGTCTTCTATGATTGTTCATTTAGAACTGCTTCTAGTTGTCATATAGTAACCATATCTCATCAGCATTGAACCTTGTGCCTTGCTGTTTGACCAAAAATCATGAGAACTCTCATGCTCGGTCTGAGAAGTGGTTGATTTTTGAAAAGAATGAAACAGCTCCTGGCTGAGCAACAAATAATAACCTAAATTTCAAAAATAGAAGAACTGCTCTCCACCAATTTTGGGTGTGCTACAATTTCTTAAACAATTGGTCTTTCTTTCAGCCAAAATCATTTGATTTTTATCCTCCAAAATGAAATTACTGCTTATGTCAAGAAAACATTTAGTAATCCTAAAAGTTAATGTCATGATTTACAAGCCTGACATTTACAGATAACGGACTTTATTTTTAAATCTCCGAGTGATGATTCTTTTAATTCTATTCAGCACTACTTATTTCTATTAGGTACGGGTTTTCAGTTGATCCTGTTGTTCATCAAGTACTTTTTTGATAAAATCTTTTTATTTATTTATGCCTAATATGTATCTCACTTTCAAAATCTAAAATCACAAGTTAAAATGCTAATCTGAACGTTGACTTTATGTATGTTTTTAGGTGAGTTTTTGTGTAGAACGGATTTTTCATTAAACCATGAAAATTTAAAAAGAATCAAAAAAGAAGTAGGTTGCATTTTCTTTTTTCTGAAACTTTGAAGTTGGAGATTATTTTTGTGGTCTTACAAACCTCTAAGGAAATGCAACATGACTTTATTTTTTGAAGTTATATTATATATGTAGTACATTATATAAGTGAGCTTTTATCCTCAGCAAAACTGACACACTGTAGGAACATTTTTATTTGAGGAATACACTTGGCATGTTCTAACTTACTGAATAATGCAGTTTTCATTCTATTTTACAACTGACTGTTAATCTTGTGGGTCTGCATATGCTCATTTCTTTAATCATATAAATTCTTTGTACAACAGATGTCACTATGAAATACTAATTAAAATCCTTCCTAAATAGAAGCATCACTATAATCATGGGCTGCTGTTAACTATGAAATACTAATTAGAATCCTTCAATCTTTCCTAAAAAAGAAGCATTGATATCATCATGGACTATTGTTACATTGAAAATCAAACAATTTCAAGGGTCTTCTATTATATATATGTATGTGTTTATATATATATATATATATGATATGCAGTTTACTATATTTATGTGTAAAGAGTACTCAATATCAGTGATAGAGCATATGTAAATCTAAGTTAAGATAATGTAGATATAGAATCAGAGGTACTTGGTGACTTTTAATTTCTTTTGTTTATAATCATCAGATTAAGAGCTAAAGATGCTCTTGGTCTGATGATCTATCTATCTACATATTAATTAAATATAATTCATAAGATACATGTTTAAATATCCTTATAATGATTTAATGTAAAAACCAAAATGTGTTTGCCCACTCGGCTGGGGTTGTAGAATATGCCAACTGCTTCTCTGCAGAGGGGTAAGACCGCCCCCCACGAGTGTCCTGGATGTGACACTAAACAATCTGATGGTGAGGTTCCAGTAATACTGGAGCTTTAGGGAATGGGGAGTGCCCCTTCATTGCCATCACTCCCAAGTCTCCTCTGTACTAGAGTGGTAGCACCTGATAAGGGCTCTATCTATGGGTTAAATAGAACTAAACCATGGGGTCTTGACTTTACTGTTTTTTTGCATTTAAACTGCGTATTTATACTAAACTGAATTGTTTAAAATAGAACTGTTTTGACATTTGAACTGTGTACTTGTGCTAAACTGAATTATCTGAAATAAAACTGTTTTGACATTTAACTCTGTGTATTGCCCAGTCATCTGGGGCTGTAAAATAAACTGACTGCATCTCTGCAGAAGGGTAAGACTCCTCCAATGCGTATCCTGGATATGGCACACTTGGCAATCTAATGTTCAGGTTCCAGTGATGCTGGAGCTTTGGAGAATGGGGAACACCCGTTCATTGCCATTGCTCCCAGGTCCACTCTGGCCCGGAATAGTAGCACCTGATAGGGCCCTATCTATGGGTTAAATAGAACCAACTACATAATTGTGCTAAACTGAATTGCTTTAATTAGAACTGTTTGACTAAACTGAATAGCTTGAAGTAGAAATGTTTTTGACAAACTGTGTACTTACATTTAAATTGCGTGCTTATGCTAAACTGAATTGTTTGAAATGGAACTGTTTTTAACATTTAACTGTGTGTAAACAAAATCTGTATTTACACTAAACTGAATTAGCTGAATTAGAATTGTTTGACTAAACTGAATAGCTTGAAATAAAAATGTTTTTGACAACTAAACTGTGTATTTATGCTAAACTGAATTGTTTGAAATAGAACTGTTTGTTTGAGAGTGGAGTTTGATATGCCATAAAACCCAAACAACCAACATGTCTGGCAAAAATAAAGATAAGATCATCCTTTAAATACCTTCTTCTTTTTTTTCACATTTGCACACAAATATATGTACCCAACCCTTCCATATAAGCAGGATGCAACCCATAGTTAATTTTTAAGTGGAGTTTAACAGATTTGAATTCAAAGTTTTCCTTCTCCTAGACAGGTTGCCATACCAAGGTTAAAGGACCTAGTATATTGTCCTATTTACCCATAATTGGATTTATACCTTTCCCAAGGATATTAGTGCAATGTGAAATGCAAACCTCATCCAGGACTTGAACTCAGGTCATCATGTCCATTTTTTACAATGGTAAACATTGTCGCAATTTTATTTAGTCAACAAAATTGGACACTAGTAACAATAATGATATTACAAAAAAATATGAAGGCAAAAATAAAATAAGGGGGAAAGAAATCCTTGTTTAAACTTCAAAGTAGTTTATTACGACAAAAGGAAGGTCACTCTAGTTAGTTGCATATGTGTCCCAATGCAAATATGGCGCATAACCCATAAATACGAAAAAGAAGTAAAAAATTATAAAAAAAATCTTTCACCTACTGCTACACTCACAAAACTGGGAAAGAAGTCACTACTTCTTCCCTCCAGCTAAACAATGGTTCACACGTGTATCTTTTCTTTTTTTTTTTCCTTAGATACCAAGTCCCAAAAAAATGTTCTTTTTTTTTTCTCCTTTTTTCTTAATAAAAAGCCACACTGTCTTTCTTTCTTCTGTGAGACAATGTCTCTAATAATGTTCTTTTTTTCTTTTTCCTTTTCTTTGTCAGTCATCTTATCTCTTGATAGAGCAAGTAATGGCATCTGAGACTTGTGTAGTTGTTGGAGTTGTCTGAAGTCGTTAATTCTTTTTCTTAGGGAAACACTTCCCCTAAAATATAAATTTATGTAGTAGAAACCTACTTTTTTTCAGTTTCTTTCTTTTCTCTTCATTTTTAGCTTGTGATAACTTTAAATTCCCTTTTGGAATTCTGAATGTAATACTAAATCCTTCAGGTGGATTTAAATTCTTATTTCTTTTTTTTCTTTTTCTTTTTGGCTTTCAAGCCTTCTTTGAATTCCCTTTTGGAATTCTATATGAAACACTAAATCCTTCAAATGGACTTAATTCTTGTTACTCAGCTCCATTTGAGTTGAGGAGTAAAAACTTGCAGCCTAATTCTAAGGCCTCCTGTTTCCAACTGACTACAGTTGATTTCGGCAGGTAATGCCAGGGACAACACAGCACCCCCACCTCTAGAGACTCCAGCCAATCAAATCAAAGCTCCTCTGTCACACACAGATTTTCACCAAACACAAAAGCTAACCTGCAGTAAAAGAAAGACAATATAAAATAGGACCCGAATTGACCCAGAAATGTTAGCACTCCATTCAATAAACCCATTTACAGATAAAATTACCACATTTCACCATGATCATTTCCATAATAGTTGGTTTTATTAAATAAATTCTCAAAATCATATATATATATAAAGAGAATTTGTTAAATAAAACTAACAATTAATCTCTAAAATAAAGTTCTTGATGTTCCAAAACAGAAATACAGCTGGAATAAAACACTAAAATTTGTATCAAAAATTCACAAATGCAATCAAAATGTTATTTAAAGTTTCATGTTGTTATAGCACCGCAATCAAACAGAAACACTCGTGGTATAATGGTTATTGTTGTAGGAAATAGACATGACAACCCGAGTTCAAATCCAGGAAATGGCTGTTTGCATTTCACTTCACACTAATTCCATTGAGAAAGGTATGAATCCAACTCTTCTCTCTTCAGTTATCGATAATAGGAGGGCAGACTGTGCTCTTTAACCTTGCCATGGCGGCTGGTCTAGGATATGGAAGTTTTTAACTGTGGACGACTGATGAATCGAAAGATTTTATTCATCATGAAATTACAGCAATACCAGAAGTAATGGTTAGGTGAGTGCTACTGAGATTCAGAATGAGGCTTCATAAGTGTATAACTTGTTAGAGCAAGCATTTAGATGATGTAAAGCGATGGCAAAAAAATGGCAAATACTTATTGTAAAATCAAATTTCGAATTCATTCTATGTTGATTTTTTAAATTTATTTTACAAGCTCAAGAAATCCTTCTGTCAGACCTTGCATTAAACCTCAACAAGTTAATTTATCACTCTTACATTTATTGAGAAAAAGAAACAAAATTAAACATAAAGCTTATCAAGACTCACCAATCAAGGGAGGACTGTTACCATCCCAGTTACAGACTTATAAAGATACCATTCAATTGGAGAAGGTGCAAGTGATACATTAACCATCTACCAAAATGGGAAACACTGCAGTATCAACTCTAAAAATCCCCACTCAAATATCTATCTGCCTTCATAAACTTTTGTATGAACAACCTCACCTCCAAACAAAACCTACAGCCAGTCCTACTACTACCACCAATAACTCATACTGGTGCTCTTCCAAATATATATATATATATATATATAGTTACAGTCTTTTATCTATTACCAAATGTTTGTGACCATTAATTAACTTCACTTAGCTAGTTAGGTTTTAAATCTTTTGTCAGAAAAGCCATAAGGAATTGCCCCAGAAAAATACATTCACTTCCTGAACCTTAACTTTTCATAACATTTCAAGTAAGTGTTAACAGCCATATTGAAAAACTTTCTAAAGTGTCAAATATACCAAAAGAAACAGCAAAGCTGCCAAACATTTATCTCTGATATCCTACAAGTGCAGAAGCAATCCCATATCCGCTTTAAAACCTTATTTTCTTCAGCTGAACCAATTATTAGTCACAAGATATATGTATTTAAGGTAATTGGGTTAATTTAAGTGAATCACCTGGTGGTTTTTGGTACAATTTGGTTGCTTTTCCATATCCTTTTACAACAAACCTTTGTATGTTAGGGTCTTCCTTTCCACTGTTTGCTGACTGGATTAATACAAGCAGGAATATTTGAAGATGGTTAGGAAAGTTAGATAAAAGGAAAAATAGTTCAATGAAGTAATTTTGATATATATTTTAACAAGATTCTATGAAATATGAATGTGATATTAACCTTTCACTAAAATGTTTAATTTTATTAAGTTTCTAAGATTCTTACTGTACATAAAATTTTATCTATTGAAAATATATAGTCTTTTTTCACACTTCATATCAAACATCCAACAATTACTGGTACTATAAAGAAAAATACATACCTGATTTCAGCCATATTTTAAAAATGTTTTGATAAAACTGTGTCTTGTGTGGCATTGTTGGGTCTCAAAGAAAATTAGCAGAGATAAAGATGAGATGAAGAGAGGACATCAAGTTTCCATCAGGAAAAGGTTAAAGTCTGACACCAAAAAATATAACTCTCTTTGTTATTACTTAAAATATTTGAACAATCAACCTCATCTTTATTGTTATACTTGCAATGTTTCGGCCAATATTTCCTTTGGCCTTCTTCAAGTGTTTCATGTCAAACTTGGGAGTCCACACAGAATCTTGAAGTGAACCCTTTATTTGAACCACAGAAATAGACTGTTCTAATTCTTTTAACCATGACCAGGTACATTTCTTAAGTTATTGTATGTATTCCTTGTTATTCTTACCTGTTGTTGGGATTGAACCTGCAACCTCCTGATGATTTCACTCAGAAACTCTCTCCAACCAAATGTCTTATCCACTGCACTGTCTTTGCCAGGTAAACCATAAAGATAAGGTCAATAGTCCAAATATTCTAAGTAATAACAGTTATGAAGCTTCATCTTAGAAATTTAGACAAATAGTAACCACTCTTTTTATTAACAGTATTGCAACATCTCTCTCAACTGGGCTCAAAAACAAGATGTGAAGTGGCATTCTCCAGTTGATGAAGGAAGATTTATTATTTATCAAATCTTAGCCCACCCTCAATGGTAAAGAGGAGGTTTTGCTATCCCGAAAATTCAGGTCATTACTTGTACCCTGCTAGTTACTAACCCTTTTCAAAACTGTGTCTATCTTTCTTTTTTTTTTCTTTTTTTCTTTTTTTACTTACCAGTGATGCCAAAACTTAAGATTCTAATAGAGGAGGAGGAGGAGTTCTTAAAGTAGTTTGACTAACAAGAAGCAAGATCTTTTGGTTTGAATTCTGAGTTTTCTTTCTCCTAGACAGGTTGCCATACCAAGGTTAAAAAGCCCAGTCTGCCTTTCTATTTACCCATAGTTGAAGGGATAGTGAATGCATATGTTTCCCAAGGGTATTGGCACTATGTGAAATGCAAACAGCCCCATCCAGGCCTTGAACTTGAGTCACTTTCTCCTTTTCCTACAATCATAACTGTTACACCACAAACACTTCTATCATCATTATTATTAATTTTGACAATCCTTCATCTTCCTAATTCATTTTTTGTTCATTTTATTTTATCTGCAATTCTCTAAGTTCATTATTTTTATGATAGTAAAGAACGATACATATCAGGTGGAAAATATTTTCCTTGTTTCTGTTACACTCTATTCCTCATTGTTGTAATGACCCAAATGAATTGTTGAAGAAAAAAAAAACCATTAGAATTTGGAGATGAAGAATTTTATTAGTCAAAATAATTAATTCCACTATATGTTGAAAAGATATTTTTGCATTTCATATCAAATTATCTCACTCAGACCAGAAATAGCAAAACCCCTAAATAGAGCCCTTATAGTTCAAAAACTGTGGCTATTGAAACTGATAACATAATTGCAAACTTCAATCTAGCAGATGCATATAAAACCAAAATATGATACATCTACAAAGCATATGCCTGTAAAGCAAAATTTCTCCTTCCTTTGTTTTATGCTCTAACAATTTATTTAAAAACAAAAATATTTACCTACAATCTATTTGTTTACAACTTGGATTCATAAAAAAGATATGGTGTTAAACACCAATCAACCAGAAATGGCATATTTTTTCAAGTGATGGCTTCTCATGACCTTAGACATCAAATCTGCAGTTGTATTGGTACTTTTTCACAATCAACATCAAAAGTTGAAGAGAAAATTTCAAAAATCAAGTGAAGGGCTACACCGATGGGCCTCAAGGGTCACAGGTCGAAGACCCCTACATTAGTGTATTCCGTGTACTGTTGGAGTGATACAAGAGTTTTTATTATGAAATTAGCATTGGTTAAAGTACCAATCTATATTGAGTAAAAGGTCTAGACTCGGATTGTAAACATGATGACACTGTCATATTAAAAATCCCTTCTACTATATATATATATATATATATATATATAGTCATCCACAGACAGACTGTTTCATTCTATCAGAACTCTTCAGTGTGGCTAGACACGCAGGACGCTCAAAGCCGGAATCGAAAATTGTCCAACTTTACGTTAGACTAAGTTTCAGACCTCTCGGCCACTAAGCGGACCACGTTGTTAAGGGAATTTTTTAAGGTATTTTATTTAGCAACAGCAGCAGCAGCCTTTGTTTACATTTTTCATACCCTAACGGCTACCAGAGTGCTCAATTCTTTTGAAGAGCTTTGCATTACGCTATATATATATATATATATATATATATATATTGTGTATATTAAATAAAATAAATTAAAATTTTGCCTTTTTACATATCATTTTATTCATGAAGTTTCATTTGATGATTTTATCCTCTATTCCAGAATTGGTAGATGAAACTTTTTGTCTATAATAAAAAGAGGAGATTTTAATTTTCTTTTAGTTTTTATTCAGCTCTGCTGGCCATCATTTGTCACTTTTTGATTTATCAAATATTTTTGATGGATTTTTGTTGAAAAAGTTTTTAAGTGAGGATTAAGTGATTTATCAACTTAAACATTTTTGTTTATTATCCAGATTCTTAGTCCTAACTAAGCAATAATGCTGTGTAATTATTTTACATCTTCCGTTCAAAGAACCACTAAGTTTAATTAATAAATTTTAGTCAAGTGAAAATAATTCCTTTAGTATTCTGCTTAAAAATTGACCTTGTATTACATTCTGCCCATAGTGGAAAGATTGGGTAAATTCATATATTTCTTTAAATTTTATATATTCATACAATTCTTTCTTCTTTAAATGAAATGTCATTTTATTTATAAACTGAAAACATTAACCTTTTTTTTATTAAGTTACCAACTGATTAAATTTTACATCTTCTTAAATAAAGTGAATTTTGTCAAAATTGATGCTGACCTTCTGCATAAGTAATAATTTTGTAAGGTTGAAATTCAAATATAATTAAAAGAACTATGAGCAATTGTTGTCTTGAAAAATTAATCCCATTAATTAATGATTAACCTATAAAGTTTATATTGAGTCCTCCAAAATGTAGATGTACTTGAGATTTAATAACTTTTTGATTTGACAAAAAAAATAAAATTATGGCTTTTGATAGCATTGCCCTGTTTTAGACTCTGTGTCTGTATTTTTTACCCTTAATATGTTTAATATGCTTGTTAAAAAATAAGTAAGAAAGAAAAATGTTTTTGCTTTTAATGATCATTTAAAGATTTTTTTTTTTTCTGACCAAATAATTTTTAAAATGTCATTGAAAGAAAGGAAAGAAGTAAATTATGCAAAGTGGGTGGACTTGTTACACAGTTTTTCCATACCATACGACACTTGTAGGACATATTGTCTACTTTATTTTTATTTGATATGTTTTTGATGTACCTACTTGTCTGATGAAAATCTAGCAAATAATAAAGTAAGTATACTAGTCAGTGACAAAGATGTAAACATATGTCTAGAAATTGAAAAAAGACCTTCAAAAAAGTAACCATTCTGTGTATCATGGAATATTTTAATTTTTTATATATTTGGTCCAATGATTGCATCGGCAAGAAACTGGCAGTCACTAAGTGCTGTGGTCTCTGTCTATGATATCCTAACTTTATTTATATATATATATATATATAATTGGCTCCATTGTATTGTGTTGAGCACTTTAGTAATTGTAGCATTGCAGTATTCACGGAGGGTTTTTTGGTTTTCTTTTGACCACTGACTGCATACCCCTTGATTTTTTTTCAAGGAGTCAGACGAGGTTGGCCTTTTCTTTCTTTTTTACCCAAAAAACTTTTTTCTTTTTCCCCTGGGCGGTGATTCGAGGTACTTTTATCTCTTGTTCCTGGCCAGGGGTTTTTTGTGTTTTTTTTCTGATACCGTGAATACTGGTAGATATTAGATTAGTAAATATTTAAGCTCTGGTGTTTGTCCATTGAGCACTTTCTCTGCTCTTGTTACTATGGAGAGAGCAAACGTAAGTTATTCATACAAGAACATACCAATACCTGATAGGCATCAGTATAAGTTAGTTCTGTTGAGGAGGATAGAATCCTTTATAAAAAGTATGAGGTGGAAAGCATATTTTTTTCTCAATACAATTAACTGTACAGAAAAGGAGGGAAGGGAGAAATATGGGTTTAAAACTATGAAACACCCCCCCCCATATCAAAGAGATGGATAAATTTGAAGCTGAAATGATAGGAATGATTAAGGAGATAAAATTTAGGAAAATGCGCAATAATATTCAACAAAAAATGTATGAGGATATGAGGAGATTTAAGGAGTCCGAAAAAATATTTGTAAAGTCAGATAAGTCGGGCAATTTATATGAAATAGAAAAGGAAAAATATAAACAAATGATATTTAAGGAGGTGGTTAAGAATTATAAGAAAGCACCACCTGATCTCGAAAAAGAGTTAAATAATGAAGCAAAAATGTTGGCGCATAAACTAGGTATTGTTGATAGAGTAGAAAAATACAATACCAAGAATTGTTTTATTACTATAAAAGACCACAAAAGTAATTTCAAGTCTAATCCAGAGTGTAGGCTCATTAACCCGGCCAAGACACAAATAGGTAGGATTAGTAAAATAATCGTACAAGAAATATGTGAATCACTTAGGCTGGCATTAAACATCAACCAGTGGAGGAGCACTAATGACTGTATTAAGTGGTTTGAGGAGTATGAGAAGGATGATAGGTGCTCCTTTATTAAATATGATATAAAGGATTTTTATCCTTCGATAACAGAAAGGACATTGGATAGAGCGTTAAATTTGGCTAAAGAATATATGTTTATACCTTTAGATAAGGTGGAAATAATTAAGCATTGTTGTAAAACATTGTTATACTATGAAGATAGTGTATGGATAAAAAAAGGGGAGGGTGGAAATTTTGACGTTTCAATTGGAGCATATGATGGCGCAGAAATTTGTGAACTCGTCAAGTGTATATTATTGTATAGTATTAATAAGATTATGGACCCTAATAGCCATGGACTTTATCATGATGACGGACTGATTATAGTGGATAAAAGTACACCGAAGAAGTGTGATGGGATTAGAAAAAAATTGTATAAGCTGTTTGAGGACTTTGGATTTAGGTTAGATGTAACAACAGACCTAAAAATAACTGATTATCTTGATGTTAATTTAAACTTATATAGTGGAACAGTATCTCCATTTAGAAAAAGGAACCAGGATCTGCGTTATGTAAACAGGGGATCTAATCACCCAATACAGGTGTTTAAACATGTACCTAAGGGAATAGAGCATAGATTATCAAATAACTCCTCCAACAGGGAAATTTTTGAACGAACTAAGCAGGAATATGAGGAGGCTTTAAAGAATGACGGATATAGGGTCAATTTAGAATATAGGAATAGGGATAGAATTGGAACACAAGGAAGGAGAAATAGACCTAGGAAAATTTTATGGTTTAATCCCCCTTACAACATGGAAGTAGTTAATATCTTGGGAAAGGAGTTTTTCAAAATATTAAAAAGAAACTTCCCTAGTGGGAGCCAATTACATAAGATATTTAATAAGAATTGTATTAAATTAAGTTACAGTTGCATGCCAAACATAAATGGAATAATAAATAGGAGTAATATAGCTAAATTAGTTACAAAGAAAAATAAGGGGATTGATAAATGCAACTGTAGGGATAAGGTTAGGTGTCCCCTCAAAGGCAAATGTAAGCAGGAATATGTAGTGTATAAAGTAGAAGTATATAGTGATTCGAATAATAAGAGAAATAAAAAGATATACTTTGGGTCGACCCAAGGGGATTTTAAAACTAGGTACTATAACCATAGAACAAGTTTTTCACACGAGAAGTATAGGTATAGCACTGCTTTATCTAGTTATGTGTGGGAATTTAAGGAAAAACAAGGAGTAGATCCTATAATGAAATGGGAAGTAATAAAGAAATGCCGCAAATATAGGGCAGGTAATAGAGCTTGTAATCTTTGCATGGAGGAAAAATTGGTAATAGCAAATTGTAAAAGTAAGAATATGTTAAATAAAAGATCGGAGGTGTTAAATAGTTGGAGACACAAAAGGGCGTGGTTACTATATAATTAGGAATAGGTTATAGAGAATTTTTTTTTTTTTTGTTTTGTTTTTTTTCAAATGAAAATATGGTATCTTTCATTTAGTTATTTAGATTTTTTTTATTATGCAAATTCTAGGCTTGGTGGGGTTTTTGGTGAATAAAAGAAAGCAATTTCTCCTTAAAATTTAGTCGAAGGTAGGCTTCCTGATGATCCGTTAAGGTGAAACTTTAGTAAAAGATTTTTGACTCGCGTTTTAAGTTAATTCTATAATTGGCTCCATTGTATTGTGTTGAGCATTTTAGTAATTGTAGCATTGCAGTATTTGCGGAGGGTTTTTGGTTTTCTTTTGACCACTGACTGCGTACCCCTTGATTTTTTTCAAGGAGTCGGACGAGGTTGGCCTTTTCTTTCTTTTTTACCCAAAAAACTTTTTTCTTTTTCCCCTGGGCGGTGATTCGAGGTACTTTTATTTCTTGTTCCTGGCCAGGGGTTTTTGTGTTTTTTTTCTGATACCGTGAATACTGGTAGATATTAGATCAGTAAATATATATATATATATATATATATATATATATATATATGGTTGTTTATCATTTTATTAAATTCTAAGTTAAATGTTTCAAGATTCAATTTCTTGAATAATGAAGAAAAAAATTGTCTTAAAGATTATTTAAACTTATGACTGTGATAAATATCTTATGTCTTTATGCTCTCTACTCACAAACTCTTTTTCTGCAAAATTCTTTACTATTCTACCTATTAACCTCGGGTTAGCTTTAGAGTGTCTTTATTAACAACTAGAATCAGTTTGTCTCTCCTCCACAGATGGTGAAACACTTCTGATGCCAAATCAACTAGTCATGGTAACTGCACAGCCATTTAACCTGAATGTGTCTTGCAAGTTACATCTGTGCTCTTTACAGAGGACATGGTCACCTCCATGGCCACGTCTTCCCAAGAGGACTGGAAATACAGATCCACGTAATTATTATGACCTCAAGGGTAAGGATATACCATGACTAGTTAATTTGGTGTCATATGTGTGCAATATGGACTGATGGTTCAGTTGTAGAGTTTCAACTCTGCTGTCTGTGGTCGCTGGTTCGATCTCCAATGGTGCAGATCATGGTATACACTGCTGATGAGACCTAATAAGGTCGAAACAGCTGTCCAGTGTTTCCGTATGTCATGAGCAAGTGTTTGCCAGATTTTCTGGTCATGGTAATTCAATTCACAATATAATTCCTCTACTTAAAAAAAGAAAATGTACATTAACATCTTCGTCTTTTGCTGCTTTAATCTAAAAATGAACACAACTTTGGTTTTCATCTTCTATTTTGTGCAGAGGATCATTTTCAACTTTAGCTGAGTTTCTAATGAGGTATTAAGTGTAAACTAGCAAATACAAAGGCAACCAAGCATTTCTAATGTATTGTAAATATGGTGCAATAGCCAAGTTAATTGAATATAACAGTCACTTCTGATGGCACAGATAAATTTGTGTAACTATAAGATTTAAATAATAAATTTTGGTCTGTTCTGCATTAAACAGAACACTTTTCCCTTGCATAATTCCAAGTCACCTTTTGGCAATATGTAGCAATTGCATATGATTCTTAATTTTGTTATAACTGTATGTTCTTGAACAAAGAAAAAATATATTTTATAAATAATTTGTAAGTTTCTTTTTCCCTCAAACAAAAAGAAAAAGATTTTAAATGTTAATGAGAAAAACAAACCCATAAATCATTAAAAATGTATGAATTTTACATGCAGCATGTTTCGTTATTCTTTTTTTTTGTATCACAGAGGGTTGCAACAATTAATTTGGAGGTTTGGTTAAATAGCTGTTTTATATGACCATTCATCTTCTTCATCAAGTTTGTCCATTGATAATGACATCTTCATTTCCTTATCTCCAGTGTTGAAGAAATGGAGAAACTTGAAAGAAAAGAGATTAAAGTGCTGGTGAGGTGACACAGATGCTTTATTCCATTAACTTCATCTTTATATCTATGTGTAACGCTCTTGACGCTAGAATACAGACTTAGCTTTATGTACATGTGTGTGTGTATATATATATATATATATATATATATGGGCAAGTGTATACATGTGTATGGTTGTGAGTTGATCACAAGTATGTATATGTGCATGTGTATACATGTGTATGTCTATTTAGGGTCCAAGACATATTTGCATGGAAATCACAAATTCAGCCCTGCTAGTATAAAATGCAAATGTCAGATAAAAGTGGATAAATTGCTTAAAAAGAATTTATTATCACACATTTTAGGGTTCCTGGAGACAAATTGTCTGCCAATGTATTTTTGTCCAGCCTGTGGTAAATAGGAATGTTCATCTCTGGATATAGACAAGTAGAATGAGTCTGTTACAGATACAGAAGAGACTTGGAAGGACAGATAGGTGGACCACAAATACAGAAATGTGCTAAGAGAACAGATTTAGAAGAGACGCTGAAGGACAGATAAACAGGACCACAGAGACAAAGATGGGCTGAGAGAACAAATTCAGAAGAGATGGGGGGGGGCAGAGAAAAGCAACAGACAAACATGCCAATAAGCTAAGAAAACCAGAACAAATACAGAGATCTGAAAATCTAGGAGAGAGCTTTAATTAAGGGATTTTGTTGCAAAGTGTCACACAAACTTCTTCTCTTTAAACAGTCATTGAGCTTTTTGTTTTCACCTTTTTTTTCTCCTTTTATGGACCATCTTGAACTCATGCATTTCAATTCGACTTGCTGAGAACCAGAAAACACAATGTGGCATTAGATTTTAATTTTGCAAAGTGCATGATTCATTGGTATTCCTACACACAGTTGAACTCCATTAGCATAGACGAATAGTTGTAAAAGTTGTAACGTCTTGCCAGACTCCAGTCATTAGTCAAACTCTGCTTTTCTGTATATATTTTCTCAACTCCACCATCACAAATGGGATGTGTTGCGAGCTCATTTTTTAGTGGAGTTCAGGGTATTAGTGTAAAATGAAATACAAACAGATTTGTCTTGAATTTGAACTCTGGACGATGATTCCATTTCATCTGATGATAACCATTATGTAAGTATCTATGGTAGGTCGACATCAAATTTTTCAAAAAATTTATAGAGGACAGACTTTTCCTAATTATCAATACAGATAATCTTTTAAAAACTGTTAATCTGTTTTACTATTAAAATGCTTACATAATCTTTTAAAATAATACTGGTTTGCCTTACATAGTGAAATTGACTAGCAAACCATTACTAGAGAGTTTGAGTCTCACTGGGTGCCACATACATCCAGTCTTGTGCTACAACCAAGCAACAAAATTTTAAAAAAAATGCTTTAGGTTCATATATGACATTCATCAATCTTTTTATTTTCACATTGCCAGATAATACTTATTGATATTTGTTAAAGAAAAATGTTACCTATAAATTCATTTTTACTTTTTGATTTCAGCACAAATTTCCTAAAGCACAAGTAAACATATATGCCACAGTTCTTGAAAATGATGGAAGTGGTAAGTTGTTTTTGTTTATATATATATATATATATATATTTGTATATTAGATATTAATCTCTGAAGATATGTGATGTTTATATTTCAGGTATCATATACAAGAATGTGTTGAAAATTTCTCAGTCCAACTGAGAATCAATTGAAGCTTGAAACATTCTCTAACCTACTTTTTCATCCTAAAGTTCAGCACTCTTGGCACATCATTTCTCTAGTATTTTTTGATTGTACACTGAAAAAAAAACTAAACCAAAATTTTTAAAAAATGCTTGTTTTGGTTAAAAGCTTTTCAGCACTCCCTCATGAATGCAACTTGAACTGAATTATCACGCTGTCATCATTTGAAGATTTTTTTAGCTTTTTTAATATAAAGCCAGGTTAAAAATGTTCCAAACTTGGTGCCAGAACTAGTGAAGATGACTTACAGAACCACCACTCCACCCTAGAATTTCTAAAAATAACAGATGTTGTGAACCAATACCAAATGTAGCCCATTCGGCTGGGGCTGTAGAATGTACTTACTGCTTCTCCGCATGAGGACTAGGACCTTTCCCCCCCACACTCAATGAGTGTCCTGGATGTGACATTAAACCTTCTGATGGTGAGGCTTTAGCCCCGGAGCTTTGGGGAATATGGAGTACCTCTTCATTGTCATTGCTCCCAGGTTCACTCTGACTCGGAGTGGTAGCACCTGACAGAGTCCTATCTATGGGTCAAATAGAACTATTTGACATCTAAACTGTATGCAAACAAATGACTTACATTAAATCAAATTGTTAGAAATAGAATTGTTTGACAATTTAACTGTATATTAACAAATGACTGATGTTTAATTGAATTGTTAGTGATACATAGCAATTCTTGGAACCATTTAACTGTGTGCAAAGAATGAGTAATGTTGAATAGAATTATTTGTGTTGATTAGTAATACTTGAAACTCTTTAACTGTGTGTCTAAATTGAATTGTTAGTGTTACAAAGCAATGCTTGAAACCATTTAACTGAGTGCAAATCAAGCTATTTACGTTTTATAGGAATATTTGATCAAATGAATGATTAATACTAAATAAAATTATTCATGTTAGAATATTTGGAACCATTTAACTGTGTGTAGACAATAGTAATACTTGTGTGCAAACAAATTAGCTCTGAATCATCTAAAAATAAAATTACCTACAAACTATTGACTTATATTTATGACTATTTAACTGTATGAAAACAAATGAGCTCTGGCCTGTTTAAAAATGTTATCTACAAACTGGGCATTTACAAATCATATATAATATGTATAAAGAGGATTTGGCATTAGATAACCTGCAATAATTGATATGCCATGAATCCAAACCAAACCAAAATGACTTAATTTAGTATTAAATGATCCGAAAAGGGTTGATGCACCGTGAAACAATACAAAACAACCAACCAACAACCTCTGTGTTTACAAATCATATGTATAAAGAGGATTTGGCATTAAATAGCCTCCAATGGTTGATATACCATAAAACCTAACCAACTAAATCAAATGATCTTTTAAACATTTAAAAACTGACTATTCAGATAAAAAAAACCTGATAAAACTTATACCGGTAAAATGCAATATAGATTTGATTAACAAATAAAGTCTCCAATCCATTAAAACACCTTTTATTCCAGATAGAATTATGAAAATGATATTAAAATGTAGGAAACTCATTTCTCTTCAAAATTAAATTCATTTTTCAATATTGTCGTAATTTGATACAACACCTTATTCCAAATATTCAATCCACTCTTTTATTTTATCCATGAATAAAGTTTTGGGGTTACTTTTGATGCAATTACCCACATCAACTTCAACATTGGTGATAAAATGTTCTTTCAAGTTCTCTTTTAATCTTGGTAACAACCAGGAGTCTTCTGGTGCCAAACCAAGACTGTATGGAATGTCTGCAACAAGTGGGAACTTGATGCTTCTCACCATTTTTGCTGATTGTTGACTGCAGTACAGCTTGGCATTGTTGCAATGCTAGTTTGGCGCATATAAAACTTATTGGTAGACATTTTTTGCACCCATGCAACCATTGCCATAAACAGCTTTCATACATTTGTAGATTTTACTAGGCATACAAACTTCCAGTGTCAAAAATCTTTTCACTATTTACTGCTTTATATGTAACTTGGACAGAGTTTTAAAAAAAAAAAAAACTTACATCTAGCAAAGTCTTTGTGGAGTATTGGATTGTATATTCTTTTTGGAGTATAGGTCTGCTGACTCTTTGAGAGGAGTTGAGCTGTTGACTCTTCAAGGAGTAAAGGACTCAATTAGGAGAAAAGGCTTGTTGATAAGCATTAGACTGCACTCATTAAGGAGTATCAAACTGTAGACTTTTTTGGTGTATAGAACTGCAGACATTATATCTGTGATTCAGTAACAAATATACCCAACCCCTCTGCCATGGACAGAATGTGACACAAGGTCAATTTTTAAGCAGAGTAAAGATGTTTTGAATTCAGAGTTTTCTATCTCCTAGACTGATTACCTAAACCAAACTAAAGAACCCAGTCTGCCCTAATAGTTATCCATAATTTGGGGTATAACTGATGGATTCATGCCTTTCCCAATAATATTCACATGAAGTGAAATGCAAACAGCCTCGTGCAGGTTTTGAACTCAGCTCACTGATTCCATTTTTGTAACAAGTAGGTTTTTGTTGCGTTGTTACCTCTATGCCCCCAGTTTTGAATTTCTTCTGGTTGCTTTACCAGGGCTAAAGAGTCTGCCCAATTATTCACCCATAGCTGGATGAAGAAGTGGATTCATGCTAATCCTAAGAATGTTTTTATATATATATATATATTGTGAAATGCCAATAGCTTTGTCCAGGATTTGAAGTTGATTTCCTATGAACATGTGCTTCTACTTGAACATTGTACTCATGACTAATAAACATCATCAGCAATCTGACTTGAAATACTTTCAACAAAACTTTTATAGATTAGCAAATATGTAAACTTGTAACAATTTGCTGTGAATTTTTAATTGACAACAAAGATTGTTAAATTGATATTGCTTAGTTAAAGAAAATAAGTAATTCTTTGACATTTGTCTTTGAATCTCAAAGTGTCTGCAGTTCATATTTCCCTTGTATAGATGACTACTTCAATTAAATATTTACATTTGTTTTATAGAATCTTAAAATTCCACTCCAATTTAGTACTGAAGGCTAATTTTGTGGGCTTATTCATTTCTACTGAACATCATTTTCTAATCATCCAAATTCTCAATATAATGTATATAACTAAGAACTGCTAATTAGAATCCTTCATTCCTTCTTAAATACAAGCATCAATATCTTCTATATATTATCATATTTACCAACCCCTCCACTCAGGCAGGATATGACACAAGGCCAATTTTTAAGCGGAGTTTAACAGGTTTGAATTGAGAGTATTCCTTCTCCTAGACTAGTTGCCTCACCAAGGCTGAAGAACCCAGTCTGTCCTACTATTTACCCATAACTGGAGAGAGAATAATTGGATAAATACCTTTCCCAAGGGTATTATTGCTATGTGAAATGCAATCAATCTCGTCCAGGATTTGAATATCTTCTATATATTATCTATCAATATATTTATATAAAAATTGGTCAGTCATCTCAGAAGATGTATAGCAATAACATAGTAAATTTTCATGAGTCTACAACAATTTTAAAGGCCTGTACAAAAAAGTCTGGAAACTTATTGAAGGCACCACACACAGACACACATATATATATATATATATATATATATATATATAACCATTTAAATGTGTACAAACAAATGACTGATTCTGAATAAAATTGTTACTGTTACATAGCAATACTTTAAACCATTTAGCTGTGTGCAAACAATTGTTTATTTGTAAATAGAATTATTCATGTTGAATAGAAATACTTGAAACCATTTACCTATGTGCAAACAAATGAGCTCAGGCTCATTTAAAAATGTTATCTACAAAATATGTTTAAAAATCATAATAGATTTAATATATATGTAAAAACAGAATTTGGCATTAAATAACCTATAAGGGTTGATATGCCATAAAACCCTAACAAATAAACAAACCAATCTAATTTGCAACTCAATTAAGATTTGGTTTACAGTCAACATAATCTTTTTTTTATCTATCCAAAACCTTTATATATTGTAAATAACTATGAAATGTTCATTAAAATCCTTCACTTCTTTCTAAATAGAAGTATTAATATCATCATGGACAACAGTTAACTATGAAATGTTCATTAAAATCCTTCACTTCTTTCTAAATAGAAGTATTAATATCATCATGGACAACAGTTAACTATGAAATGTTCATTAAAATCCTTCACTTCTTTCTAAATAGAAGTATTAATATCATCATGGACAACAGTTAACTATGAAATGTTCATTAAAATCCTTCACTTCTTTCTAAATAGAAGTATTAATATCATCATGGACAACAGTTAACTATGAAATGTTCATTAAAATCCTTCACTTCTTTCTAAATAGAAGTATTAATATCATCATGGACAACAGTTAACTATGAAATGTTCATTAAAATCCTTCACTTCTTTCTAAATAGAAGTATTAATATCATCATGGACAACAGTTAACTATGAAATGTTCATTAAAATCCTTCACTTCTTTCTAAATAGAAGTATTAATATCATCATGGACAACAGTTAACTATGAAATGTTCATTACAATTCTTCTCTTCTTTCTAAATAAAGCATCAATATCATTATTGACCACTGTGAAGAATGAAATGCTAATTAAAATCATTCACTCCTTTCTAAAGAGAAGCATCAATATCATCATGGACTGTTATTATAATGGGAATCCATTCACGGGTTTTCTAATAACTTTATAGAATTATTCTTGAAATATGTAATTCAGCAAAAAATGGGGCTTTTCTTGTGTTTGTATAAAGAAAAGTATAACTGTTTTTTGAGCTGGGTTTCAATCATTAGACATAAGTGAAGAATTCATACACACATTATGTGATAGGTGGCAAATTACCTTAGGTTATAACGTTAATAATTAAAATAATTTATTATGTTTTTTCCTTTAAAAAAAAAAAAAAATACTGATTTCACACTGTGTATATATCATAAAATATTCACTTGATCTTTGGAGCATAGGGATATGACATTCTTAAAGTTGTCACTGACTGTGTTCTAAAATCCTAAATAATAAATAACATCTGTCTGACTTAATTCCATTAAAACTCCCCTCGGTTTTGTGTCCCGTCTACCCTCAGAAACAATGCTTGCATTTTCTCTCAGACAATTATCTGTAGCTGTGTTGTCTTATAACGGCTATGCTCGTCTTGATTTTAGACTTGGGTTGGGAGTTGAAAAGGTTGGGCAATGAGATAATAGCACAGTGCTTCAAGTTCAAGAAATGCTGATCAACAAATTGAAAAATAAAATGATAAAAAATTGCTTTAAAAAGTCCACAATGAATGACAAATCATCCACCTTTTTATTATCTGAAATAAATTGCATTGTTTCAGTGTTTTTCTTCTTTGAGAACAATATTTTTGATGGTTTCATTTATTCTATAAAAGAAACTGCTGCTCAGAACTTGCGTTAAGTCGCTGTAATACAAATCAGTTGTAATGAAAAGAAATCATTACTTTCTATTTATTTTAATTTTTAATGTATATTTTTACTTAGCTTAGATTATAGCCTTTTACTCTCTCTCTCTCATATATACTAGCAGGGATACTCTGCATTGCCCATGTATGGTAACAAATTAACACCACTAATGTAAAAATCATTTTAAAAAACAGGGAATAAATGAATGATGGACAATATTTATTACAATTCAATTTTTTGCTACCATTTAACCAAATAAATACATTGTCTATGTAATATCAAATTTATACCAGTAATGACCAAATCTTTTTTTTTTTTTTAATCATAGAATAAGTGTAGGATGGGCAAAATTTTTAACAATTTAAAACAATTTCATTTTTAATTTTATTTAATTGATTTTTGCCACTGTTTATTAAGAAAATAATTAAGATAAAAAAGAATAATTTTGAGGGTTTTTTTTATATCATAAATAATGAAATGAAATAAATTCTTTGAAACATAATGTGTTAAGCTGTGTATGTGTTTTTGTAAGTAAAGTAAAATAGAGAAAAAAAATCCAAAAGTAATGAATTATTACTTTTAATCATTTATTTATTTTATTAAATTTTTTAATTGACTAGCAATAACTGTATCGAATTAATTTATTATGTTTTTAACTACAAGATTCAAATATATTTTAACTGTAGTTTATATTTAACTATAATCCAAGTATATTTTCTTTTACATGTCATTGACTTTTTTTAAGTTAGTTTTCTTGAATTGTAAGTAGGTGTCTGGAATTCTAACGATCATTATTATTCATTTTATTTTTTTCTGCATTAACATATAAGTAGTGGTGGTGGCATAGTTAAACAGACTAAAAGACATTGTTTAACTAATAATAATAATAATTAATGAACTCCGATTTGTCTTTGAATTATAAACTTTGATCCATATACTTCGACAGCTAGCGTTCAGTATTATGTATGTGTATGCATATCTAAACAAGTCATGTGATCAAATCCAGAAGTGTATGTCAGTAACTGGCTACCCCCAGTATAAAAGAGTAAACCTAGACAAAAAATTGGAGTGAAGCCCACACAGGTGGTTGGCTGATGTCTCCACTTTGTCTTGCCGCTGGAACAGGCCCATCAGGACGAGAGTGAGGCTAGCTCCGCACAAACCTACTTCACTTTAGACTAAATCAAGCACAACTCATCAGTCAACCTTTATCCCATCCTATTACCTCAAGTCCTGTGGCGACAGGTGTGGGTACACTGGAAGTCATAGCCACAGACCTGCACACAGGCGACTCAGGCGGTATGTTCGCTCCATACTGACTGGAGCAGAAGTAATGTTCAGTAGCCATCTCTAGGACAGCCTTGCTCACCCCCACAGAATGGGGAAATGGGCTAGAAAAGGTACCTCAAACATTGCCTGCTCTACTTCACCCTGAGTGGCTTACCGCAGTCAGTGGGGACCTCTCTTAATGCAGTTGAAACAAGAAAGCAAAAAAATACCTCTGAATATCACTGCGTGGATCATCTGAACGTTTATTGACTGGTGCAACACAGATAGACCTCATAAACAAACTGCTCTTATTGCTTCTGAACTTGCCTGGTACAAAATCAACATTGCCACCTTCAGTGAGACCAGGCTGACAGGCAAGGGAGCTGACTGAGAAGAGCTCAGGCTATTCTTTTTTCTGAAGTGGACATGCACCTAATGATAAACATGAAGCTGGAGTGGGCTATGCCATCAAGACTTCATTCATAGGCAAGTTAGCCTGCCCCCACATGACTATGAGACTTCCACTTTATCACAGGAAAAAATTCGCTACCATCATCAGCGCCTACGCATCCACCATGACCGACACTGATTAGATAAAACAAGTTCTATGAAGACTTTGAATATGTTATCTCTACTGTTTCCGCTGCAGACAAGTTCATCATTTTTGGTGACTTTAATGCACAAGTTGGACATGACAGCGCCCTCTGGGTAAACACAGGACTGGAAAATGCAACAGCAACGGCCTACTGCTTCTTCTGACTTGTGCCAAACATTATCTTCTAATTACCAACACCATATTCCGCCTCCCTACTCACAAGACATTCTGGATGCAACCCCTCCCCTCTCTAAGCACTGGCATCTGATCGACTATGTCATTGTGAGACAGAGAAATAGGTGGGATGTGAGAGTCACATAAAACTCCATGAAATAATTAAATCATATTGTTATTGAGTTCAATCTCCACTGGATACCACATAGATCTGACTTTGAACCAAACTAAGCTGAACTGAGAAAATGACAACATTTGTTTGTAGAGTGATCACAACAATCATTTTGTAATGAAAAAAAAATTGTTGAAACTGGTATGAAACATGTGGGATTACCTCCCTTGACTGGCAAAGAATTCTGCTAATGACCACTGAATGGTCTTGTTAGGGCTGGATATAAGAATAGTGCACAAAAGCCTCATTCTCTCATATTCGCTGCATGCCTTGACACAAGACCAGATTCTTATCCTTCAGAACTGTAAATTTTTGTCCCCAACAACCTTGTGTCACATTGAACATGACTCTATAGAATAATACACTTCTTGAATGTAAAAGTCTTTGCCCAAAACTTCTATTTCTCCTGCACATACATATTTGAAGGACATTTCTTTATAGAACTCTTTATGCTGCTCATCTCATTTATATTTATTCTTTTAAGTTTGCTCAGGCAACAAAATATGTTTTTGTTAATCCAACGTGATTGTTCTTGTATTTATTTGAGGAAACTATATTTAACCAACCACATAACTTACAAATGGTGACTTCAACATGATGAGAATTTGCAATCTTTGGATTCAAGATCACAAGTCATATAGACATGTATTACAGCTTAGAAATAACACTAATATAGGCGCCTAGTGAGGATCATACTTGCTAATCTGTAGTAATTAATCTGTGAAACTAGTTTGCTAACTATTACACACCCAATTCTCTTATCTCATTTTTCAATTTTTATCCCCCCCCCTCTCTCTACTTTGTTACTCTTCTTACCACTCTCTTTTTTTAATTTCTTACCATTTGATCTTTATTTTTTCTCTAGAAATGTGATATAATGTATTTTTATAGCTAATTGAAATTTCCTCCTGTAACATTTTAACAGAATGAAGAGGTGATAAGATGCAGAAAGGTTGTAATACATTTGTATCCCACTGTTTTTTGCTATTTCAACTCCAGTATCGATTTCCCGTTCAGCCCATGACCTATTAGATTGTCTGGGTACCATGCTGTTTAATTCCCCTGCATGACATTTCTCAGGAGTTATTTACTGGTGCCTATCCTCTCCTCTAATTAACATACAACAGGTTGTACAGACAACTTTTTTTCCCCCTGGCCTTCAGGTTAGGATTAAACTGTAGTATCTGTTCATCTCATTCAGCCACCATTCTAATCTAAGGGATCAAGGCTATCTTGGGTCTTCTGCCATGCATATTCATATCTACCCTCTTCACTAAACTATGTACTACTTACTACAAGGGGATGTAGTTAAATATTGACAGGCTTTATTTGGTTACATGGTACCAAGAAAAGGTGTGCATATTATGATTATAATATGAAATGGAATTAGGAACCTGAGTTTAAATCTTAAATGAAGCAGTTTCTTTTTCCCTAATGCCCTTGTGAAAGGCATGAATCCATCTGTTCTCTTGTCCTTAAAAAAACTATAGATAAATAGGGCAGATTGGGTACTTTAAACTTTGGCAACTAATCTAGAAGGAAAACTCTGAATTAAAACCAGCTTTATTCCACTTCAAAATTGACTTTGTCACATTCTGCCTTTGGCAGAGGGGTTGGGTAAATAAATACATGGTACCAAGCAGCAAGGATTAGTCCCTGCTCTCACTTATATTCTAACTCTAGATAGAAGCACTCATAGTGTAGTAGTTACCATCAAAAATGGACACAGTGACCAGAGTTCAAATCCTGGATGAGTCTGTTAAATGTGGCTTAAAATAAAGCTTGTATCGTATCCAGCTCACACAGAGGTTTCATAAATATATGTTTTTTAACTCTACTACAAAGAAAAAAAGAAATAATAATAATTGTAGCAACAGCAGTAGTAGTAATTGTAGTAAAAAAGAAAAGCAAATCCTTCATTTTGTGTGAGAAAGGTTTGGTTTCTTTTCATGCAATTATTTAAGAGCCATTTATTGTCATATTAACATCATCAGTTTATTAGACTGTTAAAGTCTCAGCTGGAAGGAGAATTTTCTTATGTCTATCTTTTCAGTGCTTAATCATGTTTTGCTTTTAATGAATGATGAAGGCTTTCTTTTAAGAATTGGATTATTTTTTCTTCAAAATAGAAATATCAACTGGAAAAAAGTATTATTAATTTATATCATTTATTAAACATGGATTTTTTCTATCAATAATCACAATATGTTCTACAAATATAAGACTGCTAAAATTATTTGGTGGAGAGGGACCACTGTGCCAACCCGGCCCTGACTGAAAAGATCCAGATCTTTTCAGCATCGTTAACAATGGGTATAGTCATATTTTCAAAAAAAAAAAGAAAACATTTTAAACCAGTTATATTTCAAACAAATTATTTTATAAAAAATCTGAATTCTAAAATAGTCCTTTTTATAATAGTTCATGAAGTGTCTTTAGAAAAAAAATGAAGATTATTTCAGAATAAGAAATAAAATATAAATTGAAAAAAAAAAAAGGAAAAATAAGGAAAAAGCAAAATTAGAATACAGTGTGCCAGAAATTATAATTCTTATCCATGGTCAAAGATTTTTTTATGAATAAAAAGGGAAATTCCATTGGCATAGTGGCTAACGTACTGGACTACAAAATTATTGTGAGTGAGTTCATACCACAGACACTCTACTTGGTTAATTTTGGCAAAGGTATGAATCCTTTTATTCCCTTGGCTATGGGTAAATAGTACCACTACTGTTTTCTGCTAGGATGGCTTAAGCATTAAATAACCCATGAAGGTTAATATACCATTAAACAAAGTAACTAAACCAAACCAGGAATAAAATCAAAATGAGATGGTTTATTAGTAAAACATCCTGATCTGATGACAAGTATTACCACATGTTGTCAAAAAGAAAGTTAAATGCTTTTTGAAACATTCTATATTTGTGTTAAATAAATCAACTGTATCAGAATATCACTGATTTAACATGTACCAATCAGGAAAAGTTGGGACAACGCTGTCACCAATCACTAAATAGATAGTTGACCACAAATATTGGTAAATATGGCTTTGCTGAAAATATAACAAACTTTTTCTCTTTATAATGTGCAATAGAATTTCCTCATCTATTCTGTGAGAAACTTCTTGACACTATTGTTCCAGGGTACAGACATTTTTATTTAAGCTCTTACTGGGTGCACAAGTGTCAAATACTCTTCCATAACCAGGTGTGCAAACTGAAAACCATTCTGTTTTCTTTGCTTTCTAAAACATTAGAAACAATATGATATTCATATTAGGAATTATAAAATTGATAGTTTCATTGAAGACAAGTACATCATGCTTTTTTTATAACAAATTTTTTTTAACCAATATGTAAAAGCAAGTCTACTCGATATTGGTAAGTAAGGCGTTAAAGCTACCTCCATGATTTGATTAAAAGAAAGACTATGAATTATTACAATATTTGGAATGACGTGATCACCCCAATCCCAAAATATCAGGTTCACATTGCACAGTAAATTAGTGCTTAGTATGAAATATTGGGCTCATGAGTTCAAAAAGTTAAAATATTAAATTAAAAATGAATATTGTATCAAAAGAAATAAAAGTAAGAAAATAAACATTTATGAATAGAAATTTTCTAAAGAAAAATGCAACTTAAACAGACTAACAGTGATTTACCAATATTAAGATGATAACTGTACTTTGTATTAAAATTTGGCCAGAAATGAATAATGCAGAGAATAGAATTAAATTAATAAATCATCACTTTTCTATTATAAATGTTTAAAAAAATCACCACTTAAAGTTTTAAAAATGACATCAGTTTTATTTGAATGCCAAGTTCCAAATTATAGTGTAGAGAAGAGGAAAATCTCATATTTTGGTTTGGCACGCTATTTAATTCAACACTGAATTTCACCCAATCAGGATGACTTATCCTATTCAGCCCGGACCTTCATTTCCGGCTAGCAAAACGGGTGAGCGGCCAAAACCTCTCTCTTCGGCTTGAGACGGCAACCAGAACAGACGTGTCTCTGGTCGTCCCTGCTTAGCGATGCCTTTTAGCTAAACAAGCCACCCAGTGTGGACATCTCACTGTGGCTTTAACACTAGCAGCAGCAACATGGACACTCAACGAGGGAACCATCTAATTTATGGATTCTTTACGAGGAATCCCAGTGGAACATAAATTAGAAACATACGCATGCCTTCCACAGGCACCACTTCTTGTCACCCCAAAAATTGACTATGTCGATCCGAGCGTCACTCCATTCTCGACACACAAAACAACACAGTGACTTTAAACACATCCCTCACAAGTCCAACAACATGCTGCCATCTCAACAGCCCGCTAAGCCATTTTTTCTCAAACATCCAACAAGCCTAAACACCACGAGTCTTGCAGCACCAAGAACAAACCATATTCAAAGCTGCAAATAAAGAACTTTCGTTGTTGTGTGTTGTTAAAGCAAAGTTTCGTAATTCATTTGTGTGCCTAAAAAATATAGTGCTAAACAAAATAACAATTTCACTCACCTCTACAAATTGGTGATCCCGCATGGCACCTTCGGAATTGCGAGACAACTAAAAACTATTCATAACAACACCTTTCGACCTTTGCCATCTTACTTCATCTTCAACCACCTTATTATTTCCATCAAGCATTAGCGAGGGCCTTACAACACTCGGCGAGGAAACAACACAACGTAAACACACATACGTTACACCATCTTCCTCGCTGAACCAAACAAACTTTTCCTCGCTTACCAACAACAAAAACTCTGGCTACAAAAATGGTTTCCTCCCGCTAAACAATAATACTCACTTCAAACATCACTAAAATGGTAACCTCGTAAACGAACAACCTTCTGATACCAAATACAGCCTTTACGAAACACAGCCTTACGAACATGCATCATTCCACCACGAAAGAAAAAACCAGCGAAACATCGAGAAAAATTTTCAAATGTTCCCGCCGAACTAACTTCAAGGACAATGCAAAATGGACGTAAATACCAATAACGTGGAATTTTTTTCAGCAAAACTATCAACACACTTTTTCACTTCCCAACTAGCAAAATAGGTAACTTTTTAACTTTCACTCACCCTACTCCTATTTTGGTTTCTTCCGCAACATGGGTTATCACTCCCACTACCTCAGTAAACCACCAGCAGCTGCTAGGAATTCCAGAGAACCACCCAAAAAAAAAAAACTCACACTACTCCTCTGAAACTATACTGCTATTCTGTATGCCACCTTCCCGGCTCATGATCTTTTTTCCCAAAGTGACATTTTGTTTTTAAAAAAAAAAAAATGTACCACGAGGTACACAAAAAAAGAACTAAACAGGACACCTTGCCTTTTTTTTTATTAATTTGCTTTTGCTCGTTTATTATATATGTATGTATTTTTTTTCATTGTTTGTATTTTGCTCTTTTGTGTTGTGAGATTCGTGGCTCTTTTCTTTTATTTCCCTTCTCTTACAATTTTGTGTATCGAATATCAGGTACTCCATACCTGAAATTCTGGGGCCAACCTATGTAGAGAAGAGGAAAATCTCGTATTTTGGTTTGGCGCGCTATTTAATTCAACACTGAATTTCACCCAATCAGGATGACTTATCCTATTCAGCCCGGACCTTCATTTCCGGCTAGCAAAACGGGTGAGCGGCCAAAACCTCTCTCTTCGGCTTGAGACGGCAACCAGAACAGACGTGTCTCTGGTCGTCCCTGCTTAGCGATGCCTTTTTGCTAAACAAGCCACCCAGTGTGGACATCTCACTGTGGCTTTAACACTAGCAGCAGCAACATGGACACTCAACGAGGGAACCATCTAGTTTATGGATTCTTTACGAGGAATCCCAGTGGAACATAAATTAGAAACATACGCATGCCTTCCACATGCACCACTTCATGTCACCCCAAAAATTGACTATGTCGATCCGAGCGTCACTCCGCTCTCGACACACAAAACAACACAGTGACTTTAAACACATCCCTCACAAGTCCAACAACACGCTGCCATCTCAACAGCCCGCTAAGCCATTTTGTCTCAAACATCCAACAAGCCTTAACACCACGAGTCTTGCAGCACCAAGAACAAACTATACTCAAAGCTGCAAATAAAGAACTTTCGTTGTTGTGTGTTGTTAAAGCAAAGTTTCGTAATTCATTTGTGTGCCTAAAAACAATAGTGCTAAACAAAATAACCATATCCTCAAAACGCTACAATAGCATTAACTTGATAATAAAGTTTAGAACCTTTTCATGCATGAACCTAACCATTCCTAAAAGTTTGGTTGAAATCTTGCCAAAATGGTGGTGGTTAGTGGAGCGGGCTGACAGATGTACATTCGATGAATTATAAGATCTATCACATCAGCCTGACTTTCCAGGTTCAAAGAATTAAAGACGTCAACATTTTCTGGACTTAAAAAATTTCATTTTGTATTTCATGTATCATTTTTTTTTTTTTTTTTTTTTTTTAATTAACATAAAATATACTGTTGATGGGGCTTGGAATATGATGTGTCTTTTGTTGTAAAGTAACCTCCCAATACACACTGTCCAAAAGGTGTGAGGGTGTCCTCGTGGTGTAATGGTTAAAGCAATGAACTGCGGAATCGTAGTACGCGAATTCATACTCTAGTCGTGCTATTACGTTCACTTTCACTTGGGAAAAGTATGAACCCCCCCTTATCCTCCCAGCTATGGGTTAAATAGTACCACTACTGTTCTTCTAGGAGAATAGCTTTGGCATTAAATAACCTACAAAGGTTAATATGCCATTAAACAAAGAAACCAAACCAAAAGGTGTGTCCTGGGTATGACACTAAACTGTATCTGCCGGTGAGGCTCCAGTTCTGGAGCTCTAGGGAGTGTGAAGTACCCCTTCATTTCCATTACTCCCTAGTCCACTATCACTTGGAGTTGTTGTACTTGTTAGTATCCTATCTATATAGCGAATAGATCTGTTTAAAAGTTATTAGTATTAGATAGGAATGTTCAATAACACATAATTGAATTATTTGTATGAAGACTAATTACTTGAAGTTATAATTGTTTATTAATTATCATTATTACTTGTTACTTAGAAACATATAACACTACAAATAAATGATTATTACCAAATATGAATAATTACTTGAAACCATGTAATTACTATTTGGTAGGAATACTTGAAACTATTGATCTGTGTGCAAATTATTTTTATCAAATAGGAATATCTATCATATAACTGCAAAAAAACTTAAAAAATAACTACCCCAAAAAATATAAACATGCAATGAATGTGATTCTCTTATCTCTAGGCATAAAATAACTCTAGACAGGTTAACACGCCATTAAAATCTACACATCAGTCAATCATGAAATGTGCTTGTGTTGAATAATTTTAACTGGATTTTTATATATTTTAAATTTTTCTGGAGATCTTTCTTCATAAAACATAAGTATCACAATATTAATTGTTTCTCAGACTGTCATGTAGTTCACCTGTGACAGTATTTAGATTATATCTTGCTTGATGTTTTTCTTTTAGCCCGAAACTAGAATTAATTTGTACTAAAAGTGCAGATAAGTTATTATTTACTAAGATTGCTTACAAAACCTGCTCTTTTCTAGTGGTTATTTATTTATGTACTGATCAGGCTCAACACTGCTTATATTCAGTCATTTAATGGGAGGTATGATCAGTAAGTTATAGTAGGTCAAATAATTATAAATCATTAGCAAGACAGTTCAACTTCTATTGTCCTACCACCATCTGCCTCAAATGTAATGGGGAAACATAAAAAGAAGAGGCATTGTTTTTGAAACAGCTATCTTACAAGCTCAGAAAAAATACATAGCCAATAATGATGATTGTGGGAGCTAACAACTCCACCCATAAAAACTTAGATGCTAGTGAAATTACAGCAAAGTCTCTAAGCTTTAAAAAATGTTTATAGGATCAGAACATGTATGAAACTAGTGTTTTGTAGCTAAAATCTTTCTCTATTCAATGATCTTGTTGTGCTCCCTGTATCTGTTGTAGATTCTGCCAAAATAAATTAGAGGCATTACTTTCAGAGTGACACTCTTGCTCTATTCAATAATGTTATTGTACTCCCTGCATCTGTTTGTTGTATCTGCCATAATAAATTAGAGGCATTACTTTCAGAGTGATAAATGTTAAATCATTATTACTACCTCTGTTCTATAGTAGTTATGTTTCCAAATATATTTCATACATTAAATGTAACAACTATTATAGGACAAAGGTTGTAGTATTGCATTTTAAAGCATTTGTTGTTTTCTATAAATGCCCTCATGGCATAATGGTTCCTGTCATAACACATGAACATGGCAACCCAAATTCAAAACCTGAACAAGGCTGTTTGTATTTCATATAGTGCTAATACAGTTGGGAAAGATGTGCATCTGACTATTCTCACTCCATCATATTATGGCAGATTGGGATCTTTAACCTTGGCATGGCAATCTGTCTAAGGAAAAGGAAGCCCAGAATTTAAACCAGTTGTAAACCTGGAGAGGGATGGGCACTGTCTGGCTATTCCTGTCTCATACTACATGAGTCGTACACGCCCCCCCATGACCAAACCAGTTATAGGACCAGTGAAATTCTATTTCAAATTAGACATGCTCATTATAACCGTAATTCATGATGATATTGAGGCTTCTTTTTAAAAAGGAGTGAAGGTTCTAATTTGCATTTCCAGAATAAATCGGATAATTAAAAATCATGGCAAGTTCACACAATTATTCTTCAGTTACAGATTGAATTGAAAATTGATTTATTCACTATGCTAGAGAAATACACTTAAAATGCTTTGAAATCTTGCTCTGATACATTGTTTTTTGGGGGTGGGAGTCCTATTTCCATACACACACATACATATACAACCATACTGAGCATTTTAACAATATTTTTCTAACAAAATTGATAGATAATTCAATATAAATTTTTAATTTTCTACAGATCAAATGCTATTTGAAATAAATTTGGAATCATATATTTTGAAGTTCTGGAATCCTTGGTTGAAATTTGGTCAGTTGAGTTTTTTGTTTATGAAATTTGATAATTTCTACAACACAAAAAACTTTGTAATCATGTATATATATATATATATATATATATATATATATAATACTTTAAGGCGATTTTTGTAATATAATATTTCAAACATTTTCTCCTTTTTTCTATTTTCACATGGTAAGCTGAGAGGGAAGGTCGTCTGTTTTTATAACTTGAGCAACCTAGCTCAAGTAAACATGATATTCATGGTGGGGGGGGATTGTTATAAGATGGTGGATGTAGGTATCTTCTGTTGTCTGGAAGTTGTCAAGTTCTTTGAAAGAATTTTGTAAACAAAATTCCTGTTATAGAAGTGAAAACAGGAACTCTTTTAGTTGGGTCAAAATTGTGTTCATTTCTAGTTTCATTTAATTTCTTACTTTAATTTATTCAATGTCTTTTATTGCTTGCCTGTCATCACATAACTTAAGATTCACTTGAACTATGGCTATGAAATATTCTGTGGTTTCTAATATGACCACCCACCCAAGCATGACTCTAGCATTTTAAGCCTTGAAAATTCCTATTTGTTTAGACTTTTTGCAAAGGGTTGAATTTACTGTGTAAGTATAATGTTATACTGAACCCTTACTTTGTGTCCATTAGGTTAACTCAACCAAATCTTCATTTCTTTTGTTTAACAGTCTAATGTAGATATCTAGCTAAAACTTTCCTACTACCTTATCAGTGGAAACTAAAATTCACTAACTGCATCCCCTGCTGAAGGCTCCAACTCCTTCCCAAAAAGGCTGTCCAGGATATGGCACTAAACTGCATCCTCTTGCTCCATTTCTGGAGCTTTGGGTAGTGTAGTGATACCTCTTCATTGACATTACTACCAGATCCACTCTGACCCAAAGTAGTAGTAACTGTTTGGATTCAAATAGATTTTAGATAATGAAGTGTTTATATGTTTAAAATGATTGTGTAGATAGATGTATTTACTGTATTTAATTTGAGACCATAATTATTATTCTGACTTTGGCATAAAATAACTCAACAAAAATAACTCATAAAACCAGCCAATCAACCTAGATATCTGGCATAATGAAAGATAAGACCTGTTAAACAGCAGATTAACCCTCTTGTTGGATCAATGGCCTCTAGCACAGTCATGCTGTGATAGATAAATCATCATCATCATGTCGTGCCGCCAGCACGGATATCCCTTACCATCTCTCGCCACTTCTCCCTATCATTCATCGCCTCCGGCAGGTCTTCAGGATTACATCCTGTGTCTTCACATAGCTGCTGTATGTAAGTTCGAGTTGGTCCTGCTTTTGCTTGGCCATATTTGGGGGTCCATATGAGTACATCACTTACGAGCTCATCCTTGCTTCTCCAGCAGTGTCCTGCATGTCTGGCTCGTCTAACTTGTATAGTTTTCATGATGAGAGGCAAGTGGCCGTATAGTTGGTGTCTCGTGGGGTGTTGTCGCCAGGACTTGTTCAATATTGCTCTCAACATTCTTGTGTAGTTGCCATCTAGCTTCTTCTCCAGCCGTTTAGTTAGCATCCATGTAGTGCATCCATATAGCAGTATCGATACAACCGCTGCCTGGAAGAAACTGCGTTTCATTTTATCGGTCAGGTCTGATCAAGAGGCTATCGATAGCCATCCATGCTTTCGTCAGTCATGTGTCGATGTCGTTTTCGGTTGATGAGACGCTACTTCCTAGGTAGGTGAATTTGTCTACTAGTTTCAGAGAGGCTCTGTCTAGTGTGGTGATGTTGCCCGTTTGGTTGTAACACATATATTCAGTTTTGTGTGCATTGACATGGAGGCCAATGCCTGCTGCGGCTCGTTCCAAACTATGCAGTAGTGTCTCTGCTTGATTAGGCGTATTCGCCAGTAACGCCAAGTCATCAGCGTAGTCGGCGTCTGTGATTGTTTTTGCGGGGTACCTTTTGCTTCTTTTCTTAGTCAGCTCGAAGCCATTTTCTCTGATTTTGTCGATCGACGTTCTAAGCACATAGTCTAGACAAATGATAAAGAGGTATGGGGCTAGCATGTCTCCTTGTAGTACTCCTGCAACAATGTCGAAGTATTCCGTGTCTCCATCTGGTGAACGTACTTTCACTTTTGTGTTTCTGTAGAGAATCATTATTGCTGCTACGGTTTCTTTTGGTAGGCCGTATGCTAGTAGGATTTGTTCCCTGTGGATGGAATCGAAGGCCTTGGTAAAGTTGACAAATAGTAATGTCGCCTGAAGGTTTTTTTGCCCGAACGCCTTCAAGGATTCTACGGATGGTCAATATTTGCAAGGTTGTGGATCTATTTCTCCGGAAGCCATTTTGGTTTTTCCTAAGGATGTTGTCTATTTTGGGTTCTATGCGGTTTCGTAGAAGGGCATTGTAGATTTTGGCTGTTATGGATGTAAGTGTTATCCCTCGGTAGTTCTTGGCTAATCCGAGGTCACCTTTTTTAGGAAAAGGAAGGATGCATCCCTTCATCCATCTTTCTATCCTATTTTGACTATAGACTGCGTTGCATTGCCGTAGCAGTATATCGTCGAATTGTCTAGTCTTCCACACTTCTGGGGGGATCTCGTCCAGCCCTGCAGCTTTCCTATTTTTAATTTTTTTAAGAACCGAGTTGAGTTCTTCTTTGGTAAAAGGACCTAGTTTAATGTCTAATTGCTTACTAATAATTCTGGTGATCGGTTCATCTGTTATTTTCGGTGGGTTTCCTAGTAGATTTTTGAAATGCTGTTCCCACAGTTTTACTCTTTCTTGTTGGCTTGCAGCTTTCAATTTTGCTTTTGCTGTGCTCTTCCTCCTACTTACTTCGTTTATTGTTTGCCAGGCTATCCTGGATTGTCTATCTTCCACCGAGTCTCGAATCTTATCTATCTGATTTTGTATGTATTCTGCCTGTTCTTTTAGATATATTCCTGCTAATTGATATTGTGCCTTTTCTAGTTTTCGGGCATTTGTGTTTGTTGGGTTCTTCCGATAGCTTTTGGAGGCAGTTTTCACGAGTGCACGTTTTTCTCTAACCGCTGACATTTCCCAAGGGACTCTATATTTAGTTCTAGGTTTTGTTGGGATACACTTTGATGCCGCCTCAAGGTGTGCCTTAACAAAATTTTCATATTCATCATTTGGGGTACCTTTTTCTGTCTTCTCTTGTAGTGTTTCGAATCTGTTTCTTAATTCTAATGCATATTTGTCTCTAATATCTCTGTTGTTAAGTAGGACCCAGTCATAGTGCTTAGTTGTCGCTGTTCATGTGTCGTTTTTTCGTAGGCTTAGTCATACTTTGGCCGTAACTATTCGATGATTGGAGGACACACCCTCGAAAGAGGAGTATGCCTCGCAATTCATCGCACTATTTTTCCATTTCCTGTTTATAAAGACGTAGTCTATCTGTGCTTTACTATTATTCGCATATGTGTAGGTCCATAATTTTCCCTCTCTTTTTTGAAAGTTTGTATTGAGGCATGTTAATCTATTTTCTATCATGAAATCAATTAGATGTTGTCCATTCCTGTATGACGTGTTGTGTAGGCTGTATTTGTTGTTTCTGTTTTTCCCGATTTGTGCATTCATATCTCCTCCAATGACTAGCAGGTTGTGTTTCAGAATGCTACGCACTAGGGAGGATAGCTCCTCGTAGAAGGTGACGAGTTCGGTTTCTTCGCTAACATTGGTAGGGCTGTAGCAGGAGATGATTGTTGCTTTGGGGTTGCCATTAAACGTTGCGACCATCATCCTAGGTTGTATTCTCTCGATGCTATTAAGTGTTTTTAGCGTTCTTGGTCCTATAAACATTCCCACCCTTCCTACCGATGCATTGACAGAGTTTTTCCATGCCGATACAGTCACCAGCATCTATCCATTGCCAGTTTCGTGATATTTAATATCTTCGGTGTGAGTGTAACGGTGTTCTTGTATGCAAATTATGTCTATCTTATGTTCTACGGCTGATGCAGTTAGCTCTGATAGTTGACCTATTCTATTTAGGGTTCTAACGTTAAATGTCACTATCTGTATTGTTTGTTTGCATTTTAGTAGTTTTTGGTTGAGCTCTGTAGCTGATTTTTCGAACACTGAGGCCAGGGCTCCAACCTCAGCAGGATGCGCCCCTTTTTTACCCGCGCAAAGAGCGATGCGGTTTATGTATATGGTTCGAGTATGAGTCATGGTTATCTTTCGATGGCTGTTTTTATTCTCATCTATAGAAGCCACTCTTATAGATGAGCAGCAGTAGTTCCCCAATCGAACTGACAATCCTGAGCGTTAAGCTGCAAGACTCACATGTTCAGGAAATGTTAGGCATTGCGCATTCGAATACCTTCACATACATCATGCTGCTTCCCATGTGTACGTGTAAAAAAAAAAAAAAAAAAAAAAAAAAAATCCTTCTTTTTACCTTAACTTTTAACTTAGTTAAAGTCCAGGACTGACGTATATTCAAAGAAATTTTGGTGTATATTGTATCCTGTCATCCGATACAGGCCCTAACAGGTTTTTGTTTTTATTTTTTTTATTTTATTTATTTAATTTTTTTTTTCAGGTAGTGGAGGAATTCAAATTTGAGTTGCTTTGTTTCCTTATTAACTGCTATGAGGGTGGGCAAACAGCCTTCTAAGGATTAGAATCTTTTCTAAAAGCTATTTGCCCTGTATATTAAAGTATTCGATCAGAGTCACTAAATTTTTTTTTTTTTTAATATTTTGTTCTCAAATGAGTAATATAGAGTATTTTACATATGATAGATAAATAGATAATAGTAAATCAACCATCTAGGAGGATAACATTGAGATAAAACTAGCTGTGATTCTTTGTTAAAGCATCCATCTTGAATGACACTGATGTAAAACTTTTAGCTTCAATAACATCCAATGTTTTAGGTTTGGTTTTCTCTTTGGATACATGTTGTTGAAGCTCAGTGAGAGGGATTGACTTGGTCCACTATCTTTCTTCATTATTAAAAGCTTCAGGCACAAGTATTGCTTGGTATCATGGGATTGTTACAAAATGATTTCTACTTAACATAACCCAACAAAGGCTGACATGTCACCAGAATAACCAACCAGAAATATTTTAATCAGAAACCTAAGCTATAACTTTTTTCCTTATCAGTTAAAATTTGGTGTTTATATATTTAATAGAAACAATGGCTGCCAGAGAGTTATGAAAGTTAACCTTTCAATAACATTTATTTACTTATAAGTCTTCACAAAAGCATAATTTGTATTATTGGCTTCACATCCTGTATGAAAAGTAGATTTTCAGCTAGTATGTAAATTTCATTTTCCTTCCTTATTTTTCTTTGCCTGAAAAATTGCAGTTTTCCATTTGTAGTTCTTTTTATTTACTGATTGTTGTCAATATACATTGCATCTTTTTCTATCTGCCAGACAGCCTTCACCCCATACAATATGTTGCCCAGCCAGCTGGGGCTGTAGAATACACCGACTGCTTCTCTGCAGAGGGGTAAGACCCCGTCCCCCAACAAGTGCCCTGGATATGACACTAAGCAATTTGATAGTGTGGTTTCAGTAATCTTGGAGCTTTGGGGAATGTGGTGTACCCCATCATTGCCATCACTTCCAGGTCCACGCTGGTTTGGTGTGGTAGCACCTGATTAGGTCTTATCTATGCCTCATATAGAATTAAACTGTGTACTTATGCTAAATTGAATTGCTTGAAATAGAACTGTTTGGACATTTAAACTGCATACTTATGCTAAACCAAATTGTTTGAAATGTATGCTGAACTGAATTGTTTGCAATAGAACTGTTTTTTGACATTGAAACTGTCCTTATGCGAAACTGAATTATTTGATATAGAACTGTTTATATGTATAAAAATGGATTTGGCATTAATAAGCTACAATTGTTGATGTGCCATAAAACCAAACCAAATCCATACAATAAATGTCAGAGTTACAGAAAAAGTTAAAATACAAGTCAAAGAGACAGTTGAATCCTTTTTGAAACACCTTGTATTTGTATTTAATCTGGGAACTGTACTTAGTGTAATGGTTATCATATTTACCCAACCCCTCCGCTCGGGCAGGATATGACACAAGGTCAATTTTTTTTTTGTTTAACAGGTTTGAATTCAGAGTTTTCCTTCTCCTAGACTAGTTGCCTCACCAAGGCTGAAGAACCTAGTCTGTCCTACTATTTACCCATAGCTGGAGGGAGAATAATTGGATTCATACCTTTCCCCAAGGGTATTAGTGCTATGTGAAATGCAATCAGTCCAGGATTTGAACTCGTGTCACCGTGTCCAATTCCTGCTACGATAACCATTACACCACGGGCACCTCCAGTAACCATTACACCACGGACACCTCCAGTAACCATTACACCATGGGCACCTCCGTAACCATTACACCACGGGCACCTTAGTGTAATGGTTATCAATTGTGGTAGGTCTTATTGACTGTATTTGTGTCTGCACAAAACTAATATAACTCTTTGCTGGTCAGCTAACATTGGCATGTCTATGTGCAAGTGTCCATAAGAGAACATTGCTTATTAGTTTCTCCTTCCTTCTGTGTGCAAATTACTTGTATTAGATCAGAACAAAATATCATATATCATGTGCAAGCAAATAATTATAGGCCAATAAAAAGGGCAATTCAAAAAAACGCTGTAGAACATGGAAAATATAGTTATTACTTGTAGTCGAGGGTGACCCAAAGGCTCCCTTTTCAATAGCTACTACACCGAGGTTCAGAGGAGGCTGCTGCTCCTTTCCCTGGATTGCTCCACTCTACCCTTGATACATACCTAATAATGCTGAGTGTTAAGTAGGTATCAAGTACCATTTTTAAAGTCTTTGGTATAACCCGACCTGGGATTGAACCTGGGTCTCCTGGACCATTGGCGAACACTCTACCCACTGGGCCAATGAGCGGATTATTACAATCATTTACAAAATAATCAAATTTCAGCATTAAATAACCCATAAGGAGTTGATATGCTATAAAACAAATAAACCAGCAGTCACTAGGGAAATGGAGGAACAATACTGTTACCAATCACCATAAGTAGATAGTTGACCACAAATAATGGTAAATATAGCTTTGTGTAAAATCTAACTTACTTTTTCTCTTTATAATGTGCAATAGAATTTCCTCATCTATTCTGTGAGAAACTTCTTGACACTATTGTTCCAGGGTACAGACATTTTTATTTAAGCTCTTACTGGGTGCACAAGTGTCAAATACTCTTCCATAACCAGGTGTGCAAACTGAAAACCATTCAGTTTTCTTTGCTTTCTAAAACATTAGAAACAATATGATATTCATATTAGGAATTGTAAAATTGATAGTTTCATTGAAGACAAGTACATCATACTTTTTTTATAACAAATTTTTTTTTAACCAATATGTAAAAGCAAGTCTACTCGATATTGGTAAGTAAGGCGTTAAAGCTACCTCCATGATTTGATTAAAAGAAAGACTATGAATTATTACAATATTTGGAATGACGTGATCACCCCAATCCCAAAATATCAGGTTCACATTGCACAGTAAATTAGTGCTTAGTATGAAATATTGGGCTCATGAGTTCAAAAAGTTAAAATATTAAATTAAAAATGAATATTGTATCAAAAGAAATAAAAGTAAGAAAATAAACATTTATGAATAGAAATTTTCTAAAGAAAAATGCAACTTAAACAGACTAACAGTGATTTACCAATATTAAGATGATAACTGTACTTTGTATTAAAATTTGGCCAGAAATGAATAATGCAGAGAATAGAATTAAATTAATAAATCATCACTTTTCTATTATAAATGTTTAAAAAAATCACTGCTTAAAGTTTTTTTTATTAATTGTTGCCACTGTATTTTTTTTCTTTTGTGTGTTTGGACAAGAAATATAACTGAAAAAATCAAAACGTATCTGTTGAAATTTTCAGTTTATTCATGTGTTTCACCTGTACTGTTCCATCAGAATTTTTTTTTTTAATCACACACAGTGGGTGTGTATGTATGTATGTATAGATAATCTAAAAACCATTATAGGAAATGGATGTGGCAACTTGAGTTCAAATCCAGAACAAAGCTGTTTGTATTTCACATAGCACTAATACCCTTGGGAAAGGTATGCATCCAACTATTTTCTCTTTAGCTATGGGTAAATAGGAAGATCGACTGGGCTCTTTAAATTTGGTATGGCAACTGGTCTAGGAGAAATAAAACCCCGAATTCAAACTTGTTAATCTCCACTTAAAAAATGACCTTGTGCCTCATCCTTCCCATGTAAAGGGGTTGGATAAACTAAAATGAATGAATATTAACTTACCTCTCAGTCGGAGTCTCATTATTGCCAGTTTCATGTACTTAAAAAGAAGAATGAGTCTTTCAAGCAATGAGTCTGCCACAAAAGCTTAATAAGTATTCATTCCTTTTAGGGTTTACCTAGCCCTACTAAATGGTATTGAGCACTTTCTTCATTTATAAAAAAGCATCTTTAAATGATTTATTTTTCCAAGTATATATATATATATATATATATATATATATATAGTGAAGAGGAGGAGTCCCAATGGCACCATAGTTAAAATGTTGAACTGCAACATCATTGTAATCAGTTCAAATTCACTTTCAGACTAATGCCCTTAGGAAAAAGTATAAACTCCTTTATCCCCCAGCTATGGGTTAAATAGTTATGCAACTGTTCTTTTATAAGGATGGCAATATGCCATTAAAAAACCCAAAATTGAAAAGAGGTAGATTCATGCCTTTCCCAAGGGTATTCGTGCAAAGTGAAAAAGCTTCTTGCAGGATTTGAACTCTGATCCTATTCTTTGTAGCTGGAAAAGAAAGAAAAATATTGTATGATTACTCAAACGACCCCTGCGACATTGGGTAAGAGGTCAAAATTGGGTGAGACTAAGAGACAAATGTGAAAAATTCCTTCTACTTATTTTTCCTTTTTTTTCTAAACAATATCTATTTTACAATATTTCATTGTCTGTGATATGTTAACACCCACAAAAACCGCTATGAACAGTAATTATTACTGTAAACGATTAAGCCACATAAAAGAACATTTATTTACCAATTGTACATTTTATTTCATGAAGTTAATATTTTTCTATGAAAAACTTCACAATTTTGTTGAGAAGTATTTTTTGCTTTAAATTAGGGAACGTATCATTTTGCAATTTAAACATTTTTGTATTTTTTGTCTAGATTATTCATCCTAACTTTGCAATAATTCTATATCACTAGTTTGAAGAACTTTCTACAAACCTGATTAATAATATTCAATTAAACATATGCTTAATTGATTTATTTCTTTTAAAATTTAAATTCTTTACTATTTATTACACCTTTCTGTAACAAGGCTTCCTGTTGATTGTTAGGTACTCCCTCTCTATGAGAACCTCCTTTCCTATTAAGGAAAAAGCAAAAATGAGTTATACTAAATCCTTCCTCTGGTTCTGATAAGTATTCATTCCAAATTTTGTAGCTCTTTATGAAATGATTTGGCCATTTACAGAGGACAAAATTTTTCATAATTAATAAAAATTTGAAATTTTTATCAAAGTTTTAAAATGATTTTCAATATTTTTTTTCTTCTTTTTTGATGATTTTGCATTAACAAAAGCCTCTGAAATTTCATCAGTTGGACCTACCACATTGATGTGATATATATTTTGTTTAATTCTTTCATTCATTCCTTAATTATATTACATTGGGATACTTAACATATTATATTGTGTTGACCTTGACTTGGCTTTCTAAAGATTAAAAAAAAAAAAAAAAAAAAAGAGTGAACACATTTGGAATAACAGTGCTTCCCCTACAAGTAAATATGCACAGACTGTCTGCATCCACATAATTTAGAGCAGCTTTGGTCATCATTTTAATAATCCTCGTGTTACTATAGCAACAAACATATTTACAACTTTTAAGTCGTTGCTTAGCAGATGGTGTTCAAGGAAAACACCGACCCCCTATTGAGAAGTTTGTTTTTATTCTGTAAAGTTGGAATTCATTCATGACAACATCCTGAACAAACATTTTACTCTGTTTCCATTGTCTGGAAAATATATGTGTATGTACAGTGTCCTTTTGAGGGCTATTCTAAGTTTGGATCTTTCAGCACCACACCCCACATGTCAGGTGGGTCATTATAAAAATCATGCAGGTCAACCATCCTACACCTCAGCTCTTCATCATCATCGTTTTGCTTCTACTCTAACCATCAATCTTCACTGTTTATTTCTCTGTTCTTTTTACATTATGTATCAGTTGACGTTTATCTCTAAATCAGTGGTGATAGACTTTTTCATGTTTAACCTTTAAAATCCTAGACCCCACAAACTTAGTCCCTCCATCCTAGATAGCTAAAAATATAAAATGTTGTAATCTGTTGATTAACAACCTTACAGACAATGAGAATATAAATCCCACTTTGTCATCAGGAGAAATAATATTTTGATAATAATTAAAATGTGACTGGTATTACTATCACATTATTGGAACAATCCCCAAATTATTGTCATGTACATAGAATGGTTCAGTAAGCTCAACCATTCTATGTATATTTACATGTAATATACTTAGGAATATAGGCCTTACATTATGATCAGTCAGCTCCCATTTCCTCACCTTACCTCAGTTTATTCTTTACATTGTCTTTCCCTAGTCAATTTTCTTGTAGCTTTCTTTGTTCTTATTCATTAATAAGTAATAACAACACAACCACAATTTTATGTACATATTTTACTTGATTATTTCTTGAGGACTTTTCACTTGTTACTTACTCGGTTTAAATGGGAAATCGGTGAGGAGCTTTCAACTGCTTGCTTTAAGTGCCTTTCACTAACTTACTCTAACTCTAGAGCCATTTTCGTTACTTGACTAAAACCATCTATTGCAAGCCATGGTCTCAGATTGACCTCAAAGTTCAATGGTTGAACTTAGTCAATTTTTCCACTTTGAACTTAATTTGAATGCTACACTACATGCCAAAAATAGATCTTACCGATTTATTATGTTACATAATCTGGAAAGGAGTCCCCATGGCATGGTGGCTAATAAACTGGACTGCGACATCATATTAAGCAAGTTTGCACCCCAGTTGTGCTATTACATTCACTTTCGGACTAATACCCTTGGGGTACAAACCTCCTTATCCCCTCAAGTTTCGATTGAATAGTACCATTACTGTTTTTCTACAAGGATAGCTTTGGCATTTAATAAATTATGAAGGTTGATATTAAAGAAAGAAACAAAACCAAAAGTATCTAGAAAAGAAACTCAATGAACTGAAGAAAGAATTAAAATCATTCAGATCTCAGCATTACTATAGTCAGCTGGGATACTTAAAAAAGTCCTAGAAAACTGAGGAAACTTGTTGTCACTCAGACTCCAATTAAAAACCCTCACTTAAAACTGATGTTAAAAACTTGCAAAGAGTAAAATAGTAATAATATTGTTAATTTTAGGCAATAGTCATGTAGAAATAAGGATTTCCAGGCTAAAATTCAGGCTATTCTGGTGTGTGTGTGTGTATATATATATATATATATATATATATATATATATATATATATATATATACTTTTACCTAGTGGTGTAAATACTAGTCACTTAGGTTTTAAGGGTTAAAGGTCATAGTGAAATATATTGTCAACTAATAAGACCACACTATAAATTTTTAGTATATTTAGTACAAAATTTTAAGTTTAAAGCACTAATTAATAATTTAGTCTAACTATATATAAGGTGTGTGTGTGTATATATGTGTGTGTATATATATATATATATATATATATATATATATATATACACACACACACACACACACACACACACACACACGAGGTGCATACAATAAGTTTCCAAACTTTTTTCGTATGGACTTATAAAATTGTAGACTCTTGAAAATTCAGTATGTTATTGCTATACATCTTATGAGATGACTGACCAATTTTTATGATTTCAGGTTCAAATAAACAGCTACAGCAGCAATTGGAATACACCCTACTAAAGCCTGATTGTCACAGCTGGTGAATTTCAAAAATGCAATCTGGACGTGAGGACATTTTGAAGAACGATATGCAATAAAATTCTGTTTTAAACTTGGGAAAAATGCCACAGAAAAGTATGGAATGCTTCAGACTGCTTTTGGAGCATCTTGCATGAATCAAGCATCAGTTTTTCAGTGGCATAAGAGATTCAAGGAAGGCAGGGAGCCTGTGAGGAATGATGAGAGGTGTGCGAGGAGTAAGGAAGTCAATACACCAGAGTTGATTGACCAAAGGGCTAGGGTTACTATGTTGAGGTTTTAAGAGAGTTCAGGAAGAGATTTCATTGGAAGAGGCTAGCACTCTTCAAATCGGGTCAGTGGCATTTCTAGCAGGACAATGCACCAGTCCGCAACTCCATCTTTGTCACAGACTATTTGAGCAAGATGGGCATCAAGACAGTTCCTCAACCTCCCTATAGTTCAGACCTTGCTCCATGTGACTTTTGGTTATTCCCTAAGCTCATAGGCTGTCGTTATGAGACAAGTGAGGAGATGAAAGCGGCTGTGATGAAGGTGATTGACACGCTGACACAAGTGGACTTTGATGGGGTCTTCCAGATGTTGTTGGAACGGTACAACAAGTGCATTGCAGCCAGAGGAGATTACTTCAAAGGGGACTAGTATTTTATGTGTGTACTATCAATAAAAGTGCCCGTACAAAAAAAATCTGGAAACTTACCGTATGCACCTCGTATATATATATATATATATATATATATATATATATATATACAACTTAAGATTGAAACATTAAATAATTTTGAAAATTTGAATAAAACACCTGCACAGCTGAGCTTTTTATATAATAAAGTGAGGATTTCTAGGCATCTAGAATTTATCTAAATCAATGTTTACCAACCTTTTTTGTGTATCCTCACCAAAGATACTTGTCTGTCTTCTACCACCAAATTACACCCTTATGTAAGTCCCCATTTTCTCATAATATTTTATACCTTTTAATGAGGAGAATGGACAAAGTTAGGCAACAAATACTATTGAAGTATCATTATTTGTGGATGGATCAATTTCAATTTGCTTGTTTGAAAAATGATAGTTGCTGCCACTTTATTTTTTGATATTATATCAATTTTTTCTGCAGATGTACAAAAGATGTTCATTATCATAATAAACTAATGATACAAGATCGTTTGAATTTGATCTAAATGTGTTCTGTGAAATAATTTTAGTCACTATCTACTCTTAACTGCCAACATTCTCCTATGGAGCAAAATGGATCCTGTTAGGAAACAGTGATCCAAATGAATTGGTGTCTGAAAAAAAAAACATTTTTTTTAAATGATGAAGCCAATCTTGATACTTTTCAAACAGTTTGTTTTTTATTCATTTATATATTTATTTTTTGGCAAAACATAAAATTGCACAAATATCGTACTCCTCATACTCACCAAAACTAGCTCAATACAAACTATTTCTTATAAATTGAATTCCCATGACCATAAAATCTGGCCAATGTTTGCATGTGACATACGGAACCACTGGACAGCTGTTTCGACCTTATTAGGTTTCATCAGCAGTGTATACCATGATAATAATGTCGAAACAGCTGTCTAGTGGTTCTGTATATCATGCACAAGTGTTGGCCGGATTTTTTTGGTCATGGTAATTCAATTTACAATATAATTCTTCTACTTATAAAAGAAAATGTACATCTTAAACTATTTCTTGTTTGTTAAACTGAAACATCATCTCAAGAGTAAAAAATGTGGAAGACTTTAAAAGAAATAAGTTTTGTTTGCTTTCATATCAACCTTCATGGGTTATTTAATGCCAACATCATCCTTCTAAAAGAAAAGTAGTGATACTATTTAACCCATAGCTAAGAGGTATAGAGGGGTTCATGCCTTTCCCAAGGGTATTAATCCAAAAGTGAATGTCATAACTTGATTAGAGTTTGAATTTGCTTACTAAAATGTCGCAGTCCATCCCATTGATCCATATGCCATGGGACTCTCCCTTAAAATAAATAAAATGGTGACTTTTCTCACCATATCAAAATATGATACAATTTTAACACACCTTGTATAACTTAAAATAAATAAATATTTACAAAATTTTTAATGAATTTTTAAAGATTGCTTCTTTTTTCTTTTTCTTTTTTTTTGAAAGCATTGGGATATCTAGTTCTAAAGTGAAGGTGTTCAGTTTTATTTGTTTATTTTTTTTTTTTTAATTTATTTTTTTTTTGACAAGGCTGTAAAAGGTTGTACATGATAGTTTAGAATACCACATGTAGCCTTAAACATTAGCTTTTTCTGTCTCCTTGAATCTGACACCTATTATCAAAGTACTTTATACACTTAGTACTTAGGCCAAGAAATCACCCTCAGTAGAACATTTAGTGCACCTATTGACTTCACCCACTGTACTTAGTTACCTTTTTGCTCTAATGTACACCCTACTGACTCATATACACCTACATAAAATGAGGTGCCAAAAAATTATAAACATTGATATTATAACCTGTAGCTCTTCCCTTTGCCTAAACATCTTTGCTGGCATCTACCCAATATGTCGTAGAGTCTGCAAGGTGCTAGAGTCATTGTATGGTTATATCTCTTCAGATATGTTCTAGGTTTGTCTATAACTGAGTAATGTTTGTTGGGTGTGGCTGCAAGGAATCTATTGAGTTCTGCAATGTACTCAATAGGGTTGATGTCTAGCAAGTGCTTGGGTCAGTGGAATTCTTTGAAATTGACCAAGTCTTCTTGGAACCACTTACAGGTGATCTGCATCTAATGGAATATGACAAATCATCCTAACTGGGAAATGTGATAAACATAAAGGGATGCAGATGGTCTCTAACAAAACCTGTGTATGCCACACTAATCAAGACGCCAGTTTCTTGTAAATATCTAACAGAACACACTTCACACTATTACAGAGCTATACAACATCAGCTTGCATAACATCCTGATGACAAAGTGGGATCTATATTCTCATGCAGCTTCCTCTATACTTGAATTCCATTTATCAGTTTCTTGAGTAGTCCTTTAGAATTTCTAACAGAACATGCTCCATATCATGACAAAGCCTATCATCAGCAGCTTGCATAATACCTAACTGATAAGGCTGAATCTACAACTTAGAAAGCAAAAACTACTCAAGAAGCTAAGATTTCTGTCAGTGAGGCTTAGAATTCACTTCCTTACAGAGAGGTAGGACCCTCTCTCTAAAAAACAGGGTGTTCTTGGGTATGACATCAAACTACATCTGATGGTGAGGCTCCAGTCCTAGAGATTTAGGAAGTGTGGATTACTTCCTCATTGCCATCACTCCCAATTCTACTCTGACCTGGAGTGGTTGTACCAGTTAGTCCCATCTATGGGTCAACTAGATCTGTTAGAAAATTATTTCTATTTGATTGAACCATGTGCAAAACAAATCCTTTTAAGAAACAACTACATCAAAGTAAATATTAAAGTACAGTGAATTTGATTCGATAACCTCTCACCTAAGATAATCCTGGACCTCTTTCCATTAAAATCAATCAATCAATCGAATATTGTGAACTTCAAACATAACTTGCCTCACACTGTTTCAGAGCCACCCACTACCAGCTTGCATAACACCCTGCTAACAAGGCTAGATCTAAATCCTCATGTGGTTTCTTTCAATTCTCTGAGATCTAAGAAAATTCTGTCCGACTCAAGTGGATTCAGTTTACTTTTGAACTTGCTCTGTTCTCAGTTCCACTGAAAATGTCTACTTCCAGTTTTGTACCATTTATCTTGGTGCCAAATTTCACTTTTAGGTATTTGTATGCACAACTATCATTTAGTATTGCGTTAATGGTATTTTTCATGAAGTAATTGATGGAAGATTTTTGAATTTACTAATGGCACATGCTGTAAATTCTGATGTGCAAGCACAATTTTGTGTGCATATTTGGAATTGGCATAATCAATTTAGCTTAAAACACACTTTTACCTTGAGCAAAATTTGTAAGACTGATAGACATATTGGCTGAAATGTATTTAAAACAAAAAAGATAAACGGGAATAAAGCCTGTCAAAAATCTACTATATTAATATATCAAATTGGGACTAAAGTTGATTATTGTAACAAGTAAGCATATCTGTCTAAAGCGTGATATTTATTTTAAATTGTATGACACTTCTGACATTTTTACTGACAAGAAAAAAGTGTGTTTGCCTGTTTTTAGTGTCTGTGATATCTGCCCCCACATCTCCAGTTCTGCATTATTTTTGTTGTTGTTTTTATTGTTTCAGAAGTCATCAGCTGCCAACAATTTATTTGTAGAACCAAATTGATTTTTTTTTTTTTTTTTTTTTTTTTTTTTTTAAGAAGAAGAAGAATATAAAACCCGCAATTTTTGAAGAAGTGGCAGTTCACTTTAGAAGTTAAAATATATTTGCTACTTCTTCATTCTCTGATAGGCATTGCACTTTCAAATGTCAGGCACTTACAGCATGTCCCCACCCATGTTTTCTTAGTGTCCCACTCAAAAGCTGGATCAAGACATTGCAAATAAAGAATTAAAATGAAAGGAAATTTCAATAAAAAGGGAAAAAAAATGCATGTTGGTTTTACTTTTTAAATTTGTTTTCACTATATATAAAGATTCGAATTTCTGCTTGTCTGTGGTAGTAAATTAAAAATACAGACGCATGATGGATTGAAATCCTTTCATGTAAAAAGAATGAATAAAAAAAGGAAGCTAAATGAAAATAAATCAGAAGGAAAAAGAAATTGGAAAACTAAGAAACAATACAATCAAAGAGGAGGAAAACTAAATTATAAATATTTGTGTTACACTTTATGCTAATGCCCTTGTGATAAGCATGAATCCATTTCACCTTCCAGCTATTGGTAGATAGTAGGGCAACCGGTCTAGGAGAAGGAAAACACTGAATTCAAACTGCTTAAAAAATGAACTTATGTCACAAATGAAAGAAAGTGAAAGAGTTAAAGCAAGGGAAATTAAGCTGTTTAGTCTGCCAAGTTATTACCTGTAAATGAAATTACAAATACATCTGAATTTCTAAAATATCTTGTTTCTACCATAACAATGAAATCTATCTTTACTCTGTAGGGAGGCCAAATTGTGTGACTGAGATATATACATATATAAAATATTATGTTCTCTTACCCCCATTGGATTAACGGGTCATTTTTATAAAAAAGAAAACCTTGGATCAAGCCTTCTTACTAGAAGTAAAAGATCATCCAAGTATTGTACTCTTACTTAGGGACAGGGAATTTGAATCCACACACACACACACACATATATATATCACAGGGCCATATTTTGGTGGGAAACAATGAAATCAAAGTAAAAGACTGTCTACTTTGGAAGGATGGTGAATATGTGCCAAGAAATGGGTGTAAAAATCTTGCAGAGGATAAGATTAGGATGGAATGTATTTAGCACAATAAATGATTTGCACAAGGCAAAACTTGACAGCATCCTATGTGCCAGTCTCTTCAATAATACCATTTTGCCTATGATGTTATACTCAAGTGAAACATAGTTTACCAAAAAGAAGGAAGAGCAGTGACTGGTTATGACAAAGAGAGATATGAACAGATCTATACTGGAAATATCATTGCATGAGTACATCCAAAATGAGGTAATTCAGGAATAAAACAAAATAAAGGACATGATTGTTGAGAACTTAAAGCGGAAGTTCTGCTTGGCTGGACACAGCGCAAGGTTCACAGACAACAGGTTAACCAATGCAGTTGTTGAGTGGTATTCAAGAGACTGAAAATGACCACTTGGAAGACCTTCACAACAATGGGAAGATAAAATTGTCAAACAATTTGGGCCAGGATGGAGAAGGGAGAGCTCAAGAATGAAATGAAAGCATATTGTGGCCAGTGAAATGGAAAACATCAGACAAGTTGGCCAGTAAGAGAATAAGGGAAAATATATAGTGTAACTTTGTTTTTGTAACCTCAATTTAAAATGTAGTTGAAATCAATTTAAAAACAAATTCAAGATGAAACAAATATACTTTGTGTGTAAGGGCAATTACATAATTGTTTTCAATCATCAGACCCACAAAATTATTTTCAGTTACAAATTAGATAGTAAATTGTTTTATTTTTCTAGCATTCTAAATAAATTTGTCTAATGAAAGTCTGACTATGATTTGTCATTATATATATATTCACACACACAAACATAATAAACTACATGACTCTTTGCTGGAATCCTATGGTAACAAAGGCCCATAATAATGTTGGTGATTTTATTTAGAAAGTAATGGATGCTAATTTGTTCTCTTGGTTATATAGAAAATTTTAATGATTAAAAAAATTATTTTCAGTGAGATGCAGACCCCACAAAATTATTCAGTTGCAAGTTGGAGTGGAAAGAATTTTATCCTCTTAGAACATTTTAAATGTATTAATCTAATAAAAATCTTTCTATGATGTGCTGTTTTGATGGGTTATGGTTACACAAACATATATATATATATTCTAACATTTTTTTTAATCATGATTAAAAAATAATTTTTAGCTTGTAATTACAATTTCACAAGTATTTTTGATCTTCTGGTATTTTTGTGGAGTGTTTAATGATTGAAAATACTTGGGATAAATGGCTGTTTCCAAGAGGACATGTTTGTTTTGAAAAACCTGTCCTGAATTTGTTTTTAAATTCATTTAAACTATGTTTTTGAGTTTAAAAAAATTTTGCACTGTATGAGTAGTTCTATGATTGATATTGTGTATTATATCGATAACAAATTTTGCATTTTACACTTTAAACATTTTAAGTATTAATTATATATATATATATATATATTGTTATCAAGTATATAATAGGATAATGTAATAAGGAGAAAAACTTATGACTGAGTTTCATGTTGTCATTCCTTAGGTGAGCTACTATTTGACACATTTTTGTGGAGCTTTGTTAATCTTTTAAATACAGAAAAGCAGTTCGGTCTAATCTTCAAATATTTACTTTTAAACATGTCCTTTTGTGCCATGCTAGAGTTACAATTCAAAAGTAAGCTGGTAGGATGCAAGGCAAAGACATTCAAGTTTCTGATATATTTCAATTTCTTTTTACACACCTAAGCATGGTTTTAAAGACTTATCTAACTAAAAAACTGAGGGATTTATTCTAATATACACGTCGAATAGATGCTCACCTGAAGATTGGCTACATGAAACTCAGGTGATTTTATCCTGCTTTTAAAATTATCCTATTTTATACTTGAAAATACTGTGATATTTTTCGACATATTTGTGGAAAGATTTTACTGATTAGAAAGTGTTAAATTTTAATCATAATTTGCTGGTTGATTCTAATAGCATGTCCACCCATGTCAGGTTATTTTATGCCTAGAGGTTAGTGAACCACGTTCATTGTACATTCATATTTACATTTTTTTCATACATGGATACAGTCAGTGTATTCTAAGCCCCACCAACAGGGTAGATCATAATTATATATATATGTATATATGGTCCCTACTTTGTTTTTTTGTGGGTTTTTTTTACACTTTTTTCTTATGTGATTGTTTATAAAATGTGTTAGCCTTCACCTATTTTCTGGCTATTCAGAGTCAAGGACTTGTAACCTATAGCGACTAATGTATGTTTTCTTATTCTAAATATCACTACCCAAGCCAACAGAAGAATCTATGTTCAGTATAAAGGATTCTAAGTGTGCTTGTTACCCCAAAGCTACTATTTATCTATATATATATATATATATATATATATATAATGTACAGTGCACACATTTACACATACATGTGTGCACCAATTCAATGAATTTGATGAATCATTTCTGACAAAAGACCAATATTACATTCTTCCATTGTTCAAAACTGTTTCAAAATGATGTATTCAGACAAAGAAGGTTAGAAGGGAAAAGCATTTAACAACTCACACATAACTGATACCCGTGGGGATTTACATCCCTCAGTTCTTTAGTTTGATAAAAGTCTTCAAGATCCATGCTTGGGTGTGTAAAAAGAAAATGAAATATTAGAGTGAGTCAAAAGTTTTGCAATATTTTTCTATGTAGTAGTTTGTGGCCCATATATCATGTGACTGAAGCAGTTCAAGCTGTGGTTGGTACACTGACTCATAAATTTCTTCACTCTGTGTGTGGTTTGAAAGCCACACAGTTAAATGTGCTACATAGTCTAATTCTGGAATTTATGCATTATCAGATAGAACTGAGCCATAATACCACAGAAACAATCAAAGACATTTGTTGTGCAAAAGTGAAGATGTAGCTGATCACATTACCATAATCAGGAAGTTTTTGCTTGGGTTACGAAAGGTCAGATAGGCCTAAAACCATGGATTTTGAGACTGTCCTGAAAGCTATAGTGACAAATCCAGTGAGTAGCACTCAAACTCAGGATCTTACAGTCCTTGTGATTTGTGACCTTTATGACCTCGGCAAAAGCATCCACAGCTGCCAAATTGTGCCTCATGTGACCAAAATATTGCAAAACTCATGTATATCAAGAACTTGTATTTTTTTGTCTACTAGCTAATTATCTCGCATGTCTCTTAATGTCATGCTTGATTTACAATTTAGATTTGAATATTTAAAGATTAAACATGAAAGATTCTGACATTCCATGTTTAAAAAATAAAAACATTAAAAGAAATCCTGATCTGAGCAGAAAAATCTTCCTTTGAGACAAGCAAGCTACATAATACCTAATCAGAAATGACTTCTTTTTTTTTTTTTTTAATTGTGTCTTTAGCTATTCAAAAATGAGAACGGACAGAAAGAATTTGGTTTAACTTAAAAAACTAGGAGAGTACTGGATAATTTAATAGAAATGTTTAAAATTAGGCATTGTTTTGTTTCAAATAGGTCAACCATAATGTGTTCTTAACTAGTAGCCTGAGTAGTCTGGGGTGACATAATAAAAAATGCTTAAAATTATGTCTAATGTTAAATTAGTCAACTGTAATGTGTACTTGAAAAAAGGCTTAGTGGCCAAAGAGCATATGAACATTCTCTTAAAGTAGATATAAATATAGATTAAATAGCTGGAATTCTTTTTTTTTTTTTAAATAGGGTTGTTTGTGTGTTGAGTACGTTGCCAAAGTATAGCTCTCTCACCTGATAAGTACGGCCCAATCAACTAGAGCAGAAGAATACACCAACTGCATCTCTGCAGTGGGCTAAGATCCCCTCCTCAAGTAGTGTTCTAAATATGAAACTAAACCATCTAATGTTGAGGCTCCTGTCATGGAATTTTGGAGAATATAGAGATCTTCTTCATTGGCCTTATTCCCATGTCCACAGAAGGATAATACCTGTTAGAGTCCCATCTATGAGTCAAATAGAACTATTTAATCATTTACTATACTTGAAACTATTCAACTGTGCGCAAACAAATGACCTGTGTTCATTTAAAAAATGTTACTTACAAACTATTCACTTAAAAATCATATGAATAAACAGGATTTGGCATTAAATAACCCACAATGGTTGATATGCCATAAAACACAACCAATCAACATGATGTGTGTATTTCCCACCATGATGAGCTGGACCTGACACAAGATCAATATTTAAGTGAAGTGTGTATATACCCAATCCCTCTGCCATAGGTCAATGTCTAAGTGGAATATAGCTGGGTTTTTTTTAATGCAGAGTTTTCCTTCTCCTAGACTGGTTACTTAATCAAGGCTAAAGAACACAACCTGCCCTACTATTTACCCATAGCTAAGAGTTGAATAAATTCATGCCTTTCCAGAGCATATCACTGTAAAGTGAAATACAAACAGCCTTATTCTGGTTTTGAACTCTGGTTATTAATTCCATTTCCTTTGATGTGCTTCTCTCACTTTTAGAAAATTATTATAATCCCACCCCAGTGATTAATGGTTTTAAAATTAAATTTGTATTTGATATGTATCGATAAATATATTTTGTATATTTTTTGCATTTATAAATACATAATTTATTTAACACCCTAGCTGAAAACTCACCCTATGGGTGGAATTTTAAGCTAGTAACACCAGACTATATTTCTATGAGGACTTATAAGTTAAAAAACATTGATAAGAAGTGAACATTTATGTGGCCTTCTGGTGTTCATTGCTTGTACTTCAAACTTGACACACACAAAGTAAGGGTCTAGTTTAATATTATCATCATCATCATCAAGTGGTGCTGACAGCACAGAATTCCTTAACTCTCTTGCCCTCCATCCCTATAATCCATTGTTCCTGGTTCGTCTTCTTGACTGTATCCAGTGTCTGCACAGAGCTGAATCTTTGCTGAGCAGTCAACACTGGTGCATCTTTGTATAGGAATCTATATGAGAATGTTGCTTATGAACTTATCCTTACTTCTGCAGTAATGCCCTGAATTGCTTGTTCATGTGAGATGGGAGGTAAGTGGTCATACAGCTGCTGTTTCTTAGAGTACTGTTTCAGGATTTATTCAAAGCATCATTTAGCATTCTTGTGTAGTTGTCGTCTAGCTTTTTCTCCATGCTCTTCGTTAGAATCCCAATAATGCATCCATGTCGTAATATTGACGCAGCCACTTGGAAGAAATCTTGTTTTATTATATTTGAGAGATCAGATTTCTATATGATTGATAAGCTGTCAATAATAGTCCACGCCTTCACTAGGCATATGTTGACATCACTTTCAATTAGTGAGATATTGCTGGTCTACTAATTTCCGATTCTTACTACTTAAAGTGGAGATGGCTCCATCTTGTTTAAAACACATGAATTCCATTTTATTTGCATTCATGTAGAGGCCAATGCCTCCTGCTGCTTGCTTGAGATGTGTTTGTAAGAAGCACTAAATTATCTGTATAGTCTGTGTCTGTCATAGTTTCCTAGCTTCTGTGGGCCTCGTTGGCTGGGAATGTAGAATACACTGGCTGCATCTCTGCAGAGAGGTCCTATTTACGGGTCACATAGAACTAAACTGTATGGTTATGCTAAACTGAATTGTTTGAAATTGAACTGTTTTGACATTTAAACTGTATTTATGCTAAACGTTTTGACTTTTAAACTACATACTTATGCTAAACTGAATTCCTTGAAATATTACTGTTTTAACATTATTGCCCAGTTGGCTGGAGCTGTAGAATACACAGACTGCTTCTCTGCAAAGGGATGAAACCCCGACAAACGAGTGTCCAGAATAAGACACTAAACTATCTGATGGTGAGGTTCCAGTTATGCTGAAGCTTTGGGGAATGCGGAGTACACCTTCATTGCCATCATTCCCGGATCCTCTCTGGCTCAGACTGGTAGCACTTGATAGGATCCTATCTATGGGTCAAATAGAATTAAACTGGAATTACACTCAACTGAATTGTTTAAAATTAACTGTTTTTCCATTTAACTGTATGTAAACAAAACTGAATTGTTTGAAACTTTTATCAGAATTACTTAATTTGGCATTAAATGACGTGAAAAGGGTTGATTTGCTACAAAACAAAACAAAACAACCAACCAACTAACCTTGTTTCTGTGGGATATTCTCTGCTTCTTGCCTTTTTTAATGTGAAACCATTTTTTTTAATTAAATCTATCAACATTCAAATTATGTAATCTAGGCAGATTATAAACAAATAAGGTGCTAATGCATTTCCTTGCAAGATTCCAACATCAATATCAAAGAAGTCAATGTCACCATCAGGTGATCACATCATTGCTTTGGTGATTTTTGTAAAGCATCATTATAGTAGTTAGATTTTCTTTAAGGAAACCATATTCTAGTTGTATTTTATCCATCTTTCCTCTGTGTATGAAATCAAATACATTGAGAAAAATCTGTGAACTATAGTGTTGCTTCAAGATATTTTTGCTTCTACTCCTTTGATGATTCAATGGATAGTCAGAATCTGTAAAGTTATGGATTGATTCCTCCAAAAGGTGTTCATCCATTTCTTAATAGGGTTTTTTTTTTTTGATAATTAACATTGCATAATTGAAGAAGTATGTTGTCAAGTTTTCTTGTCTTCCATACATATATCATCATGGTCTGTAGGTTTTCTGCTTTTAATTACTTTCAGTAATGAATCCAGTTCTTCCTCCATACTCTGTCCTTGCTTGATGTCTTCTTGGCTATTCATTTTTTTTGGTAGGTTTATCAGTGATTTCACGAGGGTTTGCAAGCAGATTCTTGAAATTTTCTTTCCACTTCTGAAGTTTTTCTTCTTAGCTTGCAGGTTTTAGTTTAGCTCTTTAGGTGCTTTTCCTTCTGGTTCACTTACTATCTGTCATACTAATCATGATTGTTCAACTTCTACTAAATTTCTGATTTAATGATTTGGCCTTGAATGTACTCTAGTTGTTCTTTTTGTTATTATTTAGTTCTCTCTGGACTTTAAGTTTCTGTACATTAGCATTTGTTGAGTTTTTTTACATTAAGTCAGGATGCTTTTTAATGTTATCTTTTTCCCTGACTGCTCTTGACTCTCTGGGGAATTCTACATTTGACTCTTAATTTGGTTGGTATGCACTTGGCTGTTGCTTATAACAAAGTTTTACTATTTGTCATTTGGATTGTTTTTCAGATGTCTTCTGAAGAGTATCAAACTTGTTTTTAAACTTACTGTTTATTGATTAGTTATATCACTATTAGTAAGTGAGGACCAATCATATTATGATACTTTTCTGCTCATCAGATTGAGAAACAGACTATTCTGACATTGTGGCTGGTGTTCTGCAAGGAGACACATTAGCCCCATACCTCTTTATTATCTGCCTAGCCTGCAAGCTTAGAATGTCTATAGATTTAATGAAAGAAAATGGTTTCAAGCTGGCAAAGGAAAGAAACAGAAGATACCCTGCACAAACTATTATGGACTCGGACGCCACCGATGACATAGCGCTTCTAGCAAATACACTCGCACAAGCCAAATCCCTGCTAAATAGTCTGGAACAAGCAGCTGGTGGCATAGGCCTCAATGTCAATACAGACAAGACAGAATACATGTGCTTTAATAAAAGAGGTGACATCTTGACACTAAATGGTTGTCCTCAGAAATGAGTGGACAAGTTCATCTACCTAAGAAGCAGCATCTCATCAACCAAGAATGACATCAAAATGCGACTAGCAAAGGCATGGACAACTATCGATAGGCTATCAGTCATATGGAAGTCAAATCTGACCGATAAAATAAAATGCAGTTTTTTCCAAGCAGCAGTCATGTTAATACTGCTATATGGATGCACCATATGGAAACTAACTAAACATATGGAGAAAAAGCTTGATGGCAATTACACAAGAATGCTGCGAGCTGTATTGAACAAGTCCTAGAGGCAACACCCCACAAAACAGCAGCTGTACAGCCACCTGCCACCCATCATGAAAACTATCCAAGTTAGTCGAACTAGATATGTAGGACACTGCTGGAGAAGTAAGGACGAACTCATAAGCGACATACTCCTGTGGACCCCTTCACATGGATGAGCAAAGGTAAGACGACCAGCCAGAACCTATATACCACAGCTTTGTGCTGATAAATGAGGTAGCCTTGAAGACTTCCCATGAGCAATGAAGGGTCAGGAGGATCAATGCTAGCAGCATGACATGATGATGAACTGTTAGTTTCTTATTTCTGCATCGACTCAGGCAAATCTTTGCTGAGATGATTCTGTAATCAGAAGATACTCCTTCCAAAAAGGAGTATGCCACAAAGCAATATTTTATCCACTTCTTGTTTACAAATATACAATCTAGCTGTGCTAAGTTCATAGTTTTCCCTTCCTTTTTTGAAATTTAATGTTTTAACATAAAATCTGCTAGATATTCATCATTTCTGTTTGGCAAGTTATGTAAGTAGAAATTATTATTTCCATCTTTGCCTATTTGAGCATTCATGTCTCCACTGATGATTTAGAATATTGTTTTTGGGAAGATATCTTGTTTTAGAAAGTGTTAATATCCGTTTCTTCACTGGCATTTGTAGGACTGTAGCAATAGATTGTTGTGTAGGGGTTGCCATTAAATGTAACGCACATCATTCTCACTTGGATTCTCTCTATGCTGTTTAGTGATTTTTAAAGCATAAGGACTGAGAAACATTCATATATTTTCTATGGCAACATTTATGGAGTTTTTCTATGCAGATGCTGAGACAAGTGTCTATCCATTACCAGTATCATTGTATTTTAATTCTAGTTTCCTATGATAATATATATGTTCTCTGATGTCTATATCATTCTTCGCTGCAGATGCTGTCAGCTCAGGGTGTCCTTTAATAAGATTATAAAATTTTGGAATTTTGAAAAATTGATGTAGTCCTCTAAATAATCAAAGAAAATTTTGTGACTATACCTTTGACTGTTTTTCAGTTATGTGAGGATATACAGATGAAAAGAGATTTGAGAAATTATTGTTAGATAGGACTGAGCAAGGGCTATAGAATTTTTGGAATTGTTTACTTTGAAATTCTATCTTCTTCTCCCCACCCACTAAAAGATGTCAAAGCAACTTTTTTTTTTTTTTTTTTTAAATGTTGTGCATCTTTCTTCTAGATTCCTATCTAATATTAATAATTTACACAAGTTATATGGTTCGCAGTATTCCTATCTAATGTTAATAATTTACACAAGTTATATGGTTCGCAGTATTCCTATCTAATATTAATAATTTACACAAGTTATATGGTTCGCAGTATTCCTATCTAATACTAATAGTTTTCAAACAGATCTATTTAATTCATAGACAGAGGGATTCCTTGTTATATAGTGACTAATGTGCTGGACTCTGATATCTTGTAATTGAGTTCAGAATCTAGTCATGCTATTACATTCACTTTCAGACTAATGCCCCTTGAGAAAGTTATGAATTCCTTTATCCCTGCCATCTATGAGATAAATAGTACCAATATTGTTCTTTTGTAAGGATGACTTTGGCATTAAATAACCCATGAAGGTTGATAGACTATTAAACAAAGAAACCAAACCTAATCCATAGATGTGGAGCCCTGATAGGTTTTACCAGTCTGGGTCAGAACAGAACTGTCAGTAATAGCAACTATGGGGTGATTTCACACTCTCCAGAGCTGGGGTCTTACCAGCAGAGGCATGTTTGTGTCATACCCAGGGAACAGTTGAAAAGATATAAAACATGTTTAAAAATTTCAAAGGTGAAATTGTAACTTAGTATTTTTCTTGTATAAAGTTCATAAGTCGTGAACCATTAAATTACTTCTAAAAATTAATATGCAGTTACAAAAATGATCACCTAATTATACAGCAGTACTAAGAAACTGTATAACTATCATTATTAACCAGCTGTGATCCAAGTCTTGACCTCTTATCCAGCATTGGTACCTCAGCTTGGAGATCATATATAGTTAGCCAAATTTGTGTCTAAAGAAATCAGCATTTCTCAACTCCAACCAGATGCTAAGCAACCTTATCCCTTTATCATTATGGTGTCACATTGAAAATTTACACACCAGGAAATTAATTACCAAATGTTATACTAAAAACTCTTGTTAAAAGATAGAATCAGTGGATTTGAGTACATAAAGTCCACTCTATCAAATAAAGTTTTGTTATTCCCTTTTTCTTTAAAAAAAAAAAGCTATTGTTGAGTGTTAAGATATTAGATTAACTGCCTTTGAACTGATCTTTTTGCCCTAGGGAGAACCAATTTCTACATTGAGGTGGGGACAGACCAGGTCTTTATGTCAACAAGACATTTTGAAAGAGATCTTTTCCTCGTCAGAAATTAAAATTAGGATCTTATTACAAGGCATCAGAAAATCAAGACTTTAAAAATCATATTATATTTACATATGTAATACATGCAATGGCTATGAGAAAGCTTTTAACATTAACCTCTCAATGACATTTATCATTGTTGAATTATCGGTAATCTCTATATACGTGCACTGACTGAAATCTCTTATTAAAAGATACAATCAGTGGATTTGAGTACATGAAATGCATTATATCAAATATTACCTTTTTACTAAAAATAAGCTATTAGTGTTTGTGAGATATAAGATGATCTGTCATTTAGCAGATCTCTTTGCCACCAGTGAAAACTAATTTCTGTAGAAACACAGTTTCTTTATTGGAGTGAGAACAGACCAGATTTCTTCTGTCAGCAAGTCATTGAAAAGAATCCTACTATTTTATCATAGCTCTTTATATTCTGGAACATCTACAACAAATACATTGTTATTTAATTTATTATTTTGTTACTCAATTTTCTTTTTGTCTTTTAAGATCAGATTCAGAGTATTTAGCCAGACCTAGTGCAACTAGAAATACCAAGAGATTTGTTTCTTATCTCATCACACAAGTCACATCTTTCTGTTGTCAAAACTCTACTTCCAACAAATATAGACCAAGCTTATTTTCTTCTTCTTTCAGCAACAAAGTTCCACTCTTAATGCGCCAACCAAATGTCACTCTCATTCTGATTCTCTACCAACGGTCATTGATAAACATAATCCTGTGTCACTTTGGATGAGTCCTTATATATATGATAACTCATGCATATTCTTATGTGATAGTTACATAAGGACTGAAACCTAGCTCCTGCATATTTCTCAACATTACGTGACCCAGTTGGCTGGGGCTGTAGAATACACCCCTGCAAAGAGGTAAGACCCTTCCCAACAAGTGTCCTGGATATGATACTAAACAATCTGACAGTGAAATTCCAGTAATGCTGGAGCTTTGGGGAATGCAGGGTACCCCTTCATTGCCATCAATCCCATGTCCACTCTGCCTCGGAGTGGTCGCACATGATAGGGTCTTATCTATGGGTCAAATAAAACTAAACTGTGTACTTATGCTAAACAGAATTAATTGAAATAAAACTGTTTTTGTATGCTAAAGTAAATTGTTTGAAATAGAACTGTTTTGACATTAACTGTGTGTAAACAAAAAATTATACTAAACTGAATTGTTTGAAACTTTTATCAAAATAGATTAATTTGGCATTAAATGACCCGAAAAGGGTTGATATGCTGTAAAACCAAACAACGAGCCTCAACATTACAAATGGCCGCTTACATGATGCAAATATTGCTTCTGATAAGTTGGAGGAACTCTATAATATGTTGTCTGTATCTCCTGCAGAAGGATAAGACCCTCACCTCCAGAGAAAATTGGGTGTCCAGGCTATGACACTAAACCTATGGTGTGTAGGTAAGAGCCAGAACTTGGGGTCTATTTCAAAATGTTTGAGAGTGATGCATTTTAGTTTTGTTTAAGATTTTGCTATTTTGCTCCTGGAGTCAACTCAAGAAATTCAAAAATGCTTTGCTTTTATACTTGCAATAAGTTTTACCATTATTTGATTGAAGTAAATATAAAATCTATTTATTTTTATCGCCTTCAGACTTAACCATATTATTTTATATTTATTGTATAAACAATTTTTTTCAGTCCAAAATTCACTACTAAAACTGTCATTTAGGAATCATTGGGGCTTGGAAGTTTGTTCTAAATTTTTAATTTGAATTTAACATTTTCTTACTAAAACTTCAAGTGCAAAATGTTAAATAAACTCTATTTAACCTTTTTCACTTAAAGTTAATATAAGTGTTTTCTGTTTTTTTGTTAAGGTATTTAAAAACAAATGTTGAATTTTAGTTTTAAGTTTAATTTATTATTTAAAATTCTTTTTAGATATTGTAAAAACTTTGTGGACCATGCATTTTTAAGTCATTTTTTTTTGTAGGTACTTCTCTAAAAAGTATATTTTATGAGAAAAAAGTCAGCCTAACTATAGTTATAACTTCACTTCTAAACAATAAAATAGAATAAGTTACATATTTATTTTCATATCAATTTCATCATATTTTGTTGCAGAATTTATCATCTGATACAGTTTTTTTTAAAAGGTAACAAAAATGTCCTGTTACCAGAAAAAATATGTTTCTTAATTTTTTTCCATAATACCAAAGATTGAATACTTAAGATCACAAGTAATATTCACCCCATATTTTTATTTTTAAGATTGGTGGCAATTTTGTTATGTAAAATTCTTTGTAAAATTCACCCTGCAACCAAAAATAATTCTTTTTTTTTTTTTTTTTAACTTTATCAATTTTTTTCCTATACTGATTAAGCATTCCAGAAGACAAATATACAAAATATGAGACAAAAAATGATTTTTGGTCGCTATATATAACTACATTTACATTGAACTTACATAGCAACTGAACTCCCCCCCCCTTTCTCTTTTGAAATGAAAAAAAAATCAATTTTCTTTTTTGTGATCTGGATTTCTTCATTAATAGTATCGAGAAAAAATTGAAAAAGATGATTTTTTTCTGGTTGAAGAGCATTAAAACAGTTTTAAGTTGGATTGGAGGCCTATGCTTGCTGCTGCTCGTTCCAAACTATGCAGAAGTGTTTCGGCTTGGTCAGGTGTATTTGCCAGTATCGCTATGTCACCGGCGTAGTCGGCGTCGGTAATTGTTGTTGCGGGGTATCTTCTGCTTCTTCTCTTCATCAGTTCGAAGCCATTCTCTTTGATTTTGTCAATCGATGTTCTAAGTACGTAGTCTAGACAAATGATAAAGAGGTACGGGGCCAGCATGTCCCCTTGTAGTACTCCTGCTACAATGTCAAAGTATTCTGTGTCTCCATCCGGTGATCGTACTTTTACTTTAGTGTTTCTATAGAGAATCGTTATTGCCGCTACGGTTTCTTTAGGTATGCCGTACGCTAGTAGGATTTGTTCCATCTTTCCTCTGTGAATGGAGTCGAAAGCCTTGGTAAAGTCGACAAATATTAATGTCGCTTGTAGGTTCTTTGCCCGTACACCTTCAAGGATTCTGCGGATGGTTAATATTTGTGAGGTCGTGGATCTATTTCTTCGGAAGCCATTTTGGTTTTTTCTAAGTATGTTGTCGATTTTGGGTTCTATTCGGTTTCGTAGTAGGGCATTGTAGATTTTGGCAGCTATGGATGTAAGTGTTATGCCTCGGTAGTTTTTGGCTAATCCGAGGTCCCCCTTTTTAGGGAAGGGGAGTATGCATCCCTTCATCCATCTATCTATCGGATTTTGATTGTATACTGCGTTGCAGTGTCGGAGCAGTATGTCGTCGAATTGTCTGGTCTTCCATACTTCCGGGGGAATTTCGTCCAGCCCTGCAGCTTTCCTATTTTTAATTTTTCTGAGAACCGAGTCGAGTTCTTCTTGTGTGAACGGTCCTAGTTTAATGTCTAATTGTTTGCTAATTATTCTGGTGATTGGTTCATGCGTTATTTTTGGTGGGTTTCCAAGTAAGTTTTCGAAGTGCTGTTTCCACAGTTTTATTCTTTCTTGTTGGTTTGCTGCTTTAAGTTTTGCTTTGGCTGTGTTCTTTCTTCTGCTCACTTTGTTTATTGTTTGCCAGGCTATTCTAGATTGTCTATCTTCCACCGAGTCTCTAATCTTATCTATCTGATTTTGAATGTATTCTGTCTGTTCCTTTATATATATGCCTGCTAATTGATATTGTGCCATTTTTAGTTTTAAGGCATTTGTGTTTCTTGGGTTTTTTCGATAGTTTTTGGAGGCTGTTTTCACTAGTGCACGTTTTTCTCTCACCGCTGACATTTCCCATGGGACTCTATATTTAGTTTAGTTTTAATTTTTGTTGGAATGTATTTTTCTGCTGCCTCGAGGTGTGCATTGACGAAATTTTCGTATTCGTCGTTTGGTGTACTTTTTTCCGTCTTTTCTTGTAGTGTTTTGAATCTGTTTCTTAATTCTAATACGTTAGAAGGAACCCCACTTAAAAACTAGTAGACAAATTCACTTACCTAGGAAGCAGCGTCGAATCAACCGAAAAGGACATCGAAACGAGGTTAAAGAAAGCATGGACAGCTATCAATAGGCTATCGATTATATGGAAATCAGACCTAACCGATAAAATGAAACGCAGTTTCTTCCAGGTAGCGGTCACATCAATACTGTTATATGGATGCACTACATGGACGCTAACAAAACGGCTGGAGAAGAAACTAGATGGCAATTACACAAGAATGCTGCGTGCAATCCTGAACAAGTCCTGGCAGCAACACCCCACAAGACACCAACTGTACGGCCACCTGCCCCCTATCACGAAAACTATTCAAGTTAGACGAACCAGACATGCAGGACACTGCTGGAGAAGCAGAGATGAACTCATAAGAGATGTACTCTTATGGATCCCCACACATGGCCGCACAAAAGCAGGACGACCAGCTCGAACGTACATTCAGCAGCTATGTGAGGATACAGGTTGTTGTCCTGAAGACCTACCTAGGGCGATGAACGATAGGGAGGAGTAGCGAGAGAGGGTCAGGGATATCCGTGCTGCCAGCACGATATGATGATGATGATGAAGTTGGATTAATTTATTCAGACATTTTGTACACCCCTGTTAATGATATATCTCAAAATGAATATACTGTAAAAAAGTAAAAGAAAAAACTTTAAAAGTAGACTCTCAGACATAAAGCATCTCTATAAAATTTCTATTTTTTTAATCATTGGAAGACGGAGTGGAGATGAAGAGAAATTAATTTAGCTTGAAAATTTCCTCCTAATTTGAAACAGTAGAATTAAGAATTATGAGAGGAAATTGATCTTCAAATAAGTCAATTGGTTTTAGGTGATGAATCAAAAACTCCACCAAAATTGTAATATGACTTTAGAAAATAAAAATATATTGAGGTGAAGAGTTGTAACTTTTTGAACTAAATTAGTTATACTCTTAATCTCTTTATTTTTTTTTGGGGGGGGGGTGGATAATTGCAGTTTAGGGAGCTTGATCTATCTTTTCAGATATTACCTAGTTACCTGTGTTTTTGCATACAAAATAGATTACAAAAGTAAACAAGTCAAAATTGAATGTGGTGATTAGATCAATAAAATATCACTTGTTTTTCAATAGACAAAAATAAGAAGAAGGGGAGAATGCTAATCTGAATGTTACAGACAGTACTGTTATTTGTCACCTACTTTGGCTTTCAAATTTTGATACAAAAGAAGTTCATGGAAAAAAGCAGCCCAAAAATCTAATATCTATATGGCCAAGTATGTCAACTAGTCAAATACCAACACCTTCTGCTGTTTTAAAGGTTACCTACCCTTCCAAAACAAAACCAAAAAAAAAAACAGACTCCTGTACTGTTGAAAACCAAATGGATGATAAAATGAATGCTTTTTTGAAATTAGACAAGTCTTATTATACTAATTTGAAAGAAGATGGATACACAAAAAATCTTTTTGTAGCCAGTTGGAGCCTTTTTTGACGAAAATATTTTAACTGCTCAGTTTTCAAAAGCTGTCAGTAATGTTCCTTTGCTTATGTTGAGAATTTAGGAAAATTTGTCATTTGAAATCTCTCCTTATGGAGTTGAGTATTAGTAGTCTGTCTAAAAATTGTATACATAGTGCAATGGGTAAACTGCTTCCATTTTAAATCCATCATTTCACACATGCGATTCGTTTATTTCATGTTTTATTTACTGTGTAGCAAACTAGAGTCAGTTAGGTGCTGTCTGTGAGGAAATTAGTTCTAGGACACAATTCACCCTGCCAGAAATTTGAAAATGGCATTCTGTACTGCTTAGCATTTATGCCAGAAGCTCCTGTACAAAGATTTCATGTGGACAGTGCAGAGGATTCAAAAAGAGATGACTTCAATGGTGATTACAAAGATTCCAAAAGTCAATCAAGTTCATATAGAAGTGTCCAAGTTTCTTATCAAGCAGGTAATGCATTCAGTATTTCTCATCCGAGATGAGAAAGAGCTAATTCTTATCAGTTCATAAAGGATTAGAGTAAGACCATACTGCAAAGATTTCAAATGAACTCAAGCATTCCCTCTAACCAAACATGCTTTGGTCTTTCTCAGATGAGAAAAATTTCTGGATTGAGAGGGTGGCTGCTTGAAGACCCTACATCTGGATACAAAACTTTACACTATGCCACACAAGCAGAAGAATCCAGTGTTGGCTGTGAGAAAATTTCTGTGACCACATCATCCCTAACATCTAACTGCCTAACCCCAAATTGTAATCCCCTTGATTATTTGTGGGGCATGGTTGTTCAGGAGACCAACAAAATTCATACAACACCAAAGATGAAATCATAATGTGAGATATCAGGGTTATTTTCATTTTTACCTAATTTGAATAACAATTTACTTATCACACTGTATACACAGTTGATACTTGGTCAAAATTGAAAGAAGTTATCCAATATTTGATTTGTATGGCTTTTGATCACAACAGGGATATTATTAGTCAGCAGTTTTCAGAAATGGCTAGAATGAAATACTGTCTAGAAATAATTATATGTGCTTTTGAGTACTATACAACATCACATTCATTGTACAATCGATTAAGAGTGGATTTTTTGTTACCATCATTAGCATTATTAGCAAAGATGACATTGAAAATGTCAAAACTTAATGAAAAATCCTTTCTTTTCTCTGTGTTTAATAATATTGATGCCCATCAAAAATTTTGCCTAATTCATGATGATGATGTGTATATTAAGAAAACATTGCAATATCATGGCAGAAATTTTTTTTTTCATTTAGTTGATGGTCTATTTCTACTTTGTATAATTTTGGTATGTCTTAATGATGGTCCAAAGTTTCTTACTAATTTGATTCCAATTTCCAAATTAATATCAGCCATTTTATTTGAACAAGTTGAGTTGACTATACTTGCTGATGTAAAGGCCATATGGGATTACAACCATGAAAGATGTGTTATTTTTAAAATTATATCCAACTCTTCATGAAAAACCATGTGTAATTGAAGATCATAAACATTTATTTTTTGATTATGTTCATCTGTTGAAAAATATTCAGAATCTATAGCTCACAGAAAAGACAGGTGGACTATTCTTTGATGATTATGGTGTCGAATGAGTAGCAACATGGGTGCATCTTCAAAAATTATATCATTTAGAATCTGTAAAAGTTATTAAACTTTTGAATTTAAATGAAATTCTGATTACTGCAAACCTCAAAGAAATACAATGATTTTCCATTTGCCTGAAAGTGTTTTCTAAAAAGACATGTAATGCACTTCTCACTCACTCTCGAATAAGGTAGGATAAGAATGACACTGACATCTTCTTAAATAAGGTTTTGATGTGATGGAAAATTCTTAATGTTAAGGTAATTGGTGCTGATATAATACACAATAATACTCTACAAGCTGAAATCAGATCCCCAAATGATAGCTGACTTGATTTTATCATTGAGTTTAGTAAAATGGTTCTTAATATGACTGGATGTCAAGGCAATCATATAAAACAATTATACAGATATACTGCCTCTACCATACACCATAGCTGCAATGGAACTGTTTATGTCAGCAACTCTTAGCTACAAGCCATAAATATGTGCTACTTTGGCAATTTATAAGTGACCCATTAGTCAAAGAATTTGGTAAACTTCATCAAGGATTGGGTGCCATCTACTTTATAAATGTTCAGCAATGTATTGAAAAGCAGCATATAAAGCAGATATCTTTACTTTTGAATCGATGTCAATATTAATGCTTTTGATATTAGGCCAGGTTACCACTCTACATTTTGTGAATACAAACTTAGTGAGGAAGGTTTAGAAATATTTGATCATCTTAAAAATTTAGAATCTGATGAAATATAAATGGTTTTGTGTACATAGCTAGATATGTTACAAAAGATTTAACCCTATGAATGTGAAATCAATTTTTACTATGAAAAGTATGTAAAATATACCAATTCAGTTGACTTTGGGGAAACTCAAAGTTCCTTCTGACTCCATTTGCCTATTGTAATTGTTCTGTTTTATCCTTTTTCAGAGTTTTGTTTTTTCAACAAGAAAGCATGACAATATTCTTGGAAATATATTTTTGTAAAACTATTACAAACATTACACTCTCAGATCAAAGAACCAGCTCTAAAAGTTTTTGAATATTCATAGATTTTTGTATACTAAGTGTAAAAAGAAATGTTTTTGTTTAATAAAATTCTAACATGTGAATTATATCTTTTATAAGAAATTTAAGATGCTTCTCTATGCCATAATAGCTAACATGTTGGACTACAACACTATAATCTGCAAGTTTGAACTCCAGTTGTGCTATTACATTCACTTTTGGACTAATTCCCATGAGAAAGATATGAACCTCCTAATCCTTCCCCAGCTAGGGATTAAATAGTACCATTATTGTTCTACAAGGATGACTTTGGTATTAAATAGCCCACAAATGTTGATATGCCATTAAGCAAAGAAATCAAACAAAACCAAGAAATTCTTAACGTCTTGTTTAATATTTGCCACTGCAAAAAAGACCCATATATGGGTTTGTAATATTTATGTCAAAAATTCATTTTGACTTTTTTTCAGTTAATTTAATTTTTTGAGTTAACTGAATTTTTCTTCAAAAATTTCTGAAATCAGTCATTTTTAAATAGGCCTCCTGTTGTGGCCATTAACTGCATTCAGAGCTTAGCTAAACCGAATCTTTATCTTTTTATTTAACCATATAAGTTGACATCTAGCTAAAAAAAGTTTGACCTTATTCCAAGTCATCAGAAAATCAAGACTTTGAAAATCATGTATTTTTAAGTTAATAGTTCATACAATGGCTATAAGAGAGCTGTAAACATTAACCTTTTAATGAGATTTATTATTGTTAAGTTGCCAGTAATTATTAATTTGTTGCTGGTCTATTTATCAATAAACACAACATTCTTTTGTTACATAGGCAATGCTGAAAACAAACTGATGAGAGTGAATACTGGTGGTCAGAAGAAACAAATCAACTGGTCCTTTTGGGTTAAGCAAGAATTTCCTTTAACGGGACGTTGGAATGAGACATTTGCAAATCCATTTTGATGATTCTATAAAATCCCAAATATTTTGTGTTTTTCTGTTCTTAAGTATCCACTTTTTTCTAACTGAAACCTGATCTCATCCACTTTTTCAGTGATGACTCTGGTCTATCATTATGGTCTATGAATCTTTCTGATGCCCACCTTGTTAGCATGACTTGGAATGCAGAAGGGTACGACCCTCTCCCAAAAACGGTTGGTGTTCTGGGTATGACACTAAACAGCATCTGATAATGAGGCTCCAGTTGTGGAGAGCCGGGAAATGTGGAGTACATCTTTATTGCCATTACTCCCAGGTCCACTGACCTGTTAGGGTCTTACCTTCAGGTCAAATAGATCTGTTTAGAAATTACTCATATTTGATAGGAATATTTAATATCATGTAAGTTATTTGTATTAGGAATAGTTACTTTAAACTATAATTGTTTTCTAAGGAGGATTATTAACTGTCTGCAAGCAAATGACTATTATTAAATAGAAATAACTATTTGGTGCCATATAATATAACATTACTTATGAGTTCTTCTTTGCTTCACCAGCAGTGCCTTAAAGTGTAGGGAGTACCCATTCACATTCAGACTAATACCTTTGGGATAGTTATGAATACCCTTATTCTTCCCCCAGCTACAGGTTAAATAGTACCACTACTATTCTACTAGGACAGCATTAGTATTAAATAATCCCTCTAGGTTGATATACCAAAGAATTGAGTAGTTTCATGGATGGGAGGTAAGTGGCTGTACAGTTGTTGTTTTGTAGGGTGCTGCTTCCAGGATTTGTTCAGGAAATAATTTGCTTTGATCTCATTCTTACCTTGAAGAAAAAAACATTCTGTTTAAATGAGATGAAGAGAATTTCAATTTGTTTTATATTTTCAACTCTTTTCAATTCTGACATCAACATTAGATTTACATTAACCCTTGCTATTAATACTCTTTTGTCTCTAGCAGTCTTTTTTTTTCTCCTGCATTGCCCTTACAATAGCTTCTTTTTTTTTTTCTAGTTGCATTTTCACACAACTTTGGAAGTTAATGGCTGACAAGGATTGCCTTTGTCTTCTGTGGGACTCTCCTGCAATCATAATTTGTGTAATAAGAGAATAGTATTTATTGCAACGCCACAACAAACCTCCTGCTCGTAGAAACAACAGATGGTCCATATACATATTTTGTATGTATGTATATATATATATATATATATATATATATATATATATATAGGCATATCCTCAGGACATCCCTCAGGATGGATTGAATTTCCAAAATTGGGTGTTGGCTTTTGGCTTCACTTGATTTTAATGCTCTAATTAGTCTGCATATTTATCAAGAACTAAGTGGTGGCTTAGTGGTTCCATAACTGGACATTAGAGTTTATTGGATTGCTAGGTAAGTTGCAACTGATAGATACTTGTTAAAACTATATATATATATGTGTGTGTGTGTGTGTGGAAATATTTCCTTTGGATAGCCTCTGCTAGTGTTAAGAAATAATTAACAAAGTTTGCAATATTAACAAAATAAGAATATTATATGTATGTATTTATCCCCTCTCCCCCCTTCCACCACAAGCAGAATGTGACACAAGGTCAATTTTTAAGTGGAGTACAGCTGGTTTGAATTCTGATTGACTTAGGAAGGTTAAAGAACCTAATCTGCCCTACTATTTACCCATAACTGATGGCGATAACAGATTCAATCCTTTCCAAAGGGCATTAATACAAAGTGAAACACAGAACTTCATTTAAGAATTGAATTTGAATAACCAATTCCTTTTCCTATGATGATTAAAGGTAGATTTTTTTTATAATTTTTTTTTTAATAATTATCTTACTTGTTTATGTGAGTATGGTTATGTCATTTCTACTTTGTATTCATATTATGGCCATTCTGTTTACTGAATGTTTTCATTTTCTACTTTGTGCTAATTTTTAAGACAAATTGCTAAAAAGCAGCCCTTTTTTTGCTTGAAATTAGTATTTTTATTCTTAATTTAATATTCATTAATGTCACTAACCTGCTGATAAAATTGAACATGTAAATAATCCACATTTCATAGACAAGTGTAAAATTATTGTATTGTGAATTTTGAAGAAAGTTAGTGGAGACAAAGACTAGATGAAGAAATGACACTAGGGAAAAAAAAGTCAGACAAGTGGTCACAGAAAAAATGTCCCTCGCTTTATTATCATTATTTCAACCTCCTTCTGGACCAGTCTCAAAAACAGGGAGACATAAAGTAGTATTTTTGAGTCGATAAAGAAATTGCTGAATCGTAGCCCACCCTCAGTGAGATGGGACAGTTCTTCTAGCCAGAAAATTTAAGTTATTCTTTGTCACTCAGCCAGTTACTAACTGATTGACCCTTTTTTAAAATCCCCAAATCTCATCTGACCATTTCTTATACCTACCACTTGAGTTCTGAAAACTTTCTGATCCTGCAAAGCAGAAATCATCACATGTGGCAATTATGCCTTGAAGCTTGTTTTCAAAGTACTATGTGAAGATTGCCTGGTCATACTTTGAAGGTGTGGCCCTAGCTCTATCAATTTCCCTCTAAGTGTTAGGTACCAGGATTGAGAGACATCAGTTAGACCATACACACATTTAGATAATTTCCAGGAAAATTGGGAGGAAAAGGTAGATTGGTCGATCTGATTGCTTGCTCTGTAAAAATGCAGTTTTGATGTCCATGGATTTGCATATCCAGCCATGTGATGTCATGATTTCTTAGATAATTCACAGATTTTCTTTGGAGCATGTTGGGGAATCATTTCTGATATTCAGCATCCTTATCCTGGAAGCCTTTCACGACAACTCTAGCCTTAATAGTTTGCTTACCATTAGATTCTTTGTTGGTGTAGACCCACCTTGTACATATTTTTGGTTGGCCCTGATCTATTACTTGTGTGTAAACTTGATGTTCAATCCAACATTTGAATTCACTATTCCTGGCTTTTCATTAGAAGAGGTTGTCATCAATATACTTGCTTCATTGGTTGGGTTTTGTCGATTGAGTTTTGGTCAGCTTCTATACTTGTTTCCCATTTGAAGACACCATGTTCAAAATCTAGTGTTGTATACTCACAACCACAATGATATCAATCCAGTACATATACAAATGCTGATACAGGCAAATACAGTTATTCAGGTACGAACCGTTTATTAACTTCTGACTTCGGTTTTTCAACACAAGGAGAGACAAAATTCTTTAAAATCTTTCGTAATCATACTATGCTAACAACACCCCCAACGTTCGGCACATCTCGTGGTCCAATCTCAATTTCTCAACACCATGGTCGGAACTCAACTTCAACTGTCTGCCTCAATGGCAGAGAACACAACTGTCTGCCTACATGGTCCAAAGTCAACTCCCAACTGACTCTTTTTTCAAAATCTTCAAATTCTCTGGACCATCGCTTCCGAGCATGACGTCATTCACACTCAAGCCCCATTTACTATCTGGGGTTTATTATGACAATTGTGATTGTCATATCCTTTGCGCATGAGTGTGCACCTGAACTAAGAGCCAAATAGTTCAAAGCCCAACCAAACTGAGTGATAAGATATAATTAACAAAAAATGATTAATATAAAAAAAAAAATCATTCCTTAATTATATAGCACTAGTCAGAATGGATCACCTCCCTCCATAGCAAAGTTCATTCAATATTTGTTTTTACCAGTGGCTTTTCCAGTTCTACTGACCACATTCAATTTTCTCCATTCCTGATCCTCATCATCTGTGAATTTACATTTTATGGTTTGGCCTGGTTTAGACAGTTTGACAGATTTCATGACCATTTTTGATGGTTTGTCACTGGCATCAGCTTGAATCTGCTCAGGATTATCATCAGTGTCACTCTCACCATATATTGGGACAACTCCTTCGTAATTTCATTGTCCTGGCTCTGTGGTTTGTTTGGTACACTGGTATCATGGTTTCCTGAAGTATTTTGGTGTAATTCAGGATAAAAGATTAAGCAAGAGGGATATACTCTAATGTATGTTCCTCCGTGTTTTATGTGTATTTCTTTGTTTTCCCAGCCTATGATAGCACCAGGCCCGAGCCATCTATCGGATTTACTTCTTTTGTAGTGGACAAGGTCATCTTTTTTGTATGAATCAGTTATACTTGTTTTAACCTGATGATGAAGGGCATGGCTCAATTTTTCAGAGTTTTCACACTCTATGAAAGCTTTTCTTGCAGCATGCGACAATATCTGCGACTATTTCATTAGTACTGATGCCTTCTAGTGCAGAAAGTTGATCATTCAAAAGAGAAGTCAGGTGAGGATTTCTTCCAAAAACTAGTCGGTTAGGGCTGTAGCCATGCGAATTGTGAAGTGTATTTTTGGCACTGACAGCCCATGATAGTACAGCTTCAAAATTACACCCAGCATCTTCTAATGTTTTCTTGACCATTTCTCCCAGGACACCATTATGCCTTTCACTTAACCCATTGCTCCAAGAAGACTGACCAGTGATGGTACGTACTACAATTTTTAGATTCCGAGCCATATCTCAAAAGAACTGATTATCAAATTCTCTGCCATTGTTGGATGAATAGGCTCCAGGCGCACTAAAATATGCAACCCAGTGTTAGAAGGTGGCTGTGAAGATATCAGAGTTTTCCTTACTTCGAAGTCTGACGCCAACGCTATATCTACTAACATAATCAACCAAGTAAAGCACTGTGTCCTTTAATCTCTTTTATGTCCACAGCTACCATGTGGTTGAAGTGAGTTCCTAAGGAAAATCCAACAACAGGTCTAGGTACGTTTTTTTTATACCAAACACAGGTTGGACACATAAGAGGAAGTTCCCTTTGAATGTCCATGAACTCAGCGTCCTTTAAACCAGCATTTTTGACAAGATCACATAATTTTTTTGCACTCGGATGGCTAAATTGCTTATGCAATTTTTACATTTCTCTGCCTTGTTCTTTTTATTAATTTGATTTAAATATAAAATGTATCGGAATTTACCCCTGTCCGGTGGAGGTCTCGATATGGGAATGTGGTAATGGCCAGACAGGATACACAGCAGTTTATTTTTTTTTTTTTTTTTCAAACATTTTCACTGTGTCATTGTTAAAGTTGAGGGATGTCCATGCTCTTTTCATTGCCTTCTTGCTCAATAATAGTGGGATATCAGTGTCCACAACATCACTTATTATTTTTATGACCATTTTAGTGGCAACACAAGGTAAAATTACTGTTTTAAGGGATTTTAATTTTACTCCATCCCCAAATTTAAAGGTTTTAGTGCCAACTCGGGTGGGAATTTTCTTATCTTTTTTGGGTAAAGTCTCAAGAAAGCAATTAAGCCATTTCTGTCCACATACCGTAGTAGTTGTCCCAGAATCCAAAATGGTGGAGTCGATGGTCTGTTCTAGAAAGGTGGAATTATTAAGCTTCTCTTGGTTGAGCATCGCTACATTCGCAATTTCTTCTCAGGTTTTAGTGGCATAATCTGTAATCTGATCATTCTCGCATTCATTTGATAATACCCTATTTTTTTGGTTTACCTTTTATTGTTGCCTGTTCTGGAGTAGGGGCACTCGTTCGCATGGTGGAATTTGCATGAACAAATGTAGCAAGCCGTCTGGATAGTTCTTTTATAATATCGGCCATTATAATGAGTGAAGTTATGCATACCTTCCTTCTTGTGGTTGGTGCCTTTGGCTCTACTCTTACTGAAAGTAGCTTGTTTGTTGACAAAGCACTTGACCATATAGTATTTCATCTTCAGTCTGACTGTATACTACTTCTATCTCCTTTTTTACAGAAATGGGTTGTTGTGAAATGTTGACCAAGGTTGAATTTCCATTGACTTTTTTTTTTTTTATTGTTGTGCCATGTCCGAGAGAGTAAGATTAGTAATTGTTGCTCTAATTAACCACTCACTCTCAGGACTTAAATTAGTGGACTTGAGAGCACAGTGAGCCAAGACAGGTTCTGGTAATATTATTTGAAATTCTCTGAGTTTCAATACGTGTCATTCAAACTCTATTAGATAGTCATGAATGGAAACATGTGGTTCATTGAGGTAACCCTCAAAATTTTCATAGTAGACAAACACGGGCTGATTTTTATCTTCCAGGAAGAGTGTATATAGTTTTTTGATTAGTTTGTCAGTGCCTTCATCAGAATGAAATAGAGCTATGTCCATTTCTAATATGGCTGTATTAGCTTGGCGTTTAAGTGACAAAAATACTGCTGGTGCTCTTCTGGCTGGTGGAATATTCACTGCTAGCTGTCATAACGCATTTCCTTTTTCCACAAAGCATAAAATTCTGGGTTTAAATGTGGTGGTTCTAACAGACTAGAACTCATTTTGTTGCCGTAGGTCTTAATCTCTGCTACCAAATGTCAATTGAAATAAGTCAGGATATAATGTAAATGTGATGTTTATTTTACACTAATGACACATTCGACTTGTCTCCAAGAGTCCCCTGTCTCTCATGGCACTACTACTACTACTACTTGTCTGCTGCTTCCCTTGGTCAAGGAGAGATCATTGGTCTTCTAGTTGTCCAATATGAAATGTTTTGGGACATTAACATCCATTACACCATGGGTCCTGCTGGACATTTCAGAGGGAATTTGGTGGGGCTTATAAACCAAATGTTTTTATCTTGATTTTCTATTATTATTATGTGTGATTTCTTTTTTTATTTTTGTAAATAATTTTTTTTGTTTTGTCTTTTATCTAATCAAGTCTTTTTTCAATTAATATAGATATAAGTGAAATAATTTATTGGTTCAATCCTGAATATGGGTAAAAATAACAAGGAATACTTACCATAGCTTAACACTTGTACCCACTTACGATTTATGGAATTTGAATAGTCTACTCCTGCAGATTAAATAAAAGATTTGGTTCAGTTTTGTGATGGTTCCTAAATTTGACAAGAAGATTTCTGAGTTTGACAAGATACAACTGAAAAAGTCTGAAAGGTACATAAGCTAAAACATATATAAAAATAAGTAAGTAAAAGTAAAGTTAGCGACCATAGTCGAGGGTGACCCGAAGGCTCCCTTTTCGATAGCTACTACACCAAGGTGTAGGGGAGGGCGCTACTCCATTCCCAGGATTGCTCCACTTTACCCTTGAACCGTACCTTATAATGCTGAGTGTTAAGCAAGGTGGTATCAAGTACCATTTTTAAAGTCTTTGGTATGACTCGACCTGGGATCGAACCCAGGTCTCCCGGGCCACCCTAACTTCTGGACATAAAATAACCCCATACAAGTTGACATGCCAATCAATTATCAATCTGTCATTTCAGTTGTCTTAGTGCTTTAAACAAAAGAATATCCTAAATTTATGAACTGTCAACTTTTGATGTCCTGTAGTAGGAGACTTTACTTCTCAATATGATTAATTAATTAGAGATTAAGGGCAGTATAAAAAAATATATAAAAAGCAGTATAGAATTTTATCGATCAGGAGTATTAAAAATAGAGAAGGGCTGTGTTTTTTGAGGTGTAAAAAAGAAGTAACAATATACCCTATACAATGAGTATATGGACAAGGGTAGATGTAAAGATTTAAGGAAGAGTGATAAATGTTTAGGAATAAGAATAAAACTCTTACCATTGAGAAATGGTTTTAAATGGAAGGGAAAAAAATGGAAAGGAAGATGAGAAATTACTATTATTTGCCATCAATGATAAATCTGCAATGAAAACACTAGAATCATCTTACAAAAGTGGAAATAAGGAATAGTTAATAGAAATGTCTGGTCTAGTGCCCACCCACATGGGCATCTTGAACAAATTAGGAAGTAATTTTGGCCAGGAAGTGATTTTTTTTTCTAAAGTAAAGGGGTTGTTTTTAGACAATTCACACAACTAAAATTTTTTTTTTTTTTTTGTATTTTTTTTTTTTCCCCTCTCTTGCCAAATTTTTTCATAAATGTATTTCTGACCACCTTTTGGGCATCATTTATCTTCTAAGTGATATTTCATACGTATCTATTAGGTGCATTCAAAAAACATGGAAACTGAAGCTGAATTTACCAAGGCCGAAATGAACAATGAATGAAAAACATTGATTTTCAAAATTGGCCCCTCCCTTTGAACACACTTATTCCACTGGGTTTTTCATTGGTCAAAGAACCTCTGAAATTCCTCTTTTTATACTGTGCCTTAACATCCTTCACATTCCCAAATCTTACATTGAGATGATCTTCAGTTTAGGAAACAAGAATAAGTCACAAACTTAGTGAGTATGAACAGTACTCCATTTGCCCAGTTCAATGCTTCACCAAAATCTACTACTTCTAGACAATGTCTAGACACCATCACTTTATTTATTAGTTGCCCAGCTGTTCCCTTTAATCAAATTTTGAATTTCTTTTTAATTTACAAATTCTGTCTCACTACTTTCTCAATCAATTTTATATTTTTATTTATTTGATAAAACATTATCAATAATTATTATTATCAATTTGAATTGTATTTTATTTCATCTTTTAGTTTTTTTTATATTTCTATTATCATGACTTACTCGTATTGTCATTTTTATGACAGTGATAAACAGTATATATGAGACCATAAAAGATTCCCTCTCAATGTGATTAAAACTCACATTACTTCTTGTTACATCAGAGAAGTTTTGCTATCCATACCAGCTGCTTCATCAATTAAACTTTAAGAGTCATTGGTATTGCAAAAGCTTGTAATAAATGACAGTATTTCATTTAAAAAGCAAAATGATATGACTATATAAATAATTAAAAAAAAACATGACACTGACAGATCAAAAGTAAAATTAAGGGGATATGTCATAGGTGTAATTTAAGTGATCAGCCATGCAGATCAGCCCTATAAACTAATCCTTAATTCTTTTTCTTAGTCTCTCTTATATTCATATATGCTTTATGTAATTAGTATTAATAGATATGGTTTGAGCTTGTCTTAATTAATGGCTCTTTGTAGCTCAGTTGATTGAGAAGCTGGAGTGTTTACAGAGAGTTTGTTTTTTTTTATCTTTTATTCTCCTTTCCAATCTGTACTGTTTATGTTTATTGAATGATGACTTGAATGAATTGCATTAAAAAAAAATGCTGCAGAAAATTAAAAAATGAAAGAAAATACAAGTCAAATTCAATGGTTGACAATACTTCATCTAAAAATAAAACAAAAAAAGCTAAGTTCTCCAAGTCCCAGATGTCACTACAAAAAGATTTTTAAAAATATAGTTATAATAAACACAACGAAGCAATGTACTACTGCATGAAGAGGAAAGACTGGAAAGAAATAAAAATATGAATGGAAGGGGAAAAGAAAAAAGAAATCATAACAAGAATGAAAAAGAGAAAGTTACTATTGTTTTAATTGGAATGGTAAGTTTGTGAGAGGAAATATTTGCAGGAGTAACAGCAGCAGCAGCTAACTGTTGTTTATTCTTCTGAATAAGAAAGAAGGAAGCTTTATGTCTCTATTGGAAACAACTGAACATAAGAAATTGAAAGCGTGGGTGACAGAATAGATGTTGTCATAAAGAATGAACTCTGCCAACCAAATTCTGAAAGCTGTGCTTAAATTTGAGTTAATGCTTTTAAGAAAAGCATGAATCTATTTTTCCCTTCCTTTCTCAGCTATGAGTAAATAGCCTGAGAGGGCTTTTTGTTTTGTTGATAGCTTTTGTAATTATTCCAATATGCTAATAGTATTCTTATTAACTTTGACCTTTTCATGAACTGGCAATGTTTAATCTTATTGATAATTAAACCACGCTCCTAAAAAGTTGACTAAATTTTTCTTAAAAATAAGACAAATAGATTTACATCAAAAAGTGAGATACTTACTTCATAAAAATAAATCTTTACTTATTTCATTTAAATTTTTCATGTTTTTTTTTTCTTTTGTTTCTTCTTTTTTTTTTTTTTTTATTTTGTTATTGTAAAATCATATTTCATTTATTTTTACCTAGTTTTAAAATCGAAATCAATGATTTATCTTAGAATGTTTTTATGGTATTAAATTGTGTAATTAATATGCCTGTATTCCCTGAAATTTCCATAGGTACATCTAATCTTATGATAATACACTAAATTTTATCTTTATATATCTATCATCACATAATTCAAGGAAGGCTAAAATGATGACCATAATATTGTCCAGTATAGTAATGTACAATAGCCAACTTTGAATGACTTTCAATGCCTCAGTTTCCTCAGCAGGCTAGTCTGGGACAAGTACAAAATGCTTTGTTCATAATGTGAACTCCTAGTTTATTTTTAGCTTCTTAGTTTTTGAAAACCTCAAATTAAAAAAGGTTATTGAAAAGTTCATTTTAAATAAACATAACATTTACTTTGTTACTGTTAGATTAACCTAACCAAATCTTTTATCTTTTTGCTTAACCATATAATGTAGACATTTAGTAGAAAATTTAATTGCCGCCAGAAACCAAAGTTGACTTTGTTCTAGAAAAATCAAGACCTAAAAAATGGGTTCCTCTGTTTACATATGTAATATGAGCAATGTCTACCGGTTTATTAACGTATAAGTTCTTACAAAAACATAGTTCAGTGTTTATTGCTGCAATAAAACTGGGAGGGTTAAATTCCTAGTCAGACTAAGTCATTGAAAATCTCACCCCAGGAGAGAGCCAAGAGGGGGGATTCAGCAAGGATATGAAATTTATATTTTTTTAAATGCTTACTATAAAGTCTTTAAATGTATATATTATTATAGTTGTAATCCCATGGAATTAAAAAAATTCAATACAAATATAGGACATCCAGTGAGAATCACTCATGACTGCAGTATTGGTTAACCAAACTAACTTGCTAGTCATTATTCTACAATGAATTAACTTGGATTTATCTTGTAAATATTATTTTGGGAGGAAGCAAATCAATATTTAAGATATGTCCATTGAAAAAATATTTGAAATATTACAGACAAAATGATATACCAATACTTTTATTATGATACAGTTAATAATTATCTCTCTTGGATAATTTGCATGTCCAGTAGGGACACCTTGGGTGTCACTTGAGATTCAAAAACCCATTTGCAATATTTTTGCCTTTTTTTTTTTTTTAAACTAATGTTAAAAAAATAAGGCAAAAGGGTTGTCTCTTACCCTGACAGGGAATAGTAATGCTACATGATTATATTATCCACTCTGGTCAAGTAAGCCTCTATTTTATTTTGTACCCCTTCTACATACTACTTGTTCATATTTTCATCATACAACGTGTGAAAGCACATGTGATACCGTGCCCTCATCAGCCACCAACCAGGGGTGATACAAGAAATGTTAAAAGAAAGAATACATAAATGAGTCCCCTCATTGGCCTAGTGGGTAAAGAGTTTGCCAATGGTCTGGGAGTTCAGGGTTCAATCCCAGGTCGAGTCATACTAAAGACTTAAAAAATGGTACTTGATACTGCCTTGCTTAACACTCAGCATTTTAAGGTAAGGATCAAGGGTAAAGTGGAGCAATCCAGGGAAAGGAGCTGCACCCTCCCCTACACCTTGGTGTAGTAGCTACTGAAAAGGGAGCCACAGTTTCAGTAGCTCAAGATGGTACTGCCATTCCTGGCGCTACCAAGCAGCTTTTGCCACCGGACAGGGTATTAAGAGAATTATATATATGTATATGAAGTTGGTAACCTGAATGGGAACTTGACTATCTTCCTTACCACCAAGCATTCTAATTCTTTTTTTTCCCCTTTCTATTATTACAGTAGATGAATGAAAACATTTTCTTTACTGGATATTTATACAAAAGCTCAAAGCCTTCACCTCAAAAATAAGGGCCTGTTCATTACATGATATATGTTTTTTTGAAATACGAAACATACCTTATTTTTAGGCTTGACCTTGTCATAACTTCAATCTAAACTGTTTCCACATATCCTATACCTGAACAAAGGTTATTAGTTAAGATAAAGTTGTTACTTAACATTGTTTACTATTTATGACACCTGGGCATATAATAATTACAAATATTATAGATAGTAAACAAAGTTACATAAAAACTTAGTAAACCAAACGAACACAATAGGCTACATCAAGGTCTTGACTACATTGTTTGTTTACAGTATTGCATTGATTTTGATTATATTACAGTTGTTTTTGAAGTATTAACAAGTGTTTGAATGTGACTCTTTGTCATTGGATGTTTAAGAAATATTTTTGTTGGCTAGCATTGCCAAAAGTTTGTGGGTTGTTCATTCCACTCAATATATGATAACAGCACCATTCTGTGGTCAAAATTTATGGTTTGTTCATTACATGAAGTCATTCATATATATGGTATCTTTATGAAATTAATTTATTTCAACAAATTTTTAAATTGACTTTTTAATAGCAGTACACTAAGAAACATTTAAAAGAGGATTTATTTTTCAAACTAACCCTTAACACTCTGGTACTCAAATACCCTGTAACTGAGCTCACAAAATATATTCCTACTTCACTGTAACGCACTAAAATCTTTGTTTATGGCATTTCATTATTCCATTAAAAGAAATTCTGTGAATGGTTGGTATATTAAGTCTTTTATTATTTGTATCTGTAGATGATCACACTGGGCTTGAAGTATCAGGCTTACAGTATATTGTAAAATAGTTAAAGAATTTAATCTCTTAAAAAGAAAGGCTATAAAATTGTTGTGATATTAACCCTTTTGCTGACAGACTGACATTTTTGTTGCCAACAATACACAGGCAGAGCATTATTTTTGTCATTTTACTGGTAACTCAATGCAAGGCATTTTCCTACTGGCTGCTCATTGACTAATGAAATGTTTATATATATATATATATATTACTTGGAGGTACCACTGTGGTAGAGGATTGTGTAAAGATTTTTTACAAGATATCATAATTAAAAATGTATGCTTTATTGTTTTCCAGGTATTGTACTATGACACAAAATTGCTGATCAAATCATTAGGTTTTGTTTGTTAATTATATATGATTAATTGACTTTACTTTTCAAATTTTCTGAAAATAATTTGCTCACTCAACAAGGATTCAAAAAATTATCTGCTGGCAAAAGGGTTAAGTTATTTATTAATGGTATTTGTCATGTGATCTCTAATCCCAAATTATTAGCCACACAATGTATAATAGCGTTCAGCCCATAATAGTGAGCTGAGCATGTTTAAAATGTTAAATGTTGAATTCACTGAAAATACATTTGGAATTATCATTTATCTTTAATATGTTAATTTCTGTCATATGTAGGAGCCTATATGGTATCCAATACAGGGTGTTTATAATCAGATAGAGAATTTAATCTCTTACAAAGACAATTGTAAATATACATCTTAAAACTTAATGATCTGTTAAACTATTAAATCTCAAGTGTGAAAAATTAAGTTTGGAAAAAGCTAAAAATTTGCACTAACAAATCTTTATGATGTAAATGATTTAAAAACTCAGTTTTCTTATTTTTATTTTAAAAAAGTAATAATAATAAATTCATATGGACTAATTGAATAGAAAAGTAATACTGATTTAATTGTTTAGTACACCGAAATGTTGATATGTTTGTTTGTAACTCCCTAACCATCATTCGTGTGTCATACTTTCTGTTATAGATATATTAATTCTATTATCACTACCTACCTATCATTTGTGTGTCACACTTTCAATTATAGATATATTGATACTATTGTCACTACCTACCTATCATTTGTGGGTCACACTTTCAATTGTAGATATATTAATACTATTGTAAATACCTTCCTACCTTCTCCTCTTGAGCTGCTTAGCATAACAGTTATCACCTTTGGAAATGAAATCAGTGATCCAAGTTCAAACCCTGGACAAAGCTGCTTGTATTTCACTTCTCACTAATCACTTTGGGAAAGGTATGAATCCATCTCTTAGCCCTCTAGCCATGAGTAAATAGCAGGGTAGATGGGATCTTTAGCTTTGGTTGGACAATTGATCTAGGAGGAAAAAAAATGAATTCAAACCAGCTTTACTCTACTTAAAGTTTGACTTTTTTATCCCTTCCTGCTCATGGTAAAGGGGCTGGGTAAATACATGCCTTCTCCAGGAATTGTCATATGCCAATACTCAGGATTAAGGTATAGTTAGATTAAGCTCAGTTAAATCATTCCTCCCACCACCAAAATACCTGTTTTTACTCCATTGGTCAACAGGCAAAATCTTTTACCAATATCCATAAAAGAGAAAAGAAAAAGAACACTGCTTCTTAATCTTCCTCACCTGATACCTCCTCCTCCTCTCTCAGACTTTATTCACCCACCTCTACCTACCTGTAAGTGTGATGTGTGAATCCCAGGGAAAAGGGAGAAACATACATCCTTAAAAAAACAAACAAGGAAGACCAACACCACTTCTAACTTTGAACTTTCATCACTGAAAAGCCCAAGTAAACTATGAATATTAGAGTGAATGTTGTGCAATCCAACAATGTTATCAGGAAGTTATAAATTAATAAAATACTCTACTCTTTAGTTTAATTTATTTGTATATCTGTAATTTTTTAAATGTACGCTTGATAACCTTTGAACCCACTGTTTTTTTGTTATTGTAACAACAGTTCATGATGATATTGATACTTTAGTTTAAAAAGGAATGATGGATTCTAATTAGCATTTCATAGTTATCTCAATTAAATCAAAAGTTTGAATGATTAAAAAATTGTTTAACATAAATGTTGACCTCATAAAATAGTCATTCAACTGCAAATTGTACTTAAAATGCTCTTAGATGTTAAAGCAATTTGAAGTGTATGTCTCTAATAAAAATCTCAGTATGATATGCTGTTTTTGGTGGGCTATGGTTACGTGTGTGTGTGTGTATATATGCATATGTATACATATATATCTGCAACACTCAAAAAGCCTTTAGCAAAAACAACTTAAAAATAGGTTGTTATTGCATGAACAATATAAAATAAATCATCAGCATAATCTAAAAATATTAAATGAAAATGATAATAATCAGAATGACAGATGCAACTGCAGGGATAAAGCAAGATGCCCATTGAAGGGTATTTGTTTGAATAATAATGTGATATATAAGTATATAAAGGTCATATTAGCTGCAAAATATGTATTCTGGAATGTGCCCAAAATAATTTCCTGAGCAAAAAAGCAAATTGATATCTAAGCGTAGATATATTGATAAATTTCTCCTGTATTATTTACCACCTGACAATTCATAATTTATTTTCTAGTATTTAGACTGCTCTAATTGTTTTTTTGTGAGTATCATATGCACAATTATCTTACCACATGATAAATTCTTCCCACTATAAAAACTCTTGATTAGCCACTTTTCCACATATTTCCATCTGATGATTATTTGAACCACATAAAACTTTAGGTAACTGACTCTAAAAGTTCATCATTTGAATATTTTAGGTTTTTAGACTTGCTCTGCTATAGGAGCATCAAGCACATTTTTTATGTACTTCTATTATTTTCATTGTCCTGGGTAAGACATTAAACTACATCTTGGAGTTTGTAGGGATATGTAGTACCCTTTCATTATCATTACTCTCAGGTTCACTCTGACCTGGAGTGGTAGTACCAATTAGGGTCTCATCTGTGTCAAATAGAAATATTAATCATTTACTATACTTGAAACCATTTAAATGTGTGCAAACAAATGACTGATATTAAATTGAATTATTGATGTTAAATAGCAATACCTGAAATGTATTTAATTGCATGCAAATAAATGAACTCGGGCTGGTTGAAAAATAAAATTACCTACATACTATTCATTTACAAATCGTGTGTGTGTGTAAACAGTATTTGGTATTAAATAACCTACAAGAATTGATATGCCAAAACACAACCAACCAACCTTATTTGCATTTGTTTTATATTATATATCTTTGTGTGTAAAATTGTAATCATAGATAGATAGATAGATAGATGTAGTAATTTATTAACCCTTTTTCTTAGATATGGCACAAAGCCTTATGAATGGGGCACCCAATGAGACTCAAACTCACTCAAGAAGGTTTGCTAGTCTAGTTTGCTAGCCATCACACTACCCAAGGGACTCAAGATAGATGGAACTGATGAATGAATCATTAAAAATGTCATATTGATCTTTCGTCCTTGGTAATTGTTTCTGATTACACTAGAATTCTCGCAGGTTCATTTCCTGTATCAGAAATCACAGTAAATGCATTCTAAAGAGAAATATCTTCCATATATATATTTTTTTCTTTTTTATTTCTCTCTTTCTCGGAAAAAAAAACAGTTTCAATACGTCATTGCATTTAAAGGGGTAGGGTAAGGTTTGATCTCTGATACCAAGGCATCCTAAATAGGGAAATGCTGACAAGACTGAACAAGTTCTAGAACTACCTACATGTATATGTGAGGGTCTTCACACTGAACTAGTGTCACATTCCACCCTTGTGGGGAGGTGGAAAAATACCTAACTCTGGTGGTGGTGATGGTTGGGTCATTGTAGTTATTTGAACATGAACTTATCTTTAAAACATTTAAATAAAACGCATTTTTTGGCTGTGTTTTTGTAAAACGATACAGCTTCCACCTTATCTCTTTTTGTGTTTTGCCTGTACAATTATGGTGTTATTCAAGAAATCTTTATTTTCTGTGCGTCTCTCTTTTCCTTTTGGTCATAAATCTTTTGAGAAAAATAAACTTTTAGCCAACAAATTATCCAATTAATTTTTAGACCATTTCTCTTCTTATTTTCGACGTCATTAAATAATCCAGAATATATCAACTTTCTGTTTCAATTCTGCATTGCTTTTGTTTTTTAGGGATTTTTTTTTTTTTTTGTATCAGCTTGTTTTGTACAGCATACAAGGTATATTCAAAACAGTTCCAGACTGAAGCTATATTTACCAAGACAGAAATGATCAATAAATAAGACATTTTCTTCAAAATATCCCCCTCATTTATTCCAGTGAGTTTTTCATTGGTCATAGTACCTCTAAAACTCCTCATTTAATATAATGTAAAGCTGTACTGTCATATTTCTTTTAATTTCCTCCATATCCTCAAATGCCCTGTTGGCTAACTGTAACTTCTGCAAAAGAGTAAGACACCCCCCCGCGCCCTCCAACAAAAAAAAAGAGATATTTTGGGTATGACACTAAACTGCATCTGATAGTGAGGCTTCATTTCTGGAGATCTGGGGAGTATGGAGTACCCCTTAATCAACTCTGACCTGGATTGGTAGTACCTGTTAGGGTATTATCTATGTGTCAAATTAAAAAAAATATTAGTGTTAGATAAGAATACTTGATACCATATAACTGTAAATTATTTTTATTAAGAATAGTTACTTGAATCTATAGTTATTATAATGAGTTACTTGAGACCATCTCATCTCTCTGTACAAACAAACAATTATTATTAAAAAGAAATAATCCCTTGTAACCATATATTTGTGTATGGAGTAGACTGAACTTGCACAATCCTATGTTTCACCAAAACCTGCTAATCAAAATGTTTTGAGAATTGGTTCTGACTCATCTAGATGTCATTGCTTTATTATTGTACCCAGGAGGTAGGCTTAGTATAATAGTCATAGGAAATGGAATCGGCAACCCGTGTTCCAATCATAGACAAGATGGTTTCATTTCACTCTAATGCCTTTGGGAAAGGTATGAATCCATGTCTCTCCCCTGCGATGGGTAAAAAGGAAGACAGACTAGGTTTATTAGCCTTGATTAGACTACCAGTCTAAAAGGGTGGGTCCCTATGTTATGGTGGCTAACATGCTTGACTGTGACAATAAGTCTGAACTTCAATCACAGTATTGCATTGAGGTGCCCGTTGTGTAATGGTTATCATCGCAGGATATGGACATGGCGACACGAGTTCAAATCCTGGACCTGACTGATTGCATTTCACATAGCACTAATACCCTTGGGAAAGGTATGAATCCAATTATTCTCCCTCCAATTATGGGTAAATAGTAGAGCAGACTAGGTTCTTCGGCCTTGGTGAGGCAACTAGTCTAGGAGAAGGAAAATTCTGAATTCAAACCTGTTAAACTCCGCTTAAAAATTGACCTTGTGTCATATCCTGCCCGAGTGGAGGGGTTGGTAAATATGATCACAGTATTGCATTCCCTTTCAGATTCAGATTCTTGGGAATGTATGGATCCCCCTGATCTCCAAGTATTGGTTAGATAGTGCCACAACTGTTCTTCGACATTGATTGATTTGGCATTAAATATCCCATGAAGGTTGATAAGTCATTAAAGAGAGAAACCAGATAAAACCACTCTAAAAAGAAATTTCTGAATTCAAACCAGCTTTACTTCACTTAAAAATTGAGCTTGTGGCACATGGTGGAAGTGTTGGGTGAATATTTACTCAGTTGTATATATGTTTTCATTTAGATTTTAGGAATTGAAATTTTAAAAAATTAAGAGTTCAGTATTAATACTTTTTGGTCATATGTTGTAGAGAAGTTGCCATTCCATATCTCTGAGTCTGCCATGGTTTCAGCAGCAAGTAGGTTATACTGTTGGGTAGAGTTGCTAATTCCATACCTTATATTTTTTTTACTTACTCTTAGCTTAGGGTAGGAAAAGTTTGATACTTTTCAAAGGGGATCTATTGCTGATTTTGATTTCAGACATGTCTTTCTAGTGTAGATACCAACTTAAGGTAGAGAGTGCAGTCTGCTCTACTATTTATAGATATAGCTAAGGAAAGAAGAGGTGTGTTCATGTCTTCACTAAGAGAATTAGTATGAAGTGAACATAGTCTCAGCTGCAATTTGAACTCTGATCACCGATTCCATTTTCAGGACTGTTAACCATTACATCATGTCTACTTCCTATGAAGCAGCTTCAGATCTAATTTGATGATGTAAAAAGAGGTTTTGCTTAAAATGCAACTTCCAAATTAGGTGTTACATTTAGAATGCAATTTTAAATTTACAAATTTTACTCTAAATTTATCGAATCATCTACTCAAAATTGTGGATGGCCATAGCATTTTGAAATTTAGAATTTGTTAAATTTTGTTGATAAAATCAGATTTTTGTATCTCTAAGAAAACAATAGGTTTTAATAGATGTATTCAAAATGTGTTGATTTAATAATCACTTGAAAGGGCCATCCTTTTTACCCTCTAAGAAAATAATGGTTTTAAAGGACTCAATCAAAATTTGGCCTCAAAACTTTTGTGAAGGATTGAAGGCAATCCACACCATTATTGTTGATCATCAGCTTGGAGAAGAGATGAATGCTGCTGATCTGTCACATGTTCACTGAAAACAGATGTGGCTAAGCATCTTCCTGATGCAGGGTACAAAAAGTTTGACATGAAAGACAACCTCAGCTTTTTCTGCTCATAAGTCTTCCCTGATAATAGCAAATACCAATGGACTAAACTGAAGAATAGATTCCCTAGTCTTGGTTAGAAATCAGTCTTGGAGACTGAGAACTCTGATTCCAAACTTAGGAAACTCTTAGGCAGATTGCCCAGTCAGCTGGAGCTGTAGAATAAACTGACTGCACCTCTACAGAGGGGTAAGATACCTCCAACAAGTGTCCTGGATATGAAACTAAACAATTTGATGGTGAGGTTCTAGAGATGCTAGAGCTGTCGGGAATGCAGAGCACCTCTTCATTGCCTTTGTTCCCAGGTCGACTCTGGCTCAGGATGGTGGCACCTGATAGGGCCCTATCTTTGGGTTGAATAGAACTAAAATGCATACTTATGCTAAACTGAATTGTTTGAATTAGAACTGTTTGATTTAACTGAATAGCTTGAAATGGAAATGTTTTTGACAATTAACCTGTGTACTTACATGTAAACTGCATACTTATGCTAAACTGAATTGTTTGAAATTGAACTGTTTTTGACACTGAAACTGTACTTACCCTAAACTGAATTGTTTAATGTAGAACTGCTTTGACATTAAACAAAACAAAATCTATACTAAACTGAATTATTTAGATTAGAACTGTTTGAATAAACTGAATAGCTTGAAATAAAAATATTTTTGACCGTTAAACTGTGTACTCATGCTAAACTGAATTGTTTGAAATAGAACTGACTATTTGTATAAAAATGGATTTGGCGTTAAATAACCTACAAAGGCTGATATGCCATAAAACCCAAACAACCAACCAACTATCTTAGACAGATTGGTAATATTTCTTCGAGTAGGTCAGGTCAGCAATTATTCCTTACTGATGGTACCATGTAACCCATTTCACCCTGTTGCATGCTTCTTGGAAGCACTCTAAGTGCAATGGTTTTTGTAGTAGAAAATGGAATCAGCAACCTGAATGAGTTTGTGTTTGATGTCTTTGGAAAATGCATGTCTCCCACACCAAGCTATGGTAGGACAGATTGGGTTCTCTAATTTTGATAAGGAAAACTCTGAATTCAAACCAGCTGTATTAAAAACTTGACCTTCTGTCCTATCTTGCCCATAGTAGAAAGGTTGAGTAAATGAATAATTGATGAGGAGATGAGCTTTGCTAAGTAATTCCTATTTTCCTAAGAAATGTTATGAAAGTGAATTAGTCTGCTTAACACCTTGATTTACAAAAAAGTCATAAAGTAAAACTGGAGTCAAAATTCCTGGAGGCAACCAATCCAATAGTAGTTTAGAATTTGAAAATAGAACCACCATATTTTCAGCAAAGTATGTATTTACCCAACCCCTCTGCCATGAGAAGAATATGATACAAGGTCAATTTTTAAGCACAGTAAAGTTGGTTTGATTTCAGAGTTTTACTACTTGACTGGTTGCTTAACCAGGGTTAAAGAACCCAGTCTGCCCAATTATTTACTCATAACTGGGCAGAAAACGGATAGATTGATGCCTTCCCCTAGAGCATTAATGCAAAAAGAAAACACAAGCAGCCTTATCCAAGATTTGAACTCAGTTTACAAATTCCATTTCCTACAATGTCCAAATCCTGTTTCTCAATCTTCATTAAAATAAATTTACAGCAACATCTGATTGCAATTCTGCCATCTGATATCATAAAGAACAAGGTGTATTGACAAATATTCAACTACTTAGCAAAAAATTTGATTTCTCTGAAAAATCTAATTGATTTATCATAAACTTTGCAGTTTATTTTCTAAAAGCTGCATGACAAAATTTTCCTACCATTTTTTTTTTTGTTTCCTCCATATTTTTTTGCCTTTTAGATATACTTGTTTAATATCATTGTTTTGTTTTGTTTATTTCAGCCCTTGCTGCTGCTATTACATGTGCCTCTGTAGCTCTGGCTTATGCTGGTATTGAGATGTATGACCTTGTGCTGAGCACCTCAGTGGTGAGTAAAAATTGTTTGCATCATGGGAAGCTGCTTACGTCATACTGGCAGATGAAAAGTCATGATCCAATTTACAAAGTGGGATATAATTTTCATGTATTGTTTTACATAGAACTCATAAATCTTTATTTCAGTCATTTTTATTTCACAAAATCTAAGATCCTGTTTTGTGCACTGTTTTTTTAAGGCTGTTTTCAATTTGTTGCTAACAGTGCCATATTATAATTTTTTTTTTTTTTACTTTCAATGAATTGACTTGCCATTTATATTTAACAAAACAGAAGCTGCAAGTTACCCCCCTTTGAACCTGATGGCTTTCTGTTATCTTAGCTCTGTATGATGATATTGATTCTACTTGGCATTTTGTAATTATCTGTGTTAGATGAACAATGATGTTCATTGTGAATTCAGATTACACAAAATTACCATTCACTTGCAAGTTGAACTGAAAATTACTTTATTCTCAAAGTTTGAGAATATATTGCTCTAATAAAAATGTAACTGCAGGGTTACACACACATACAAACACACATATATATATATATGTATATGTGACTGTAATCCAGCAAAAACAGCACCACATACATACATACATACATACATATATATATATATATATATATATATATATATTACATCAGAAACGCAAAACAAGAAGTCCTGTTATATTTTTCTTCGTGTTTTTGGTTTACATCAGAAACACCAAACAGGATGGAAATAAATTTATAATCCTAAAATAACCGGTCTTTGGTTTTTTTCTTTAAAGAAAGTATGTGTATATATATATATATATATATATATATATATATATATATATATATATATATGTGTGTGTGTGTGTGTGTGTGGTGTGTATGTTAGAAAACAATGCAGAGCCATCTGAAAAAATTGGTTCACTGTGTTGATAACAGCATAAATCTCATATCAAGATTGTCAATTTACTGAAGGTATCTATAGCCAGGAGTTACCACAGTGTACACAGAATTCCTTTGGTTATCATAGGCTAGGACTGCAGAATACACCAACTGAATCATTGCAGAGGGGTAACCATCCCCCACAATGAGTGTCCTAGATATGACCGTAAACAATCTAATGGCGAGGCTCCAATCTTGAAGCTATAGGGAGGGTTAGTTACCCCTTCATTGCCATTGCTCCCAGGTCCACTCTGAACCAGAGTGGTAGCACCTGAAAGGGTCCTATCTATGGGTCAAATAGAACTGTTTGACATTTAAACTGTATGCAAACTAATGACTTATGCTTAATTGAATTGTTAGAAATAAAACTGTTTGATCATTTAACTGTGTGTAAATAAATGATTAATTGAATTGTTAGTGATACATAGCAACAGTCAGAACCATTTAACTATGTGCAAACAAATAATGTTGAATACCAATACTTCGGAACATTTGACTGTGTGCAAATGAATGAATAGTGTTGATTAGATTAATTAGGGTTAAATAGCAATACTTATAACCATTTCACTGTCTGCAAATAAATGATTAATATTGAATAGAATTATTAGTGTTAGATAGCAATAATTGAAACCATTTTACTGTCTAGAAACAATAGCAATACTTGAGTGCAAACAAATTAGTTCTAACTCATTTAACAAGGAAATTACTGACAAATTAATCTTATATATCATGTATATCTATTTCAATGTGTGCAAACAAATAACTGATGTTAAATTGTTACTGTTACATAGCATTTGAAACCACTTAAATGTGTGTAAAAAAGAAAAAAGGAGCTCAGACTCATTGAAAAATGTTTTCAGATCATATTTGATATGTATGTATAAAGAGGATTTAACATTAAAAAACCTACGAGACCGATATGCCATAAAATCCAATCAACCTTAGGTTATCAGCACGAGTTATCAGTTTAAAAAATTAGTCATTTGAACTTGTGTTGTATAATTAAGGAATGATTTTTTTTTATTTTAATCATTTTTCATTAATTATATTTTATCACTCAGTTTGGTTGGGCTTTGAACTATTCTGGTTAAGAGTTCAGGTGTATAGTCAATTGGTGCAGTTTACGCTCGTGTGCAAAGGATATGACAATCACCATAGTCATAATAAACCCCAAACAGAAAATGGGGCTGGAGTGTGGATGACCCCATGCTCAGAAGAGATGGGCTGAGAATTTGGAAGATTTTGAAAAGGATTCAGTTGAGTTCCGACCATGGTTTTGAGAAGTTGAGTTCCGACCATGGTGTTGAGAAGTTGGGGTCCGACCATGGTGTTGAGAAGTTGGGGTCCGACCATGGTGTTGAGAAGTTGGGGTTCGACCATGGTGTTGAGAAGTTGAGTTCCGACCATGGTGTTGAGAAGTTGAGGTCCGACCTTGGTGTTGAGAAGTTGGGGTCCGACCATGGTGTTGAGGATTTGAGATTGGACCATGCAGGCAGACAATTGAATTCTCTGCCATTGAATTGAGTTTTCTACCATTGCAGCGGCGGTTAAGTTTTTTTGGTCCCGACCAGCGAAGATGAATTGAGATCTAAAACACAACGAGATGTACCGAACGTTGGGGGTGTTGTTAGCATAGTATGATGCGAAAGACTTTTAAGAATTGTGTCTTTCTCCTCATGTCAAAGAACCGAATTCAGAATTAATAAACGGTTCGTAATTGAAGAACGGAGTCCGCCTGTGTATTTGTGGTTTGCATTTGTATATGTACCGTTGGATTGATATCATTATCATTATAGTTACAGTATATAACACTTGATCTATATAAGACGTTGACTTGGTTTTTCAGTGAATTTGATATTATCATCTTGTTATATAATTCAAATTAACATCATTGAATCAATAATTCATCATTGAGATCATGTACATTGACTTCATTCTTGAATTTCAAGAAATTCTCTTCTCATTTAGTTACATATAGTCAGTTAATTCAAATCTTACATCATTAAATTAAATATTTTGTTACTAGAAAATTGTGAACACAACAAAGAATTATACTAAGTGGGTGCATTTTGATGTGATATTCCAATATTGCTTGACCTCAGTGTCAAATTCTGAGGAAGATTTTATTGGCTGTTCAACTTTTGTTTTATTTGCAGCAGCATATCCATATAATATTATATATGTACACATATATACAAGGTGTGTTCAAAAAGTAACAAAACTGCTTGTGCGTTTGTCTAAATTGCCTCCTTGGCATGTTGCTCACTTATTTTATGAATTTTCATTGATAATGATAATATGAAAAGACCTCGTTTGAATGGTGAAAAGATGTGCCATGATATTTCTCTCAATGAGTTTCACATCCTCAAATCTCTTCCCCTTGAGATGAATTTTCAGAACAAGAAAAAGCTGCATGAACCTTGCGGCCGTGTTGAGCCTGGAGAGTGATACACTTGCACAATTCTATATTTTCATTAGAATATATTGGAACTGCTTAAAAAAAACATTGGCACTGACTTGTCAAGATAAATGTCTACTTATCTAAATATCATCACTTTATTATATGAGTTGCTCAGCTGTGGAATTTTAGTAATATATACATAGATTTTTCTCTACAGCTAAAATAAAAGGAATTGTTGAGCTTTTAAGTTCAAACTCATTCCAGTTCACATGTATTTAGATCCAATTTTAATTCACAAAATGTTTTTATTTGTCATCACAAGAAACTAGCTTAAACTATGATCATCAATTTTTCTGTAATTATTAATGCGACCCCAAGCATGTTTCTAGCTTTTGATCATTTTTTTTAAAAGAACTTTCAAAGTTTTAACATTTTTATTTGAAAGTTCCAAAATTTTTGCACCTCTTTCTTCCCTCTTTTGTCATTATTAAGTTTTAACTTAAAGTCCACAATCAATTACTTTCTTTTTTTTTTTCTTTTTTTTTTTTTTTTCAATTTCATCGCAGTCCTTATTTATGCTTCTTTGCATCCTTATTGGCATTCTGTTTTATGTTAACTTTGGTTTTTAGTTTCTAATAAAGTCCAATAGTGTTAGCCTCTCCTGACCAGGTTCAATTCTTACTTGGAATTACAGTAAATTATCCTTGCATTTAAGACACAGATAGTAGACAGCAGTGATTTTACAAAGAAAAAATAAATAAAATCATTCATGCATTTTTAAATGACAATATAGTAAAAGACAATAAATTACTAATGATTATTTGAACTCTTCCAAACTTGGAGTTGATATGCTTAGTATTTTCAAAGTATGTTTAACACTGTCCATCTCAAATACTCTTCTGAACTTTACTTTTATACAGATATACATGTTTCTAGTGCTTGAGGGAAGAGTGGAGAGGAAGGGTCATTCAGTTATTCATGTCCACCTCCTTTTTTTTTTCCTCTAAATATTTCGACATTGATACGGAAGTCATTAAATAATTCTCACCTTATTCTAACTTAGGCTTTTAGTTTATTAACTTATAAGTCCTCAAAAAACATCATGTTGTTTAAAACCTGTGTTTGTTTCAATAAAAAGTAGGATGGATAAATTTATCGTCAGATCAAATAATACAAAGAATAGATTGATTTTCTCCAATATAGCTCCTGTAAAGTAAGAATCAATATAGACGTAGTTTTAATCCTTTATATTGAGTTTAAACACTCCATTTTGACTTTTTCAAGAATTAGCTTAAAATCTTGCCAGTAAAGTGAATGTTCAGCTAGTTTATAAAAAGTATTTTTTAATTATTTTTGTTTAGATTTTATTTTTGCTATTTCCTTTCAGAGATTAGCTGGAGACATTGTTCTTCTGGACCCTTCTGCAAATGAAGAATTTAAACCACAGGTAAGATTTTCCTCAACTTCTATAAAAGGAGAATTTTTAACATTTTGTTTAAATAAATTCATCTTATTTTTTCTCAGAAAGCCTCTCTGAAAAGAACTTGCTTTGTTGTACATAAAAGAATTTTAATGTAATGTTTCATAGTTCTATACTTAGAGGATTAATATCATCATCAAGTCATACTGAGAGTACAGATTCTCCTGACTCTTTTTCACCATCTGTCCCTATCATCCATAGTTCTTAGCAGGTCCTCTAAATGGTATCCAGTGTCTACACAGAGCTGATGAATGTAAATGTTTGCTGGTCAGCCAATACTGTTGTGTATCCATGAATGGAAATTCACAAAAGAATTTCACTGCTTCTCCAGTAGTGCCCAGCATGTCTTGTTCATCTTACTTGGATGATTTGTGAGATGGGAGGGTGGTGGTCGTGTAATTATTGTTTTGTGAGGTGCTGCTTTCATGATTTGTTCAAAACAACCCACAGCATCTTTGTATAGGCCTCATCTATTTTTCTCTCTGATTGCTTTGTTAAAGTCCAAGTGGTACAACCATAACGCAGACTGATTCAAAAATAGTGGTTTCCAGGTTATGAACCACATTACACTGGTTTACACTGAGATAAAACTATGTACACCTCAAAAGTATACATGAAAGCAGTATAAAAAGATCAACTACTATTACAGTAAAACATTTGACAATCTTAAAGCAGAAATCAAACTTTTATTTTCATCCATTAAACACAGAAAATTATGATTGGTTTCAAAACCCTTTTGGTGAAAAATAATGATATTCATTTGAAATTATGTGAAAAAGAATTATCTTCTTTATTCAATGATTGTTGACTTTACTCCACAGTATATTTTTGATTTCTATTTGTGAAGAGTTTCTTTTATTTGCTAAAAAAAAAAAATCATTAACTATTTTGATCCTCTTTCCCACTTGATATTTATGGAAATTTGAATTTTATTCACCACCACAAAAAAAAGGAAGAAATCTTCTGTGTATTGAATAAATGAGAATCTGTTTGTCTCTCATATTTAGAAAAACATCACTTAGAAACCTCAAGCCCATATTTATCATCGATAACAATGTTTGATTTATTCAATAAAAAGGTAATTGTAAATAATAATGTACAGTTTATCTTATTTCTTATAAGCTAAAATGTATAAATTACTATTTATTTAAATGCATTTTTTCATTTTTATAAAAAGTGCACAAAAACAATTTTATTTCTAAAGTGTGCCCAAGCAAGAAATCTTTAGAAACTACTGCTCTAAAATGTTGCAATGCAGTAATATATATATATATATATATATATACTCTTTATGATAGTTTCATTATCTAAAGTTTCATACATTAAAAATACAATCATTAGATGAAACTAAAGTCACTTCAAGTAATGAAACCAACATAAAGAGTTGAGATATCAGTTTCTTTTAGGTTTTATCCTGCTCTGCTGGTCAGTAAGTGAGCACTTTCTTGATTTAAGAAAAATGTTCTTTAATGATCTATTCACCTGGGCACAGATATATATGAGCCTTTATTATACTTGATCTTCAGATCTGAAAATTCATCTGTTACTTTTGACTCAGTATAGAAGTTACCCATAATAACATTGGCAGAATCAGGTAGTTATTATTCAATTTTTAAAAAATTATGTTGAATAGTCTTAACAAGTTATTACCTGTGAAAAATTTCAGATATATTAGAATTTTTAATAGGAAATAAACTAATTAATGGTCCATTGGCTCAGCAAGTAGAGTGTTCGCCAATGGCCCAGGAGACCAGAGTTCAATCCCGACTTGAGTCATACCAAAAACTCAAAAAATGGTTATTGATACCTCCTTGCTTTCACACTCATATCTAGAATAAAGTGGAGCAGTCCAGGGAAAGGAGTAGCACCCTCTCCTATACCATGGTGTTGTAGCTTTTGAAAAGGGAGCGTTTAGGTCTCCCTTGACTATGGTTGCCAACTTTTACTATATATTATCACCATTTGATATCTATTTGAATTTTTATGATTATTTCTATTCTTTTCATTTTTTTAATTTTCAATTTTTTAAAATTCTTTTTTTATAATAACAGAATGTTTGCTTGCTTTGAGAGGTGGTTAACATACCTCATGCTATCATAACATCACTTCTTAGCAGCTTCTGGTATTGCTGAAAAGTGTTATTGTTGAAAAATCTCATGTAAAGAGGTTTGTCTTTACTGAAACAAGCATTGTATTATTCCTAATTTGAACTCTCATGTTATTTCTAATGTTCTGGCATGCTAGGCTGCTGAGTATAGTTTTCAGCCTGCATGCCTGCTGGGAGAGTACCACTTAACAACTAAACACCTAGTAGGTAAAGAGTTAAGCAACTTTTCAATGTTAGCTATAAACATGTTTTCTTTTAATTCAGTGATGTCTGAACAAAAGTAGTTAATCTTATTATTTATTTATATTTGATTCTTTTTATTCCTAGATGGATCTACAGGTGAACAATGGGAGCCTGACTGTAGGGTACATGCCTTCTTTAAACCAGATCTCAGCCCTTACTTCCAGTGGAGAGTGTCAGCTTGATGTCATTACAAAGGTAAGAAAGACAAAAAAAGACATTGTACTGGGTGTCCCAAAATTCACCTTGGGTTGAAGAAATTAAATCTTTACAAAGCCAAAAAAAAACATTTAAGTAGCAGATAACCCTGTCAGCTAGGAACGGCAGAATACACCCAACAAGTGTCCTGGACATAACACTAAACAATCTGACGGTGAAGCTCCAGTAATGCTGAAGCTTTGGGAAATGCAAAGTATCCCTTCATTGCCAATTCTTCCAGATTCACTCTGACTTGGAGTGGTAGCACCTGATAGGGTCCTATCTATGGGTCAAATAGAAGTGTTTGCCAATGGTCCGGGAGACCTGGGTTCAATCCCAGGTTGCATCATACCAAAGACTTTAAAAATGGTACTTGATACCTCCTTGCTTAACACTCAGCAATATAAGATATGTATCAAGGGTAAAGTAGAGCAATCCAGGGAAAGGAGTAGCGCCCCTCCTACACCTGGGTGTAGTAGCTATTGAAAAGGGAGCCTTCTGGTTGCCCTCGACTACGGTCGCCAACTTACTTATGCTAAACTGAATTTTTTGAAATAGAATTGTTTTACATTTAACTGTGTGTAAACAAAAAAACTGTACTTTTGCTAAACTGGATTGTTTGGAATTGAACTGTTTATATGTATGAAAATGGATTTGGCATTAAATAACCTACAATGGTTGATATGCCATAAAACCAAACCAAACTAAGTAGCACAATTTTTTATAAAGCAAATTGTTCAGTGTTTAGCAAGTTTTCTTTATTCTATCTTTAAGTTGACATGTTAGCAAGCAGATTCAAACTCCATTCATGCTATTACATTCGCTTTTGGACTAATACCCTTGGAAAAGGTATGAACCCCTTTGTCTCTCTGCCAGCTATGAGTTAAAATACTACCAATTCAGTTCTTTAACTAGGATGGATTTTTATCAAAGGTTTATATGCCATAAAACAAAGAAACAAAACCTACATCTTTAAGAATTATTGTTTTTATAACTCACTGATACACTCATTTATCACGGGTTTCTGGTCTTTCAGCACCAGAACCATCTCATTCAGATGTGCCAAATGGGATTGCTCCCTTCTTAGGAATGACAATCCATGGACTCGCTCTCTTAATCCAAAACCACCTAGTAACTTTTCTAAGAAGACTCAATGATGATTCCAATGCTCCCTTTTTTAGCAACTCCGATTATACCAATTCTGCTCAAGACCTCACAGAGTTTAATGCTCTGTAAACTCCCTGACAACCCATTTCTGTTGACTCACAAAGGGCTCAATAATTCTGGCTTCTATACTATTGCCATCAGTGCCTGGTATTTGGTAAGCTTCTTCCAGATGTTCTCACTAGGCACTGTTAATTCCCATTTGATCATCTGCTTGGTTACATCATTATCAACAAGAAGAAATGTTAATTTCTAAAAATAAATTTGGATACCCTGTACTTAAGTTTAATTTTTAAATGAGAATTTCACATTTGATAGTTTTTTTTTTAAATTTTGTGCTAGCATCTACAATATGTTATCAGCTAACTCTTCTATCTCCTCTTTCCATCTTCAGTCAGATCTCTAACTAACCATTTTATTTCTTGGGCACCATTTCATTAACCTTTTCACCACCTGTTATCCTTCCTCCTGAGAAAGTGTCTTGCCTTCTTAGATTTTTGTTGTTTAATAATTTCTATGATATTTCTTACATTTTTCTGCTCTTTCATCTGTGTGACTCAGTTTCTTTTCTGGTAATTCAGTTGATTTCCGTTTTCTGTCATTTAGAATGTTAAAATGAACCCTTATTTTGTGTCCATTAGATTAGCTTAACCTAATCTTATTCTTTCTGTTTAACTGTTTAAAGTAGACATTTACTGCAAATTCCCTTACCAAAAACTTTTTTTCCATTACTTTTGTTCTTGTGACTTTTTCCTGATCACCAGATAATTAAGATCCAAAAAATTGTGTTATCATCATTACACCAGCTAATTTTAAAACCATAAACCTGATATTTTAGTTTAAGTGGTATTTTACAGTATCATGTTTGCCCAATATTTCAGGCTTAAGGAGATAGTCAGATACTGATGATAAAATCTTAATGTAGCAACCATGTTGAAGAGAAAGCAATTTACCTCATGTAGCAAAATGAGCACATTTATGCTTAGCATGCAAAATGAGTGGTACGCAAGAGAGAGAGAGAGAGAAACATGGCCACCCTAACACCTCAATTTAAAATAAAACGCAGTCTCGAGGGAGGAGAATTTGCCAAAGTAGCAGATGCTATTTTTTTTAAGCGAGTGTACTGGTCAAGCTTAAAATACGCCACATGTGGGAGAAAGGCCGATAGTGCAAAATCGAATGAAGACGATATTTTTTGTTGGCTGAGACATAATAGCGTGAAGACCTTATTTTTTTGGCGATCACTGGAATCCATTTCAACCAGTTCCAAAACAGAACAAACCATTTATAGTTTTTTTAATAGAATGATGTGATTTGTCTCCGCCCCTGTAGAAAAGTTTGAATGTTTTTGTCCTTGATTTTGTGTGTGTGATCTTAGGTTTAAAATATTAAGAGTAAAGTATGTGATTTCAAGATGAAATTTGACTACCTTATCAACATCTAAAATAACAGTCTATGTGGATATCTATAAAAGAAAACATTATCATATTTGTCAGCACCTAAAAAAAAAGGCTTTAATAAATCCTCAGTATATTATATATGAAAGTTATTTTGCTGTAATAAAATTATTTTCCTAAATATAGATAAAATGACAGGGATAATAAATCAAAATATCCTTGTACTTATTCATAATTTTAAATATACCAAAATGAATAAATCTAAAATGATAAAATTACTTTGTTAAAATATTCTAATTCTTTATTTTTATCAGTTATACTTCTTTTCTTTTTAAAAAAAAATTATGAAATACTTCTATATATATATATATATATATATATATATATATATATATATATATTAAGTGATTTTTATTTTTTATTTGATTGTTCGCATCAAAAATATTGTTTTGCGTGTAGTTTATTCATAATACATGGCAAAAAATTCAAATTTTTGATGAAGGAACAAATTATGTGATTGAATTTAAATAAAATGTTTATCTTTTTCCCTGAAATTTCTCTCTCAAAATGAATGCATTTGTGTTATGTGTCAGTAAATGCAATATAGCCTAGATTAAAAGCATGGTAAACGTAATCCAAACTGAATCTTTTGAGAGCTTATTTTTCCAATGCAGGTATCATTGGAGAACAAGATAAGTTTCAGTAAAATAAGCTCTCAAAAAGTTTGGCTTCATGTTACACTTATCATGCTAGTACTTTTTGTTAGATGATACTGAAAAAAAAAAAATAATAATTTTGTTATCATCTTTGTTAACTTCAGATTATCTCTTCATCCAAAGAACAGATCTTCAATTAATCTAAGGTGGGGTTGGATTAAAATACATAGATAAGTAGATAAATCTTTGAAATTTCATCCTAAATCAGATATTCACTTTTTGGTGAAGAGTATCAGAAAATAACAAGTTGGGTGGGCAACTTAAAACAAATTATGTTTCCTGTTGAAGGATTTTTTTTTAAATCTTTTATTTTCCAAAAAATAAATAAGAAGATTCTGTGGAGGGAATTTTTCTAAGACTCAGACTTTTATTTGGAAACTTAATCTGGTTTTTGATTGTTAAATTTTATTTGGCGTTGTCTGCTGATATTATTTGCAAAAATAAAAAATGAAAATAAGGCACCAAAAAAAAATAAAAACCAAATTTCCGTAGAATTTGTTTTGTTTTGGTTTTTATTTTTATTTTTTTAAACATTTGTTAACTCTTTTATGTTCCAATTAATTTTAAACTTTTCCTCACATCCTTTTTTTTCTTAATATAACTTGCTTGAAAGTCAACATTGGTGTCCATCAAGTTTCATTTTATTTTTAAGAATTATAATTAATTGCATATAAATAATGTAAAGTACTCTACAATAAACAGTTTTAATATTTATGTCCTTTTAAGAAATTGTAAGGATATTGTGTGCAGAAATGTAAAATCCCTACATTTCAAAATAAATTGGAAATTGCTTTATTCTCTTTGCACATTTTTATGATATTGCTCTAGCAAAAATCTCACTATGATGTGCTTTTTTTTCTGTGTTGTATAAAGAAATTGAATTTTTTTAATATTAATTTTAAAATCTGAATCAAAGTTGATGTATTTTGTTGTTTTTATTTCCCTGCATTATTATTTTAATTCTAACTGAAAACCTGCTCTACTTTTTAGTTAGTAAGACCAAACTATGATTTGATGAGGAACTATGAGTTAATAAACATTATCAAGAGGTTAACATTTATGGTTTCCTGGCGTCCATTGTTTATATTACAACTATAAATGCAATATAGTTTTTTTAAAGTCTTCACTTTCCTGGTGACCAGATCAAAAAGGTTTTGGAAAAATGGGTTGCACCTTTGTTTTCTGATTTGGAAAAATTTTCAGCTAGATGTCTGCTATATACAATAAAACAAAAATATAACAATTCAGTTTAGCTAACCTGAATGACCTGCTAAGGGACCTGCTACAAAAACATAAATGATATCAAAGGGGTTCAAATAACACCAAGACGTCCTTATGGCATAGTGGTCAAGGTGCTAGACTGCAACATCATAGTGAATTCCGACTCCAGTCACGTGCTATTACATTCACTTTTGGACTTATACTCTTGGGAAAGATATGATCTCTCTTATTCCTCCACTCCAGTTATGGGTTAGATAGTATCACTACTGTTTTACTTGGAGGATGGCTTTGGCATTAAATAACTCTCAAAGTTTGATATGCCATTAAACAAAGATACAAAACCAAATCAAACCCAAAAAACACCAATAAAAGCACTCAGTACTTCTGTCTCCAATTGGTCAGTACCATATTTGATATTGTTTTGCACATGTGGTTTTAAGGGTTTTTTTTTTTTAACTTTAGCTCTGTTTATCATTATTATTAATAATAATTTTGACAAGTATTATCTTTCATCTTTCAAATTGTAAAAAAATAAATATGATGCCTACACAGTGTTACATTTTTGGGTCTTGACAAAAGTTGCTGGAGACAAAGATGAGTTGAAGAAATGATGAGTACACAGAAAAAGAAAGGTTTCCGCCAAAAAATCCTACTCACTTTATTAAAGTATTTCAGCATCTTTCTGGACCTGTCTCAAATCTTGAAGGAAAGATCCTTGGGAGGAAAGTGGTTTCACTAGTTCTGAAATTTAAGCTCCTTACTTGTTTACTGCTGGTTATCAAATGACTGACTTTTTTTTGGAAATCCCTAACTTGGACTTATTGTAAGAGTTCTTGTCGTTAACTTCATATTATCAGGTCACACAATCAGCAAGTTCACTGGTTGTGGTAAGATGAACATTACATTATAACATGTAGGATATTCAGTGGCTTTATATTTGGACTTGATACTATCCATATTCTCTTAACTGAGTTGGCATTGAACCAACCTTTCCCAAGACGAGTTTTTGATGCCTGCTATTTCTGTCATAGAAGTGATGACTCAAGTTGTGATAAAAAGCAACTGGAATTATGAAGGTGAAAAATAATAATCCTAATCAAAGTTATAAGTAAAAGTAAAGTTGGCGACCTTAGTCGAGGGTGACCTGAAGGCTCCTTTTTCAATAGCTACTACACCAAGGTTTAGGGGAGGGCACCACTCCATTCCCTGGATTGCTCCACTTTATCCTTGATCCATACCTTATAATGCTGAGTGCTAAGCAAGGCAGCATCAAATCAAAGTTATAATTAATTATAATTAACAGTTTCATCTTAAAATACATGGAAAATGTACATTTTTATCCAAATATTGCCGATATTATTGTTCTTCATTATGACTTATTTTTGAAACATTTAAAAAATACTGTTCAACTTTATTATTTGTTGATTTTCTTTTTCTTTTTTTTCTTTTTTCAGGCTATAAAACTTTGCATAGAAAACTGCCAAAATTTTTATCCTGTCATTCAACACTGTTTAATGAAATCGAAAAATCTTGAAGAATAAACTTTATTTTTGTCGATTTGTTAGATTGCAAACTGTTAGGATCAACAAATAATAAAAAGAAACAATAAAATGTATTTTTAACACAACATTTATCGTTATTCTCATTAACCATTGGTACAAAAAAAGGAGAAACAGATATTAACAGTCCACATGTGTGTGTTTATGAGGCCATCTTGTTTTTTTCTCACTCCCTTCTCCCCTTTTCTGAAGAGTAATATCATTTCCTAGGGGATTGTTATCTTCCCTAACACCACCTCTTTTTAGCCTTGTGCTCATATGACTTTTGTCTAGAATTTACTTGCCGTTGGTATTGATTTCTTTGTAGTCTATACAATTTCCCTTGTACACTTTTTGGTGGAGTCCTGGTGTTTTGCATATCTTGGGAACATTGTTGAGGCAATTCAAATGTGTCCAATAAGATATCTAGCGGCAAGATGAAGTTTGATTTGGTCTCTAAAAGGTAAGAGGGGCATATAATAGGTTTTCTTCTCAATCAAAATTGAAGACTATATCTAAATAATATATAACATTGTTGAGGCAATTCAAATGTGTCCAATAAGATATCTAGCAGCAAGATGAAGTTTGATTTGGTCTCTAAAAGATCATCATCATCATATCGCGCTGGTAGCACGGATATCCCTGACCCTCTCTCGCCACTCCTCCCTATCGTTCATCGCCCTAGGAAGGTCTTCAGGACAACATCCTGTATCCTCACATAGCTGCTGAATGTATGTTCGTGCTGGTCGTCCTGCTTTTGCGCGACCATGTGTGGGGATCCATAAGAGTACATCTCTTATGAGTTCGTCCCCACTTCTCCAGCAGTGGCCTGCATGTCTGGTTCTTCTAACTTGAATAGTTTTCGTGATAGGGGGCAGGTGGCCGTACAGTTGGTGTCTTGTGGGGTGTTGCTGCCAGGACTTGTTCAGGATTGCACGCAGCATTCTTGTGTAATTGCCATCTAGCTTATTCTCCAGCCGTTTTGTTAGCGTCCATGTAGTGCAGCCATATAGCAGTATCGATGTGACCGCTGCCTGGAAGAAACTGCGTTTCATTTTATCGGTTAGGTCTGATTTCCATATAATTGATAGCCTATTGATAGCTGTCCATGCTTTCGTTAACCTCGTTTCGATGTCCTTTTCGGTTGATTCGACGCTGCTTCCTAGGTAAGTGAATTTGTCTACTAGTTTAAGAGGGGTTCCTTCTAGAGTGGAGATGTCCCCCGTTTGGTTATAGCACATATATTCCGTTTTGTGTGCATTAACATAGAGGCCTATGCTTGCTGCTGCTTGTTCCAAACTATGCAGTAGTGTTTCGGCTTGGTCAGGTGTATTTGCCAGTATCGCTATGTCATCGGCATAGTCGGCGTCGGTAATTGTTGTTGCGGGGTACCTTTTGCTTCTTTTCTTCGTCAGTTCGAAGCCATTCTCTTTGATTTTGTCAATCGATGTTCTAAGTACGTAGTCTAGACAAATGATAAAGAGGTACGGAGCCAGCGTGTCCCCTTGTAGTACTCCTGCTACAATGTCAAAGTATTCTGTGTCTCCATCCGGTGATCGTACTTTTACTTTAGTGTTTCTATAGAGAATCGTTATTGCCGCTACGGTTTCTTTAGGTATGCCGTACGCTAGTAGGATTTGTTCCATCTTTCCTCTGTGAATGGAATCGAAAGCCTTGGTAAAGTCGACAAATATTAATGTCACTTGTAGGTTTTTTGCCCGTACACCTTCAACGATTCTACGGATGGTTAATATTTGTGAGGTCGTGGATCTATTTCTTCGGAAGCCATTTTGGTTTTTTCTAAGTATGTTGTCGATTTTGGGTTCTATTCGGTTTCGTAGTAGGGCATTGTAGATTTTGGCTGCTATGGATGTAAGTGTTATGCCTCGGTAGTTTTTGGCTAATCCGAGGTCCCCCTTTTTAGGGAAGGGGAGTATGCATCCCTTCATCCATCTATCTATCGGATTTTGATTGTATACTGCGTTGCAGTGTCGGAGCAGTATGTCGTCAAATTGTCTGGTCTTCCATACTTCCGGGGGAATCTCGTCCAGCCCTGCAGCTTTCCTATTTTTAATTTTTCTGAGAACCGAGTCGAGTTCTTCTTGTGTGAACGGTCCTAGTTTAATGTCTAAGTGTTTGCTAATTATTCTGGTGATTGGTTCCTGTGTTATTTTCGGTGGGTATCCTAGTAGGTTTTTGAAGTGCTGTTTCCACAGTTTTATTCTTTCTTGTTGGTTTGCTGCTTTCAGTTTTGCTTTGGCTGTGTTCTTTCTTCTGCTCACTTCGTTTATTGTTTGCCAGGCTATTCTAGATTGTCTATCTTCCACCGAGTCTCTAATCTTATCTATCTGATTTTGAATGTATTCTGTCTGTTCCTTTATATATATGCCTGCTAATTGATATTGTGCCGTTTTTAGTTTTAAGGCATTTGTGTTTGTTGGGTTTTTTCGATAGTTTTTGGAGGCTGTTTTCACTAGTGCACGTTTTTCTCTCACCGCTAAAGTTTCCCAAGGGACTCTATATTTAGTTTTAAGTTTTGTTGGAATGTATTTTGCTGCTGCCTCGAGGTGTGCATTGACGAAATTTTCATATTCGTCGTTTGGTGTACTTTTTTCCGTCCTTTCTTGTAGTGTTTCGAATCTGTTTCTTAATTCTAATACGTATTTATCTCTTATATCTTTGTTGTTCAATAGGGCCCAGTCATAGTGTTTGGTGGTCGCTGTTCGTTTGGCGTTTTTTCGTAGGCTTAACCGTATTTTCGCCGTGACTATTCGGTGATCGGTGGACACACCCTCAAAAGAGGAGTATGCCTCGCAATTCATTGCACTATTTTTCCATTTCTTGTTTATAAGGACGTAGTCTATCTTGTTTGCGTACGTGTATGTCCATAGTTTGCCCTTCCTAGGGGCATATAATAGGTTTTCTTCTCCAATCAAAATTGAAGACTATATCTAAATAATATATAACATTGTTGAGGCGATTCAAATGTGTCCAATAAGATATCTAGCGGCAAGATGAAGTTTGATTTGGTCTCTAAAAGGTAAGAGGTATGTCCTTGAATCCATTTTTCTTTGACGTTGCAGTCATCTTTTTACAGAGATTGTCCTGGTACATATATAAGACATTTTCACTGTTTCATGATGTGGGTTAAATTGTTTCTCCATTTCTATGTTCCTTTTTTTGGGAATAATTTAAAGTTATATGAATAAAATTTATATACAAACTAACTTTACAATTCATCAGTACTTCTACTGGTAAATGACCATTAAGCGTGTTTGGATTGGGTGTAGCTCTGTAACTACTGAGAAATAATTCTTATATGCCCCCCCTTCTTTTTGATGTATACTCTCTTAAAAGTATCAACAAAATGCTACACCTGTCAATTTGATTGGGCATGAAAAAAATGGTGTTCTAATGTGTTGGATAGAATTATGTGCACAGAAATTTGAAAATGCAGCTGAAGTAAAAGCAGTGCTATAATTAGAAACTAATATCTGTAATATTCCAAAGAGAGTGAAAAATCACTTTCAACTTGAGAATTGTTTCATCTGCAGAAAAAATTCTGGCTATTTTCTCTATCAATAAAGATAGAATAAAATAGGTCCAACGAAATCAATGTGAAGGTATGACCAGGGTGATTTAGCAATAGGCCATGAACTCAGTGTATTTTTTCTGTGAGAATTTGCTGCTTATTGACAGTTAAAACCTGTGTGAGTTCCTCTAACTGCTTATCCATGTTTAACCAATAAGTAAAGCTACATGCCAGGGCTCTTATACAACTAATACCTTGATGACTTTGATGGAATTGCTTGATCACTCTCATGTAATTTCAATGGGACAATCATGCTCTCACAAAAAAGAAGACAGCCATTAAATTCTGACAATGAAGTTTGATTCTCAAAATAAAGGTTGAATTCTGTTGTCTGTGCATACTTTTGTCCATTTTATACAATGGAAGCGCATTGATATTGCACTGAATAAAAAGATGTGGTTTCACAGATCATTGTCGAAGTGGCTGGTAATGTTCTTACATTGGATACAAACATTGAAGTGAATTCCGTCTCTTGAGATACTGCTGCAATGATTGAGTCTTTTCTATCAATTGAGTTAAACTTTATTGAAAAATCATAATCTAATAGTGTAGTAGTTCATCTTTACGGACAGTTTGCTGTTACCACAGGGATGCTGGGGGTTTTTTTATCCTGAAATTCTGACGAGATCTCTAATCAAAGTAAAATGACGCCCACGAAGCATTTTATTGAACTTTTTGATTGTAAAGACTATCCTATTTACCCAACCCCTCCGCTCGGGCAGGATATGACACAAGGTCAATTTTTAAGCGGAGTTTAACAGGTTTGAATTCAGAGTTTTCCTTCTCCTAGACTAGTTGCCTCACCAAGGCTGAAGAACCCAGTCTGTCCTACTATTTACTCATAGCTGGAGGGAGAATAACTGGATTCATACCTTTCCCAAGGGTATTAGCGCTATGTGAAATGCAATCAGTCTCGTCCAGAATTTGAACTCGTGCCGCGGTGTCCATTTCCTACGACGATAATCATTACACCACGAGCACCTCTTGTAAAGACTATTGCTAATTTTTCCTTTGCAATTTTGCTGTAGTTGTATTCTGAAGGTAAGGCTCATCTAAATGCATGATCTCTATCAGGATAAACGTGAAATGATAGCACCAGTACCATAATTAGAAGCATCTGAAAATACAACCATATCCTGGGATGGGTTGTAGTGTGTCAGCAAAAAAAAAAAATGGATGAAAGTGAGGGCTTTATTTTTGTGATGGCTGACTGCCATGCATCAGATCAGTATCCTTTTTCAAAAGATTATTAAAAGGCACACAAACTCGAAGTTCTATCAAAAAAAGCATTGTTGTGGCTAAACAAGCCAAGGAATGAAATGTTGTTATATTTATTAATGCCAGCATATACTTTTTTTTTTCTTTATTGTCAGTGTATTTACCGGGTCTGTCTACCATGTTTGTCTAATACAAAACTAAGGCATTTGATTTGTTCCCAGAAAAATTCCCACTTTTCAGTTTGAACACGGAATCGTTGGATTCGACTGAAAACAGAAAATAAACGCGGCCAAAGTTCATTTTGGGATGCAGCTGCAACGATGATATCAGTGAATGCTGCAACTCCAGTCAATCGGTTCAGCACGACATCCATTGTTTACTGGAATATCGCTGGTACTGATCTAATCCCGAAGCTAATTACGATTACATCTGAATAAACTTTTGTGAGTGTTGATAGTAAAGAGCTCTTTAGACTGTCAACTTCGAGTTGAAGAAAAGAACCGGTAAGATCAAATTTTGTGAGGAAATTTCCGCAGTTTTGAACTCTGAAACTGAGAGTGGATACTGATGTGTATCTAATGAATTATCTAAATCTGCTGAGTAATCAGCACATATCTGGACTTTTCAATTTTTAATAACTACAATAGGAGTTGCCAAAATAGAGAAATTTGGAGCCTCTATTACATCTTCTTGCTGAAACTATTGACGTTCTTTTTTAATCAGATCAAGTGCGGTATAAGGTACTGGTTGTTTTGGTAAAAAAAATGTTTGTTTAGAGTGTGGTTTTAATTTTAAATTTGCCTTATTTTTTTTTACAGTCACCAAAACTTTGAAAAACATTGCGCATCCATTTCTTAAAAAAAAGGAGGCATAATGCCAGTCGCCGCAATACCAATAAGTTGTGACGAGGTCTATTACTTTTTAGGTTTTTGCCCTAATATAGCCTCTCTTTTAATGCTAAATACATTATGGCATTCAGTGACCCGAGCTTGAATCGTTGATGTCGTTGTCCTGTTCCAATTTGGAAAGTAGTCGAGTAAGAATATAATTATGTGAGGGAGACTTCAGTTCTGCGATAAATATCAAGCATACAAACTATTCCTCTGTGAGGGAATTTAGTTTAAATTTTTCGCTTTCCTGATTCACAATACCAGTGAACGTCACACAATCGTCTACATCATTTTGTGTTTATTCTAGACAATTTTAACGGATGTTGAATAGTGGCTGTTTTCCTCCAAATATTTTTTAACCTTTCCACTGTTTCAGTGATAGTAAAATCCGTTGGCTGCTTGGGTAGGATATTTGTATAACAGTCTTGTTCCTGGATGCCGAGTTTACGAATTGGTTGACGAATTTTCCAATGTTCTTTCTGTGAAAATCTGTTGTTGAAAATTATCAATCCATCATTTGAAGTATAAAGCAAAAGTTTTCCCCCGTGGGGATCATAATAAAATTCTGTTGTATTGTTTGCAATAATATTCACTGAATTTTTATTCAAATCCTTTTCCGGTCTGTAATAAAAAAAAATCCCTGTTGGTTTTGCAACTGTTGAATCATCACAGTCTTTAACTTTTGAAACTTCTTGATGACTGTACGCACTTCCGGTGAAATTGCCTTGTTGATTTTAAGATCTCAATCCTCGACGCCAAAATTTGTTATATCCCAGACTTTTAGGATCAACATATAAACAGTGAAATATATTTCAAACACAAACAATATTCATGTTTATTTTCACAGACCATGGTACAGGAGGATGGAAAAAGATATTAAGTTCACTTGTGTGTCATTATGCAACCATGTTTTTTCTTCCCTGCTCCTTTTTACTGAAGAGTGATATCGTTTCTTAGGGAAGAAATTCCTTTATCAATTGATATTCCTTGAGCGACCACGTTTGGCAGCCATTTAGTCCAAAGTCAATTCCCAAAGGATACTTCCTGTCATAAAGAACAGGATTATTTTTACGTGAATCGAATTTCACGTGCAAACGAATGAATGATATTGAAAAGAATTATTAGTGTTAGATAGGAATACTTGAAACCATTTAACTGTGCAAACAAATGAGGTGTGGTTCTTTTGAAAATAATGTTATCTACAACGATTCACTGACAAATCACATATACATATATATGTATAAACAGGATTTGGCATTAAATAACCTACAAGAGTTGATATGCCTTAAAACACAATGAAACATCATCTGAAATCCTTTCAAATCACTTAAGGAAACATGAAAGAAAGCATCAAAATAAGAAAGAGATAATTTACAAGGAAATAAAAATTAGAAAAGGGCAAAAGACATAGTGACACACAAGTGAAAGATTTAAATATAGAAATTTATCATCATCATAGCGTGACAAAAGCGCTGGTTCCCTTGACTCTTCTCTCTCACACACGCACACTAGGTATCTTTCAGCTGGCTTCATTTTATTTTGGTGTTGGTGATAGTAGACCAAAACTAGTAACAGCCCAACAGACGACAGACTACTTTTGGGTTGCTTATATAAATCAACCACCAAGCCAAAAGTGGGGCTGAATATGTAAAAATCTGTGACCATTAACCGCCAATGCATTACTTGTTTACGCTGGAAATTATTTTTTCAAACCCTCACGCAGCCGTCACCCTGTTATAAAAAACATTACGTTCTCATAAAAACTTACATTAAACAATATTATTTCCTATCGTCTAGGCCCGAACAAATTATTTATCTAGCCTCACTCGACTTTTGGGATGATATAAAATGTTAAATATTTGTCTCGACATTTATCTACGAGATATAATCATTTTAAAAAGGAACATTTTTTTAGCATTTTATAGCCGGTCGGCCGGCTACTTCTTAAAACTTTTATCAACTTGAGAGTTGGCTCTAACAGATGACCCCTAAAATAAAACTGAATAAAAAAAAATAGATCCAAATATCTATCCTTACTGAGCAGGTGTCCGGAAAGGATACTAGTCCCATCCTGCTTGGCCAAGAGATAATGTCACAGCCATTATATACATACATATGAGGCTGTTTGAATTTTGTGATAATAATGTTCCGGGCCATTACCTTAATGAGTAGAGTGTTCGGCAATGATCCGGGAGACCGAAGTTCAATCCCGGGTCGAGTCATACCAAAGACTCAAAAAATGATACTTGATGCTACCTTGCTTAATACTCAGCATTATAAGGTAAGGATCAAGGGTAAAGTAGAGCAATCCAGAGAATAGAGTAGTGCCCTCCCCTACACCTCGGCGTAGTAGCTATTGAAAAGGGAGTCTTCGGGTTACCCTCGACTAAGGTCGCTAACTTTGCCTAATGTTACGTAGTAGTTCTGTACTCAAGAGACAGCAGTATTTAACTGTGTAAGTTAGTACCTTATATCTTAGCTTTATTCCATCGTTCATTCATTTATATTGTCAGCGTTATCGTTTTTCCAAGACCGAAAATGTACTTTAAATTTCTCTCATATGTCTGCAAGGCTTGTGTGTAAAGTGAAAATTTTCCGGGTCTGCACTTCCTAACAAGTCGACAATATTGTCGCGAATCGTGGATAAATTTTATGAGATTAAGAGAGTACAGAATTGGAACTGCTCTGGCTGGACATCTTTGTTGACTGCCGAAGTTCTCGATGATCTATCTGAGCTTTTAACTGACCCCGAATATCTTTTAGACGCTGTCTTCGTAAATTGGGTCATTAACGACAAATAGATGTTTTTTTTTTTGCGGGTGGGTATGGTTAACCTAAGTTAAAATAGTTTATTTATTAGATGACTGCATTTATTTTAAATCACTATATATATGTATATATATATATATATATATATTAGAGAGCGTCTAAATTTTCTGCGATAATATTAGTCACGGGAGTGCACTCTACTCAAAGGCAAAAGTATTCGACTATTTAAATGATTGTCATGCGATAGCCTCATTCCAGGAGCCATTCATTTGTGAATTACAAGTTATATCGTTTTTTCAAGAACAAACTTTTTAAAGACTTATTTTAAGAATAATTCTTGAAAACGCTCGAAAGATGGATTTTATGCCAAGTTAACAATATTGCCATGTTTGGGTAATAAATTTCATGAGACTAAGTGTGTACAAAACCGAAACTGTTCCAGCCGGCCATCTTTGTTGGCTGCCAAAATTCTCGATGATGTATCTGAGATTTTAACTAACTCACTCAGAATATCTCTTCGACGCTTTCTTTGCAGATTCGGTTATCAACAACTAGTTTTTATTTTTATACATAGTTTTTTTTTAGAGCTGACATAAGTTAACATAGTTTAAATATAAGTTGTCAGAAAGATGTTTGCATTCATTTTGAAACGCCCTCTCTGTGCATGCGTGAGATATACAATGATTCTTTCAGTAAAGAAGAATTAGGAGACAATGAGCAAATCCAGCTTTAGGATACACATCTGTTTAGTAAGGATAAGCTGTTCTGGCCTGGAAGGAATTGTGTTAGTAAGTACAAAATAGAAAAATCTTTCTTTCTCATCTAAGTCTGTACATGTATGAGAAAGCAAAACTGGAAACTTTAATCCGGTACATATGCACGTCACCACGGAATTAAAAAAGAAATAGGGTTCACTGAAGCCACCTAGTTCCTCTTAAAGCGCTTTACCTAATACTAAATAAATGTTAACGTGTTACCCATTGCTACTGCACTTTTCAATTTTTTAATTACTGCCAATGTCATATTTTCCTTTGGTGCACTTAGTGTAATGTTTATCATCGTTAAAAATAGAATCAACGAACCGAGTTCAAATCCTTGACGAGTCTGTTTACATTTCACTTCACACTCATGCCCTTGGGAAAGGCACAAATCCATCTCTTTTCCCTACCAGCTCTTGGTAAATAATAGAACAGGTTGAGTTCTTTAGTTTTCGGTAAGGCAGCAAGTCTTGGTGAAGGAAACTTGGAATTTAAGCTAGCTGTACTCTGCTTAAAATTGACCTCGTATCACATTCTTTTTGTGTTGGTGGGGTTGCGTAGTTGCATACTTCAAAACCTTTAAATCATCATATAAATGTTATGTGAAAAATAAAGCTAAACTTGGTAATGTTGGGGTAGTAATGAAACCAGTGGACAGTGATTAGAAAGGCAAAAACTTCGCGTATATATACCGAGTTCCAGCGCAGTCAATATTACGAGGTGCATACGATGAGTTTCCAGACTTTTTTGTACAGGCATTTAAAATTGTCGTAGACTCTTGAAAATTCACTATGTTATTGCTATACATCTTATGAGATGACTGAACAATTTTTATGATTCCAGGTTTAAATGAACAGCTACAGCAGAAATTGGAATACACCATACTAAAGTCTGGTGCATTTCAAAAATGCAATCTGGACGTGAGGACACTTTAGAAGAACGATATACAATAAAATTCTGTTTTAAACTTTGAAAAAATGCCACAGAAACGTATGGAATGTTTCAGACTGCTTTTCGACCATCTTGCATGAATCGAGCATCAGTTTTTGAGGGGCATAAGAGATTCAAGGAGGGCAGGGAGTCTGTGAGGGATGATGAGAGGTGTGGGAGGAGTAAGTCAATACATCACAGTTGATTGGCGAAAGAGTTAGGGTTAGAGTTACTATGTTGAGGTTTTAAGGGAGTTCAGGAAGAGATTCCGTCGGAAGAGGCCAGCACTCTTCAAATCGGGTCAGAGGCATTTCCCCCAGGACAATGCACCAGTGCACTACTCCATCTTTGTCACAGACTATTTGACCAAGGTGGGCATCAAGACAGTTCGTCACCCTCCCAATAGTCCAGACCTTGGTCCCTGTGACTTTTGGTTATTCCCTAAGCTCAGAGACTGTCGTTATGAGACAATTGAGGAGATGAAAGAGGCTGTGACGAAGGTCATTGACACGCTCACACAATAGGACTTCCATAGGGCCTTCCAGAAGTTGTTGGAACGGTACAACAAGTGCATTGCAGCCGGAGGAGATTACTTCGAAGGGGACTAGAGTTTTATGTGTGTACAATCAATAAAAATGCCCATACGAAAAAAGTCTGGAAACTTATCGTATGCACCTCGTACAACTGTAATTTATTTCATTTCCCATCTCCTCTCGGAATTTTCTCTCTCACTATACGACTGAGTACGGAAAAGTTTTCGGTCAATATAAGAAAGAAATGCCTGTTTTCTAAATGATGTTCTAAGTGTGTTGAACAGCAAGATGAATATGTGGAATAGAATGTGTCTTTCATGATTATAAGCGATATTTTTCTTGGTTAGGCCAAAAACTTTTTAACCGTAACCATAATAGTTTCGATGTAGTTGTTAATGGATCCTACCTATGATATCACTGTTTACATGATCATTTCGTAAAAATAAAATAAATGAAAATTATATAGTAGGATAATTGACAAATAAATGCTTATACTTTGAAGTGAAATAGTAAAATATGATAAAGAACGTGCTAAGAAAACATTCTCTGTAATAAACTTGTATATTTGATTTTGTCTGTAAAATCCCAAATCAATCTACTATGATATAAAAATAGGATATTTCAAGACGTACCCAGGATCCACGATATTGAAACATAAGCCTAGAACAAAAAAGAAAACTCTTTTAAACATCAGTCTTTGGCTGAGCTCACAAAGTTAATAAAAAATCGAGTCTAAAAACACATTCAAACTTCGCTTCAGAATGCCTTGTTTAAAACTTTCCTGTGTTTAAAGCTATTTTGTTGAAAGAATGGTTGCTAACTCTTTTATTATTAGTGAAGTGGGCTATGGTATTGACAGCTTGAAGATTATCTTCGTATAGTTGTTTCTGAATACCATAACCACCATGTGAGGAAAATAATTCAGATGCTTTTAGCAGAGGAAATGTATTAAAGTTTAATAATCATTTATTTAATAAAGGTAATTGTTCTTTGTGCTTAATTATACAAGAAACAATTCATAACATATTCGATTAAACGAGCAAACTTACAAAAACGAAGACAAGAATTACATTATAAAGAGTTATGCTAAAAGACCTTTAGGACATTCTTTTATACAAGTCGAGTTCTTAATTGAATGGAAATTTTTGTTGGTTGGTTGGTTTTTATGGCATATCAACCTTTGTAGGTTATTTAACGCCAAATCTATTTTTATGTAAATAATATGTTCTATTTCAAACAATTCAGTATAGCATGAGGACACAGTTTAACTGTCAAAAACATTTCTATTTCAAACTATTCAGTTCATTCAAGCTGTTCTAATTCAGATAATTCAGTTTAGCCTAAGAACAGCTTTTGTTTACACAGTAAAATGTCAAAACAGTTCTATGTATAACAATTCAGTTTAGTGTAAGTACAGTTTCAATGTCAAAAACGGTTCAATTTCAAACAATTCAGTTTCGCATAAGCACGCAGTTTAAATGTAGGTACTGTTTATTTGTCAAAAACATTTCTTTTTCAAGCTATTCAGTTTAATCAAACAGTTCAGTTTAGCATAAGTACGCCGTTAGTTCTATTTAACCCATAGATAGGGCCCATATCAGGTGCTACCTCTCCGGGCCAGAGTGGACCTGGGAACAATGGCAATGAAGGGGTGCTCTGTATTCCCCAAAGCTCCAGCATTACTTGGACCTTACCATCAGACTGTTTAGTGTCATATCCAGGATATTCATGGGGGGCGGGGTCTTACCCCTCTGCAGAGAAACAGTCGGTGTATTCTACAGCCTTCCCAGCCGACTGGGCAAGGAAATTTTTGTGAGAAGATTTATGTCAAGGTATGATATCGTGCGACATACGGTTCGAGGTTTCTTGGGGATGCAAGCCCCCTCTCCCCTCTGTCATGGAAACGCACACATTTTGGTGTGCTTCTGGTTGTCAAGAGAACCGAAATGAGGTTTGACTTCGACAGGCGCTATGCTACTTTAGTCATGCCATCCAGCGGCCATTTGAAGTACTATTTGCCAGGCAAGGGATATAAACCCTAAATTAGTATATAACGTGATCTCACGAAGCCTAAAATATAGGGATTACTGTGTACAGTAAAATAGTAACCAGTCTAAAATATTGGGTGTATAGTGCCTAGTAAAATAGCGCTCAACTCAAGATATTGGCTTTACAATGCCTCGTAAAACAGTGTTTAGCTCAAAACATCGAGCTTACAGAGCCTAGTGAAATAGTGTTCACCCCAAAATATCGGTTGTATAGTGCCTTGTAAAATAGCGCTCAGCTTAAAATATTGACTTTACAGTACCTCGTAAAACATTGCTTAACCAAAAGTATTGGGCTTACAGAGCATAGTAAAATAGTGCTCTTCCTAAAACATCGAATTTTTGGATTCAAGAGGCGATGTTGAAAGCTTTTAATAATAATATTAGTTTTCTCAATGCTGCCAGTTTTGACGGTACGGGTAGAATAGTTTGAAATAAAAAGAAATGTTTCGTCAAGAAACGTGGCCTGGTGACATCAGACATTTTATTTCCGACTATCTTAACTGATGTAAGTCACATATAAGTAGAATATGCAGTCACCAAATCGCATACATTTCAATGTAGCCTCTTCAACAGATGTTCTTTTCTTCATATTATTTGTATTTAAAGTTTTCTGTAAATCTTGTGTATTTATAAACAAATATTTATCTATTAATAGTCTGAATGTTATGAAATTGTTATTCTAAAGGCGACTTCACAACGCATACACGGAAATGTCCTCACTATTTATCGCCCCCTCTCTCTCCACACACGTATATGTATAGATAGATATTTTTGGCTGTTACTTCCGTGCTTTCAACTTAATTTGTACTTCAGTATATACAAGAGATTCCCCGAAAGTAATGCCTCCTTTTTATTCCAAAGGAAATTGCAACACGTACACAAAACATATTGACACTGTTGGATAAAGCATGTTTTCAGCTAACAAATACTATTTTCCCACTTAATCACCACTATTGGCGGCTTAACAGCTATCATTGCAAAAAAAAAAGAAAAGAATAATGAGTTATTAGCGGGAAAATTCAACATTTCCTGCCATACCACCAACATCAACCTTTGAAACGTGGTACATAATAAAATAGAACCTATTGTGTGTACAGTCTGAAACTCTAGCAAACAGAAAACTTTTTTTTTAATATTTGGACCAAGTTATTAAAGTGATCAAGTGATTAAAAATGACTTCCTTTAAGTTTGTTTAAATAGAAAGAGAAAAAAATTGATGGAATGTTAAATATTTTTGCTTTAAATTATTACGCTTTTGTATGTGTGTTAATCGTAACCATTAATTGTTGTCACCACTTCTCATTATAAAAAAAAAGCCAGTTCGTGGCCTTTTGGGCTATGATCAAAGTGTAGTATCTGTTCTTATCAGCTTAGTATCTGATGCGGCCTTGATATTTGAACAACGATATTAAACTGATTTTTGGTACAAGGCAAATAATTTGGGGCCTGCTTTCCGTTTGCCACGGATTGGCCAGGTACTGCAATGCATCTTGGAATTTCAGAGGTAAAAATAAAAACCAAAATCAAATTCTTATTTTCCCATATTCTCTTAATTTGGAGACATCCTACCTTCATGTTTTATGGCTTATAAAAGTAAGCTTAAATATTATACATATATTATGATTATTATATTCTTTTTATACATTAAAATATAAACTATCATTAATAAATCATCCTCATCATGTCGTGCCACAGGCACGGATATCCCTGACCCTCTCTCGTCACTTCTCCCTATCATTCATCGCCTCTGGCAGGTCTTCAGGGCTACATCCCGTATCCTCACATAGCTGCTGTATGTATGTTCGAGCTGGTCGCCCTACTTTTGCCCGGCCATATGTGGGGGTCCATAGGAGTATATCACTTATGTGCTCGTCCCTGCTTCTCCAGCAGTGTCCTGCATGTCTGGTTCGTCTAACTTGGGTAGTTTTCGTGATGGGTGGTAGGTGGCTGAATAGCTGGTGCCTTGTGGGGTGTTGCGACCAGGACTTGTTCAATATTGCTCGCAACATTCTTGTGTAATTGCCGTCTAGCTTCTTCTCCAGCCGTTTAGTTAGCGTCCAAGTAGTGCATCCATACAGCAGTATCGATACGACCGCTGTCTGGAAGAAACTGCGTTTCATTTTATCGGTTAGGTCTGATTTCCATATGACCGATAACCTATTGATAGCTGTCCATGTCTTCGTTAGCCACGTGTCGTTGTCTTTTTCGGTTGATGAGACACTGCTTCCTAGGTAGGTGAACCTATCTACCAGTTTCAGAGAGGTTCCATCTTGTGTGGAGATGTCTCCTGTTTGATTATAGCACATATATTCCGTTTTGTGTGCGTTGACATGGAGGCCAATGCCTACGGCGGCTCGTTCCAAACTATGCAGTAGTGTTTCGGCTTGGACGGGTGTATTTGCCAGTATTGCTATGTCATCGGCGTAGTCGGCGTCGGTAATTGTTTTTGCGGGGTACCTTCTGCTTCTTTTCTTTGTCAGCTCGAAGCCGTTTTCTCTGATTTTATCAATCGATGTTCTAAGCACGTAGTCTAGACAGATGATAAAGAGGTATGGGGCTGGCGTGTCCCCTTGTAGTACTCCTGCTACAATGTCGAAGTATTCTGTGTCTCCATCTGGTGATCGTACTTTCACTTTGGTGTTTCTATAGATAATCGTTATTGCTGCTACGGTTTCTTTTAGTAGGCCGTATGCTAGTAGGATTTGTTCCATCTTCCCTCTGTGAATGGAATCGAAGGCCTTGGTAAAGTAGACAAATAGTAATGTCATCTGTAGGGTTTTTTGCCCGTACGCCTTCAAGGATTTTACGGGTGGTAAATATTTGTGAGGTTGTGGATCTATTTCTCTGGAAGCCATTTTGGTTTTTCCTAAGGATGTTGTCGATTTTGGGTTCTATGCGGTTTCGTAGTAGGGCATTGTAGATTTTGGCTGCTATGGGTGTAAGTGTTATACCTCGGTAGTTCTTCGCTAATCCGAGATCACCCTTTTTAGGGAAGGGGAGAATGCATCCCTTCATCCATCTATCGGATTTTGATTATAGACTGCGTTGCAGTGTCGGAGTAGTATGTCGTCGAATTGTCTGGTCTTCCACACTTCTGGGGGAATCTCGTCCAGCCCTGCAGCTTTTCTATTTTTAATTTTTCTAAGAACCGAGTCGAGTTCTTCTTGAGTGAACGATCCTAGTTTAATGTCCAATTGCTTACTAATAATTCTGGTGATTGGTTCCTGCATAACGTTCGGTGAGTTTCCTAGTAGATTTTCGAAATGCTGTTTCCACAGTTTTATTCTTTCTTGTTGGCTTGCAGCTTTCAATTTTGCTTTGGTTGTACTCTCCCTTCTACTCACTTCGTTTATTGTTTCCCAGGCTATCCAAGATTGCCTATCTTCCACTGAGTCTAGAGACTCATTCCTATAAGTGGCACAAAAGACGGGTACATAGAAAGCGTGGAATTTAAAATGGAATCGGATTTTCATTTCAAAATATCCAAAAATATGCCTGCAGTACAATAACCTCGGAAAATTGAATATGAGTTGTAATTTTTGAAAATGCCCGAAAATCTTAGAAGTTTAGATTTTAGGTTTTTTTTTCCACTAACGTTATGGCGTTTTAATAATCGTAAATGGGACGTTTTCTTTTTCCTCCACTTGTCAGTTTTACTGACGTCTGATAAGTTAAAAAAACAAAGGATTTAGACTTTACCTTTATGGATTTTCAATTTTTTCACTGTATCGATGACTGAGTTGTTGTCAGGAAAAGGTAACGTGTGTAGTACATCAATTTTTAAGACGAAAAAAAAGTAGGGGTTATTGGTAGGAAGGTTCAACCTCTACTGCCATGTCACAAACACCTGCAACTGATGTTGTGGAACTTTACAATAAAATAAAAGATATTACTTTTGGAGCGACTCTCTTGTTCATTGATGGCGAAAGTTCACAGCAAAAGTGATTAATAGGTTGAAAAATAAAGTTTTATAGCTAAAAAGTTTCTCTAGTGGTGTTAATAAATTCCCTTCATCTGTTATAGCTTCCGAGGAAATGAATAGAAGATATTACTTTCAGAAGACCCTTGTAAATTTAACTATACTAAATAGAGATATAGGCTAACTTGCTTAAATGTCTCCTTGATGATCATTAAGTTGATATTGAGTTTCCCTTATTTAAAGAATTTAAATTTATAACTGGCAAATTTATTGTTCTGTCCTAACATCAAGATTATCGCAGACAATATTTCAAACAAAATTTGACAACAAATAAAAATTTTAATTATTCTATATACGTAAAAGCAAAAGGTTAATAAGCTAATATATGTCACTTTTAAGCCCACATAGTTTTCTTTAAAGTGCCTCACATCAAATTCAACCTCATAAAGAATTTCGTAAAAGCTTATGGTATACAAAGTTGTGAATTCCAATATATTGGGTGCCGAAATATGGCCGCTTGGTGGAACTGGGATTTTATGTGTTCTGGTTTACTTCATTACCAACCAATTCCATTCGATTTCTCTGAAATCGCTTTCTATAAACTAGTAGCATATATACACTGAAAATATGAAAGTACACTGTTTTTTTTTATCTTGTTTTTTTTTCATTTGTTATCAAACTATGATCATGTGTAGTCGAGTTAATTCTTACTTCGACTACACAGGGTATTAGTGGTCTTAAATACTATTTGATGCCCTCCCGTTTCCACACACCCCATATCTGTAAGATGTTATCTTGAGCCAAAATTTATTACCTTGATTAAAAGCATATCAGTATTCTACAGATTTTACTCTAGAGGGGCATCGAGGGTGCCCGAATCAGGGTTTTTACTCTTAATGCATTATTCTGGGATGTCTTTGAAGCTCGTGTCACATTTTAAAAAAGATCCGTTGGGAAATAGTGACGTTGTTTCAAATTTGACGGTGACGTTTATTATATAAATACGAGGTGTTATAAAACATATTGAGACTGAAGGCTTAGTTTTTTCATTTTAAAGTTGAAAATTTAAACGAATATGCGCTTTCATCAAGATGATGCTATCTCATCATAAATTGACTAGACTCTGAGATTAGTATACTTGTTCACCGACCTCAGTAGCAATATCTCATCTACTGAAAGCCATGTCAGTATTTGCATAGGTAAAGCATGGACTGCTATTGACAGGTTGACAACCATGGAAATTTGATCTCTCAGATGAAATAAAATGGGATTTCTTCCAAGTTGTAACTGTGTTAGCACCATTGTATAGTTGAACCACTTGGACTTTAACGAAAAGTTTAAAGAAAAAGTTAGATGGGAGCTAAACAAGAATGCTGCATTCTGTTTTGAACAAATCCAGGAAGGAAAAAACAGTATTTGTATTGCCATTTACTTCCCATCTCATTTACCATCCAAAGAAGACGTGCAAGATATGCTGGGTATTGGTGGAGAAGTAAGAAAGAACTCATCAGCGATGTTCTCTAATGGACTCTTTCGCCCCAGTTCTGACCGACCAGCAAAAACTTACATTTACTAGCTCTGTGCAGACACTGGGTGCCATCTTAGGGACTTAACAGAAGTGATAGACTATAGGGACGAATGGCTAGAGACAGTCAAGGAAATGTGTATTGTTAGCTCGCCTTGATGATATATATATATATACACAGACATGAACCTAGTCAGTGAAATTTCATTAACTAGAAAAAAAAAGATTGGGATTTCGAAGAATGAAGTCAGTACATTACAGAAATGAAAATTGACGGGAGGAGATTTTAAAAGAATGAGCTGAGTTTGTATTGTATTATTTTTTTTCATTTTGAGAGGAAAAGTACAAAAATATATTATTATTGTTCGAGCTTGAAGCAGTTAGAAAGATAGATGAATTGCTTTGATAGATTGTTGTGTTTACGAAATTGCTGACAAAGCAAAATTGATGGTAGATTTGACCATGAAAGCCAGGGGTTGTCAATTATCAGAGACGGTTGAGTAGAGAAAACCCTTGATTTAAAATAATGTATTTTTTAAATTCAAATATGGAAAATTTTATTTCAAACATTTTCTGATGAAATAACACGTCAGCCATAAAATTAGTAGTATTTCCAAATTGGAGAAGATCGTCCCTTTGAGGAGATGGTGAGAGGGAAAAATACACCAGGAGAAGGTGCCACAGATCGAGGAGACAAATTAATTGTTGAAATCCAAATTAGGAGAAAATTGAGATTGTCTATAACTTTGCCACTCCACCCATCAGATGAGAGATATACATAAAATGAGAGTGTTCTTCCTTCGCCAGTGAGTCCAGCGGAAGACGAGCAGCTACCAGATTTCACGTCTCTCTGGGTTCTAGCCATGCTTAGAATGGAAAGGTAAAGAAGGGCATAATACATGTTGTTCGGACGTGAAGTAGTCTTACTGATAACCACTCTTATAAAGAAACGAAGAGTAAGATAATACCTTACTTCGAGATGACCTTGTGCCAGACTCAGGATTGTAGAAAAGCGAAGTAAAGTCTGAGATAATGTGATACCTTGATGTAGACTTGTGCCAGACCTACGGAGATGGGAAAGCGAAGAGAAATCGAGATTATATGGTGTTTTAGAGAGAATGTAATTCAGCTAGCAGTGTCAACGAATCTCTGAGTTTTTTACCTAGTACCTGACTGCACTGGGTTTAGAAAGAAAAGGAAGCCTAACGTAATAATGCCTTGTGAAATAATGCAAAAGACTGAGAAAGGCAAACATAACTGCCATTTAAGATTGCCTTATACCAGACTATAGAAAGCGAGAATAGAAAAGTCTAAAACTTGTACGATAAATTGAGAGGCCTTGTGCCTGACTTTGAATGCCGATAAACTGACTGGCTGTTATTTTGTGAACTGGGTCTTTCAATGTAATAGTTTGTGTGGTCTGAATTGATAACTTTTGTGTGCATAATAGTTCTTGTGTTAGAGTTCACTATGTAGAGAGAGAACGTATTTATGCCTTAACGTATATGTGGCTGCTGCAAACATTTTTATCAGCAGGGGACAGATAGAATAGTAGTACGAATAGTTTTAAAGCAATAAAAATGTAAACAACTATATTTGTTTAATTTCAAGAAAATTTAAATGAAGTTGGAATAAAATACATTCTTGAAAAAAAAATGTAGATTTTCACTCAAAAGAAATCAATGAAAAGGTTAAGTAAGTATCAAATAATTCATATTGACTGAAGAAATATTTATTTCTTCCCATATTCATTCGACTGAGATAGGCTCGAAATTAGATTTTAAAAAAAGAAGATGATGATTCATCGAAGATTCTAATTGTCTAAAATATTATATTTTTAACATTCTAGGATGGAAAAGTTTTCTTAAATTATTTTGGGTTTTGATCTTCAAATTTTTCGCGGCGAATCAAACATTGTCTTCAGCGCTTTATCTCAAGAAATTAAAAGACTTGTGGGTAAGCGCTGATTGGTCGATAAATGAAAAAATACCGATAGAAAAATTCACGCTTCTGGAGACTATTTTTTCTATTAAAGTTAACACTTTAGTATGGAAATCACTTGAGTTCTGATATATATATATATATATATATATATAGTGATAATTTTAGTTGCATTTAGATACTATAGTAAAATTATGGTTTTCCCAGGTGAATTTTTTATTTTACTTAATCCATTGTTTAATATAAAAGTTATATAGTGTCGGCTACTTGTTTAAGGAGGTTAGCAAAACATACGTGTGTCTAGTCGGATGCCAAAGCACCGAAAGGGACTGAGTTCTTCTTTTTTGGGGGAGGGGGGCTTAAAACACGTTAACTGTATTCTCTTAAAAAGGGTAAGTTCCCGCTCCCCTCAAAAGGGTGTCACTATACTGCATCTAATGGTGAGGTTCCATTTCTGGATATGTAGGAAATGCAGAGTACCTCTTCATTGACATTATTCTCAGATCCTTTTTTAACCCGAAATGGTAGCACCTGTAAGGGTCCTATCTATGGATAAAAAAAAAAATTCTGATTAAAAGATATTCGTATACGATAGGACCGTGTGCAAAGACATCCACACACATACTGGACTGTGATATGTTGTCTTGCCTGATACTCTCTGACTGCAACTTGTCGGATTTGTCTCTGTGACTAAGAGTATGGCCACAGAACCCACGGTATTGCCTGATTGTAGTGGTTCTTGCAACCCAAGCGAAATTTCTTGAATCATCTACTTATTCTACTTATTGCAACAGCGTATTTCGAACAACAAATGATTTTGTTTGATTCTGCGATATTATGGTCCAGTTCGAACTCGTATAGGATTAGTTGCACGTTAACCTAAGCGACTTTCAAATCACACATAGAGTGAAGCAATGCACAACGGCGCACCAACTACCACAATACTACCAACCACAACAGATACCTGCCACGGCTTGAACAAGTAGGTACTAAAATATTGTAAAACCTTGGACTCAACCTATGATAATGAACGGGGTTTCCTAATTTTTAGGTAAAAAATAACCCCAAGTTGGTTGACATACCGTTAACATAAATCATTGGGAGTATATCTGAAGATCTCATACGCTAGGGTCAATTCTGAGTGCAAGGTTTGTAATCAACCTACTTGATTTAGTTTAGAATTATTTGTCTTGATATCAGACGAAAAAGTTTTTTTTTTCTCGCAGAGCCAGTGGTATAAAGATCAAATCAGAACACATGTAATAAAAAATGCACCATTCTTAAAAATTATCATTTTTATTGTTGTACAACTGTTGAAAGTATCTTGTAAAGAAAGAAACATGACTCTCTGGATCCGCCCGTAAAAGTTTTTCCGTTTTTTCTCGCGTGGAAGGTGATATGTTTTTTAACTTTGCAGTTCAGATTATCTGTTGCTGTGAAGGGAGGTTTTATATCATCATCGCAGCAAGTGGAGGCAACCTAATAAAAAAATAAAAAAAATTGTCATAAATAGGAACGTTCTCATCGTAAAAGATTAGTATCAAATAATCAAATTCCGCTTTTTAAAGGGTACTTTTTACGACTGCTGTCAACATTGCAAGTTGAACCCTTGCTATTCAATGGTTTGTGTTTGTATAAAAATAAATGAACATAAATTGCACGTAAATTAACGCAACGAAATACGTACGAAATTCATAGGCATATAAATAAATCCGGAGTGAAATGATAAAAAACTTTCACATTTTCGGTGAAATTTCATCTTTATCAATGTATATAATTCAATAGTAAATATCAATCATATAGCATTATATAGTGAAAATTTCAGATCTAACTCCGCAAATAATTACATGTCAAGCTACGGAATTACTGAGTACCTTTATATTTTCAGTACCGTGTAAAAATCTACGGCCTCTTTAAACTATTGTAAATTTCTACTAATTGCTAACTTATAAGTACATGTTTTGCATTGTGTTTTTACAGATGAAACATTTGTCCTGATTGTCATTTTCGTACCAAATCATTATATATTGTACTAAGGGTTCTGAATGAGAGAGGAACAAGCGTGACTATCCCCCAAAAGTGACTGTTCAAAAGTTTTCAGCCACCTCACAAACCAATCAAGATGCAGTCTTTTAAAACAGAAAAATGTTTATTATGAAAATTTATTACATGATGTTCATTTCCAAGAGTTACTTTACACTTATTATTTCGTGTGGCTTTCCTTTGCTTGAATAATTGCTTTAGTGCGCTTCGGAAGATACAAATCCTTCACCATCTTCACAGGCATGAGATGCCATTCTCTGTAGATAAGCGCTCACACCCCTTCATAATTTCGAGGATTCTTCTGATGAACCTGTCTTTTTATTTCTTTCTTCTCAGGTATGAGATACCATGGTCTGTAGCTAAGCGCCCACACTTCATAATTTCGAAGATTCTTCTGACGAACTCTTTTCTTTATTTCTGTCCACATTTGCTTGATGATATCGAAGTTAAGGCTCTGAGCGGATCGATCTTTCAAAACGGTACCACCTTCATCAGCCAAACTTTGTTGTGTTACACGTGATTTGTGGGATGGAGCCAACGTTATGCTGAAAACATCATCTTCATCTAAGTCAGGTATCAAATTGTCCTTTAGCAACTGGATGTATTTGGTACTATTCAAGTTGCTGTTAAGTTTAATAGACGTGATGGTTCAAGAAAATTGGTTAATCTCCAAGGCATCAGACTTACCCGCAAACTTCATTGTTTTCGTCATATAAACTCTCGCTTATTAGAATTCAATACAATTCTAGTTTTGTTGTTGAAGATGATCTTATTCTAATTATCTTCATCCCAAAATTCATACTTCTTTGATCAACTTAATTTTACCTCCAAATGATTTTTGATTAATGCTGTTTTTTCTTTTTAGCTGCAATGCATCTTTTCAGTTCATGTTCTCGAACGATTTTCTTAGTGGTATCTACTGACACCAAATTAGACAAGTTGCACTCATCCATTGCAGTCTTCTTTGGCTGAGCTTTTGCTTTCCTGATCAGTTTTCAAGGGAGACCGCGTCTTAGTCGACCCGAAACACTTACAATGCCTTGAAACTTCAAAAAGATTTCTTAGATGCCGCTTATTGAAATTCCGAGTTCCTTAGCTATTACTTGAGTAAAATAATTAGGGATTTTAGTTGATTATTGAAGCAATAAATTGTTTTCTGGCTGGACTTTGGGGTTTGTGGTTGGGTTTTTTTTTTCGACTTGTGGCGGTCAAGGCGAATAAAACTAGCTTGGCTCAGAAATGTCGCCAAAAGTTTTAAGGAAAGAGAGAGAGAGACAGAAAGAGACAGACAGAAAGAGAGAAAATCTAGAAGAAGAATAAGAGAGAAATGAATAGGAAAGTGAACGGAAGGTAATTCTGAAATCCAAACCATGATAGTAATTGGTAAGCGTCCAAGTTAAAAAAAAAAAAAAGGAATCTCTCAGCAGTCGGACTGGCTGAAACAAACTCAAGCGGGAAGTCGTTAAAGTGGGCATGGAACAGAAAATAGATGAAATATCAGTTCCAGACCGGCCGCGAAAATGAGAAGACAGACCAAAAAGTCGTCACTCATTTTGGGCAAGGTCTGCGCAAGAGCCAGCTTACACCAGCGCACTAAACTAGGCAGTCGTGAAGAAGTCTTAGTGTAGAAAGAAAGAATGAAATTCAGGCGTTCTCTTTGAAAATGCGAGAACTGATGTTAAGGAGAAGTTGGGTCAGTCAGAAGAGGTACGCCAATCAGAAGAGAGAGGAGAGACGAGGCGGAACCCAAAGCAGCCGAGCACGAGAAACGACCGGGGCGAGAAATATAATAACAAAACCTGTGACTGTCTCTCGTCTCACGACGGTTTATTCTCTCTATCTAAATCAGGTGATGCATTTCCTACTCTACCTCTCTCTTCTCGGTGACAACTATGAAAGGGTTGTAGCAAATAAACTTTCGTATCAAGCGAACCAACAGACGGCGCTTTGTGTTCGTCTCTTTTATCACGGTGAGATTGCCACGAGGTCCGACTAAAACCTAAGGGGTAGTGCTACATCTATAGTCTGTTGGGGGCCGTGTTATTACACTTGCTGGCTCATATTCTTGGCTATCTTAACTATTTTCATCCCCATTTATTCAGAAATTTTTGTCATGATGGCTATTTAACCCACTTCCCACCAAGCCTATATATGATACAAGGTAATCCAAGTAGAAGGAGAGATTTATTAAGAAGAAAAGTCGACATGATATATAATACCGTTATATTTATAAATAAAGAGTGTTCAATATCGGTGATTGGCGCATATGCAGTTCTAAGTTTGAATAGCGAAGACACAAAGTCAGCGGCGCTTGATGACATAACAATCCTTAGATTTGTCTGATGGTTACATAGGCGATTGATTGATTGATCGATTTTAATGGCATATCAACATGTCTAAGGTTACTTTAAGCCGAGAAGTTAGGGAATTACGGACATTATACGTTTATATTAACATTTTCTGTGTTGTTTCTGAAGAGGTTTTTTTGAACATGGTTATATATCAAGTATTCTTATCTAATACAAATAATTTTCAAAAAGATCCTAACAGCTATTACCATTCCAGATCTGAGTGGATTTGGGAGTAATGGCAATAAAGGGATGACTCCACATTTCCCAGATATACAGAACTGGAACTTCATCACCAGATTTAGTTTACTATCATCCCGAGGATAAACTCTTTTTTGTTGGGGTAGGGTCTTACCCCTTCACAAGGAATAAAGTCAGAGTATTCCAAGACCCACCGATTGTGCAGCGAGTAGGTGATAAATTGACTGTAACTATCTACGTTACACTAATTTATGTAAACTTCTATCTATCTGTCTGGCTCAGAGTTCAATATAAAATGGTATGTACAAAAAATGTGTTTTCCACATCAAATACATTTCTGAGTATAAGCCTCTTTTCTAATACTTTTCGATTTTTGTTGTTGTTAGCCTTATCATAATCCTCAATTGCGATAGTTATCAATCTTAACCTCCTTAAGAACCGGCAATGTTAGCCTTATTGTAAATCGAGCCACCCACTGAAAAAAGCTAAGTGAATTTTTCTCAAAAATAAGTCGAATATATTTACCTTCAAAAATGAGGTATTCGAGGTGTAACGGTTATTGCCGCTAATAATGGAATCGGTGACCCAAAGTCAAATAGTTAACGAAATTGCTTGCCTTTAATATTGAAATACTGCATTTGGGGTAGGTATGAATTCAGCTTTTCTCCCACCCACAGCAACGAATAAATAATAGGACAGACTGGGATCTTTAGGATTGATATGGTAACCAGTTTATGAGAAGGAAAACTCTGAATTCAAACCAACTGTACTCCGCTTAAAAATTGACCATGTGTCGCATCATCTCCGTAGTAGATTGGTAAATACATACATTACTGAAAGGAATTGTGAAAAATGAATGTTTCCCGCAACCGTATCACCGTCTCATAGCGTAATTAGCTTCATAAAGGGTGTATTTTGAAGGTGACAGCAGCCAACAGTGATAGAGAGAGAGAGAGAGAGAGAGAGAGAGAGAGAGAGAGAGAGAGTGTGTGTGTGTGTGTGTGTGTGTGTGTGTGTGTGTGTGTGTGTGTTAAAAATAATTAATCATTTTTACAGGAGTTCCTTTATAATATTATGATTTTAATGTCACCACCTGTTTAACATCCCTTTCAGCCCAGTTTTGGAATCTTCCCCAATTGGTGGTCTCCGCAATATCAATTTTGCTTTCCCATAAACATACTTCCATAGAAATATTACCATTTCTAGCCACCTGTAGAGGAGTCTAAGAACGGGTTAACAGGAATGGTGAACACATGGAGACTGTTTGAAATATCATAAAAGTACTCCCATAAGGGTGTTAACGTTTTTTTTTTAATCACCCTATATATTTTATTTTATTATATTCCTTTTTATGTTACTATTCCCTCCATCTCATGTCCTGCAGCCAAACTTTGCAAAATTCAGTAAATAATTACTTAAGCATTCAGTGTAGCAAGAAACAATCTTTCCACGAAATTCTTCCGTCTATCTGATAAAACTACCAAAGCTCCTAACTATGTTTTATCAGTGTTTAAATCTGCAGTATGTACTAATTTATTCTTGCATCTAAGTCCACCATCGCTTTTACTTTTCCTTGATTTTATTATCTGCACCAAGATCGGTATTCCCCGTCCCGTAGAGTATTCTTTTCAGTCTGCCCAATTATTTTATAAAAGCCTACGATATCAATGTTTACAATTTATTCGACATATCAATACAATTAAAAGCAGATGTTTGACTGAACACCAATGGAAAAGGAAGCTACGTTTGGGTGCCAGAGACTTGCGAACGGTGTTTAACCTCTCCGCCATGGTTAGGATGTGACAACTATTATTTTAGGCGGAGATCTCCGACAAATAGATGCACAGTCAAGACAAGTGGTCATTTTTTTGCTCCGTCGGTATCCCCTCTAGCAATGAGCTTGATCCTTGCCATTTTAGACGAGAGGCAGGTTCTGTCTGTGAGGATACCGCTTGAAACCAGGCTTTTCAATGTATAATCTGGAAGATAATTTCTAGCTGCAAACAAAACTGTTGTAAACAAGATGCCATTCACTTTACGAGTGTCCTGGGTAAGACTGTTAACTACATCTGCTAGTGGAGTCTCCCCTTCATTTCCATTATTCCAAGGTCCACTCTGACTGTTAGGATCCTATCTATCAAATAGTTTTATTTGAAAATTATTTGTGTTAGATAGGAATACTTCATACCAGATATTAATAGTTACTTGAGGCAATAATTAATGACAAAGGATTATTATTATATAAATGAGCTAGAAAAATGATAATTGAATTGGAATAGAAATTATAAATGATATAATTGTATATAAATTATCAGTATTAGAAATACTTGATATCATATAACTGTGTGCAAACAAAAGATCACTGACAAAATGCAATGAACATTTGAAAATATTTTTATGATTACAATGAAATATTTAGGTTTGGTTTAATGGCATATCAACCTTTGTAGGTTATTTAATGCCAAAGCTATTCTTCTAGAATAACAATAGAGGTACTATTTAACTCATAGCTGGGAGGATAAGGGGGTTCATACCTTTCCCAAAGGTATTTGCCCGAAAGTGAACGTAATAGCGCGATTGGAGTACGAACTCGCTTACTACGATTCCGCAGTCCATCGCTTTAACCATTACACCACGAAGACACCCCAATGATATATTTAGAAAAAACTTTAAATTTTGCCATGAATTACTCCTAATGAGTTTAAATAGCGTTAAATAAATCAGATTATCTGTATTAAATTGGAATCCTTTTAAAAAAAAAAAAAAGACATCCACACGCGGCTAACGAAGGCATGGGCAGCTATCGATAAGCTATCGATCATATGGAAGTCAGACCTGACCGATAAAATGAAACGCAGTTTCTTCCAGACAGCGGTCGTATCGATACTGCTGAATGGATGCACTACTTGGACGCTAACGAAACGGCTGGAGAAGAGGCTGAACGGCAATTACACAAGAATGTTGCGAGCAATATTGAACAAGTCCTGGCGGCAACACCCCACAAGACACCAACTATACGGCCACCTGCCTCCCATCACGAAAACTATCCAAGTTAGACGAACCAGACATGCAGGACACTGCTGGAGAAGCAGGGACGAGCTCATAAGTGATGTACTCCTATGGACCCCCACATATGGTCGAGCAAAAGCAGGATGACCAGCTCGAACATACATACAGCAGCTATGTGAGGATACGGGATGTAGTCCTGAAGACCTGCCGGAGGCGATGAATGATAGGGATAAGTGGTGAGAGAGGGTCAGGGATATCCGTGCAAGCGGCACGACATGATGATGATGATCAAATTGGAATAGACAGAAAATAGAAATAGATAAGAGTACTTAAAAAAAATTAAACCAGGTGTGATTGCAAGAAAATAGAAAACTGTTCTTTGTTACTTGAAACAATGGAGTTGCTTGAAGTATTTAAAATAACTATGTGTAAACAAACCATTATTAAATAAGAATTGTTACTAGAAATCATATAATTGATTAAATTATTTGTGTTAAATAGGAATACTTGATATCATTCAACTGTGTGCAAATTATTTGTATTAGATAGGAATACTTTAGACCATATAACTGTGTGCAAATTATTTATATTTGATGTGAATACTTTAGACCATATAACTGTGTGCAAATTATTTTTATTAGATGGGAATACTTTAGACCATATAACTGTGTGCAAATTACTTGTATTAGATGGGAATACTTTAGACTAATGGTTTTCAAAGTGGGCGGTACCGCTCCTCCCGGGGGGCAATATGAACTTTCAGAGGGGCGCTGGTGCGTAAATAGTCGGATGGGGGCGTTTAAATTGTGAATTACAGTAAAATGTGACGTTGGTGTTGGTAGAAAGGCCGGAAAAACGGGGCGATTTTATTAAGCGTCCCCCAGCCGCTGCAACTAGATGTACGTGTCACGTCTGTATCCAGAACTCTCTTCGTAAGGGACAATTTTCCCCTGGTCCCCGCTTTCCCCTTTGTTTACTTCCCATTTTCTCGCTGCGACGTTAAACTTTTTGCCCCTTTCTAACTCCGTTACTTTTATTTCTCATTTCTTCTCCCCTTCTTAATTTCTCTTTCGGGTTGCCTTAAGCTCTGCTCTTCGGAGTTTATTGTCTCTTTATTAATTAATTCCAAACACTCGGCATCGCGAAAGCTTCGAGACTTATTCTTCTCGGCAGAACTTTCAACCATTCCGCCAGACATTTTTCTTCCCGACAACACGCATTCTTTCCTTCTCGCTTCAGTCACCCCTTCAACATGACTCTGGTATGTTTCATTTGCCTTATCTCACCATGTTTACTTCCTACTTGTTGCCTTCAATTTAAATATCATCGGAATATTATTCCTATTTACCATGTTATTTGTCTCGCTTTTATCCGCTTTATTACTTAGTAGTAAACTAAAATTCTACTTGTTACAGTCCCCTTACTTTCATTCCCTTCCTCTCTTTCTTCTTTGCCTTTCTCTTTCTCCCCTGAAATTTCTACTTATTTCTTCCCCTTCGTTGCAGTGAAAACTTCTTTGTTTTTCTTTTTTCTTTCAGAAATTTACCTGTCTCACGTTGGAATAAATTTCTCTTTCATAATTTTGGAATTAGTGTTCCTTTATGCGTGAGTCCGAGTTTATTCTGGCTGTCTAAGCAAGATGTTTATTAACATTTGGCGAGGACAGCATACATACATGGCAGCCCCAGGAGCATCGAAAAAGAAGTGTAGGCAATACTCTGTGGAGTACTTGAAGTATGGATTTATACAATCACCGACCAATCCACAACAACCCATGTGCTTGGTTTGTGAGAAAAACTTTTCTAATGAAGCAATGAAGCCGTCGAGCATTTACAGAAGATTCATCCCGATAAATCTGGTAAAACACTGGCGTTCTTTCATTCTCTTCGAGATCAATTTTTGAAGCGAAAAACGTTGAATATGTTTACTTCATCATCGAAAAATTCGGATGACTGTCTGAAGGCTTTTTACAACATTTCTTTGCTGATAGCGAAAGCTGGCAAGCCCCACACTATTGGAGAAGAACTGATTCTGCCTGCAATTAAAGAGGTTATTAAAACAGTCTTGTACAAATCCCCTGAACAAGTCATAAAATTGATTCCTCTCTGTGACAACGAAGGGTAGACAAAATGGCTGAAAACGTCGAAGTGACCCTCAGTAAGATGTTTATGACAACTGAGTTCACTTTGCAATTGGACGAATCCGCTTTCCCGGGAAATGAATTGTTACTTCACGCATATGTACGCTTCATCAAGGGTGGGTCACTGTGTCAAGAATTATTTTTTCACCTCTCCTGGAAACAGATACCAAAGGAGAATCAGTGTATCAAGCTGTGGAGGACTATTTCCAGAAAAAAAAGCATTCCACTTACAAAGATCATCTCATGTGCTACAGATGGCGCCCAATCTATGGTTGGTCGCCACCGTGGATTTCTAAGTTATTTGAAAAAAGCTGTTCCGAAAGTCCTCACAGTTCACTGTGTGATCCATCGACAACACTTAGTGGCAAAGAATTTGAGTGAGAAGCTACATGAATCCTTATCGACTGTGATTACTGCAGTCAACAAAATCAAAGCGAATGCTCTCAATTCTCGACTGTTCCATCGGCTGTGTATTGAAAATTACGAAGATTTTCAATGCCTGCTTCTCCATACCGAAGTTAGGTGGTTGTCGAAAGGTAACTGTTTAAAAAGGTTTTACACGCTGTTTAACGGTGTTCTGGATTTTTTTTCAAGAATCCCACCCTGAGCTTTACGACAAACTGAAATCGAGTAAGACAGATATTGCTTAGCTCACTTAAATGTTTTCCAAATTCAATGAAGTGAATTTGCAGCTGCAAGGTGATGAGACTTCATTAATCAAAGCCAAGTCCGCCCTCTCGGCATTCCTCTCAAAATGACAGCTCTACAGCAGGAACCTTGGACGCTGCAAATTCCATCAGTTTCCTTGTTTGTCTGACTTGGAGAAGAAAACAGGAGTGAAGGACGATGATATTGCCGTGTACTGCGCTCATTTAGCGGAACTCCACAGGGATATGTTAGTCAGATTCAATGACCTATTTTCTCTTGAAATCCCTGGTTGGGTGATCGATCCGTTTACTGAACCCAGCACAGAGGTGCCAACCCATCTAGAAGAGGAACTTGTAAGTTTGCAAAATGACGAGGATCTGAAACCAAAGTTCAAAACCTCTTACCAAGTCTTTTTAATGCAAACAGCGACCCCAAAACGCTACCCAACCCTGTGGAAAGACATCAAGTTGTTTTTCATTGCTTCTCCGACTTCCTACCTGATTGAGAGGGGATTCAGCGCTGTGTCCAGGCTCCTCACCAAACAAAGAAACAAACTCAACATAACAGAGCGTGGTGATCTGAGACTGCTCCAGACAAACCTTCATCCTGATGTTGACAGTTTAATTGCAATGCACCAAGCCCACCCATCTAATTAAGCAGGGTAGTTGTTAATGATTACTCATTCAGTTTTACAATTTATTTCATGTCCAGTTCAAGGTGTTTGTGATTGAAAAATAAATGTTAACCATTTTTGTTTGTTAAAATTGTTTTTTATACTCTTCAAACTGTTTGTGATTGAAGAATCAACCAATTCTTATGACATTTAACATTACCGTCGTTCTTGCGTTCGTTGGAAGAGGCGGGCGCTGGCATTTTGGTCCAGCGATGAAGGGGGTGGTGTCAAAAAAGTTTGAAAACCACTGCTTTAGACCATACACCTGTGTGCAAATTATTTGTATTAGATGGGAATACGTTTGACCATATAACTATGTGCAAATTATTTGTATTAGATGGGAATACGTTTGACCATATAACTGTGTGCAAATTATTTGTATTAGATGGGAATACTTTAGACCATATAACTGTGTGCAAATTATTTGTATTAGATGGGAATACTTGATATCATATAACTGTGTGCAAACAAATGATTATAGACAAATAAAAAAAGGGGAGTCCCCGTGGCGTAGTGGTTAACGTGCAGGATTGTGACATCGTATTACGTGTGTTCGAACTTCAGTCACGCTATTGCCTTCAGTTTCAGACTAATGCCTTTGGGAAAGGTAAGAATCACCAAATCTCCTCAGCCATGGGTTAAATAGTACCACTTCTGCTCTTCTACAAGGATGGATTCGGCATTAAATAACCCAAGAAAGTTGATATGCTATCAAAGAAAAAATGCAATTAGAAAAATGCAATGGAAAATTAAAAATATATCTATGGTTGCAATCAAATATTTACAAATTAATTAAATTTCGGTTATTAAGTAACTTGTAAGGGGTTGATATGCTGTTTTATAGATCAATCTAAACTTTCGCATAAAAACGACTCAAATTACCATTAAGGGTTTTCGGACTATTGTCTTCATCTTTATTGTTATTTCTACAACGTTTCGGCCGATATGTCCTCCAGCCTTCTTCAGGTGTTTGTCGAACTCGGGAACCTTAACACTTGTACCCGGTGATGGCTAACGGAATCAGAACAGGCAACCCCCGTGGATTGAATAAAGACGTAGTTCGAAGTTCCGTGAAGGTTCCCGAGTTCGACAAACACCTGAAGAAGGCCGGAGGACATATCAGCCGAAACGTTGTGGAAATGACAATAAATATGAAGACAATAGTCCGAAAACCCTTAATGATAAAAATCATCAAGCTTCGTCTCGGAAATTTAGACAACTGACTCGAATTACGTTTTTTTTTTTTTTTAACTTTCTGACATTACGATAAAGATTCGCATACAGAAGTTTTCAAGCTCTGAGTTTTATTCAAGATTTTTTTCCACTGGTGAGCAATGCTGTGCGGGTCTTGCAACATTGTACGATTTTTCTCCTTAGCGATTTCTTCATTTTGTTGTTATTTACTAAGCTTTTGCTTAATCTGGTTGCTTACAGGTCACAGGTTAAAGAAATTTTAAGAGATAAAATGAAATTTGCAAGATAAAAAAAATTTTGAGGGTTAAAATTTCTTGGAATGTGAGTGACAGTAAAGCCAAAGGGGGATTTAGTGTGCCATTAAACGGTAAATTTAAACTGTTAGTTTAAACAGTAAGTTCTTCAGCTTTCTTATTTGGACACTGATTCGAAAAGCTAACACAGACAATAAAGTTTTTAAAAGGGAATTTTACACAAAGAACCAAGAAAGAAAGGGATAGAAAAGATAGTGTTGCAAATTTTTAGTACAATTTGCTGGAACTTATCTGAGAGAATGTCTGGGAAACAAAGTTCTTTGAATTTGAGTATTTTTTTTTCTTTCATTTTTGTTTTGTTGAAATGTTTGAGAGTTCATTGAATTGCGAGTCTTCTTTAAAATTCTTTTCCGCAGAATTTTCAGTTGAATTTTCTTTCAGTTGAATTTTCTTTCAGTTGAATTTTCTTTCAGTTGTTTGCCTTGGTAGAAGTTGAATTGCCGACTTTCATTAATTTTATTTTTATTTCTTGGCAAACTTGATTCAAGAAGCGAGTGACGAAACCCATCTGCTGGCTTAAGTTTTTCGTGCCTTCACAGTTCGGTCCCCGGATTCGTTCTGAGGGTCTGAATAGTAGTTCTTGACAAAAAGAAGAGGTAGCGTTTTGGCGCCGTTTTGTCTGCGATTCATTTTCCCTTGTCCACTCTGGACAAATCAAGTCCCGCACGTGGTCAGCTAGATTTTCTTTCTTAGAAATACATTTTTATAAGGTTGCTTAATCTGGTTGCTTACAGGCCACAGGTTGTTTCATCTGAATGATTAGGGCACAGGTTGCTTATACACTGGTGGACAAAAAAAGGTATTTTTAGAAAGTAAAATTTGTGATTTTTAATGGATTTTTCTGAGTTCCGATCTATGTAGTAATAAATTAGCTACGGTTTAAATTGACAATGTCACCGAAAACGGAATGTCCTGAAGTTAATGCAGAATTATTTGAATAAGACAGAGTGGTTTGAGAGCATAATTTTATTTGAATACCATTGAAAAATACTATTCAATAATATTCGGGATATAAAATTCCTATATTTAAAAGGAGGTGGGAAAAGAAGCAGTTTTCAATGATTATTGAAGAGTCCCTTGTTGACCACATTCGTCGATCCATTCACTTATTACAATACTTCATCCATGCTTCGCCATACACGCCAAATTCGCTAAAATACGACAATCTCTCTTGTGAAAACCTACTTAAAACCCTGGAATGGAATGAAGGTTTGATAGCATAATATGGTCAGATGATTTAAGATTTTACTTTTATAGTGATGCTCCTGAACATTGTCTTAGAAGACCAGTTGAGAAATTATTGGCAGAATGTCTGAAAATAACGGTTTTAACATGAAAATCTAATTTAAAAAATGGTGCACTATTTTAAATATTCCTTGATTCATTTTTGATCCGTTGATTCTACAAAAGATAAGGGTGTATTCCAGGGGTGGAGAACTTGTGACCTTAAGAATACATACAGCTTTCTAAACCATCTCGTATGGCTTTCCAAGGCCTTGTCAAAAGATTAATTAAAATTATATCCCTCATTCAAGAACATGATATCCCAATGTTTTCACACCAAAAGCAATTTCAAGTAAAATTAAAAGATTAGAAAAGTTTTCAATTTCTTTTTGGTATTTACTAATTAAAACTGGTCTAAGTTACTAATTAAAACTGGACTAAGTTACTAATTAAAACTGGTCTAAGTTACTAATTAAAACTGGACTAAGTTACTTATCAAAACTCTAAATGTAAACTAAAAAAAAGGTATGGAGTGTGGTCTTATTAGTAAATAAGTTTCTGTGTGATCTTTAAATAGGAAAAGGTTGTCCACAGCTTATATAGTTTGTAGCAGAAAGAACTTAGAATTTTTGTTTGGCGTGTAAATTAACTTGACCGTTGGTCTCGTCTGATATTTTCACCCAATGAGGATGATTTATCCCATTCTGCCCGGACCTTTGCCGGGCAATTCAAAGACGGTGAAAGAGCGCCAATCTATCTCTTTTTCGGCAACCTTCGAGCAGGACGGACGTCTTTCTTTCCGCTCCCTTCAATAGCAGCAGAATCACACCATGAGGAAAGTCGCCTAATTTATGGACCTTTTGAGTCTACTCTATTAGACCAAAGGTTCCCTGTTGGACATGAATTAGACGAAAATGTTACGCCCTCGACAAATTCAAACTACTGGCAACACGCCAAATGCCTACACCATGGACCACCATTTATGCTGAATATATCTTCCACTGCTAAACGACTTCAAACTACTGGCAACTCTCCAAAATGCCTGCTCGACCCTTGGGTTCGTGAAACTGCTTGCCTCATCAGGCTCACATTGCACCAAGTGATTCGATGAGCAGCATAGACCAACAGGGTTCGGGTCTCGACTCGTTCCCGACCTTCTCTCCCCCTTCTCTCCACTTTAATCGGCCTTCGGGCTTTTGACCTTGTGTCAAGTTCTGTTTGGTGGGAGGCAGCGACAAATGATCCTTTTATACCTGTTTTCTTTCTCACTACGATGCCCAGTACAAAGGCTAGCTCTCAACTTAACCTTAGTAAACTAATTAAAAACCTTACTGCATCCTTCTTCTTCTCCTTTATTTTCCGTCAAATATAGCGAGGAACTAACGTAACAATTTTTCCTCGCTAAAAGTCCATATTTCGCATTACACGTGGACAGTTTACTGAACGCTTAGCAAAGATACAAGGAATAATCTCTCTTAGATAATTTACATGTCTGTTAGGGGCTTATAGGGTGTTACATGACTGTTCAGAAACCTCTTCTCGACTTCTTTTTCCCAGTTTTTTTAACTATAGAGATGTTGTCTCTGACCCTGACAGAGTAGGGTAAAACCACGAGACGATGTTACCAACACTCATGGTCTTGTATGTCTCTATGATTTTTTCTTTTCTTTTCCTTTGTTGTTTTCAGTGTTAGTATATCGTGGATATATTAATGCTAATATTGGTCCTTGGTGAATGGGGACATGATTGAATATCTCCTTTATCATCAACTATACCAATAGCCATTTTATTTCCTTTTATTTTTTATTTTTTTACTGTAATCGTCTTCCATATCAGAATTTTCATTTCTATTAATTATGATTCCGATCAATTTCTTTATATAAACACCTCATATCAAATAACGTTGCTGTTCACGTGAGAGTAACGTTTTTGTTCATTAACTCCCAGGAGTCTTGTCAGTCAAATCATTGGGTGTAGCTTGTTTTGTTTAAATTCATAAGCGATAAGGTGTTTTTTTAATTTTATTTGTTTATTTCTATTATTATTTTCTTTCACACCCCGATGTACATCGACATTCATTTTCAATTTTCCACGAATTCAAAAAAGAGTCTTTTATTTTCGTTTGATATTTGTAAATAATTTTCTTTGTCATTTTGATAAAAAAAAAATTAAGTCTTATCTTTAAATAATGGAGAAATTTTATCTGCGAGCAAACACGCCAAAATTATTTTAAAAGAATTGTATTCATGTTTATTTAGTCTGAAAGATTAAGACTTATTTTTTCCCTCTGATTGTTTAAAGAAATGGACATTTTGATTAAATTTAGAATTTACTCATCTGCTTTGTGTAACTGTAAATAAATTTCTGGAATGTAAAACCAGATACATGCGAAGATCATATCAGTTTGACGGATTGTAACTCCTTATTATTTACTGGGAAATAAATAAATGGTCGTTTTTTTTGTGCTACCTTAATGCAAGCGGTAGCCATATAAGTACTATTGCATGATTGCACCACATGGACTTTAAGGAAACGCCTGGAGAAAAAAACTAGATGAGAACTACACAAGGATGTTGCGTACCGTTTTGAATAAATCCTGGAAGCAGCACCTGACAAAACAGCAGCTGTACGGCCACATACCTCTTATCTCACAAACCAACCAAGAAAAATGGGAGTGACATATAGGGTATTGCTAAAGGCAAAACTCATAAAAGACGTTCTCCCATGGACTATTACGTATGGACACACCAGTGTTATTAATCTTTTTTCTTCGTCCATTTTACTCATGTGTTTCATCTGATGATTGTGTCTTATATACAGGGGCCCGACAATATTTTTCGGACACTTTAGTATTCGACTTTCCGAGTACCATAGAGTGGCGAAATTCCTTCAATAGAATAGCATAAACATATAAAGACAATACCTGTAATAAAAATGGAAGAAAATCGATTAGGTAAGGAAAAATATTTAATTTTCATCATTTTTTACAAAACACGCGCGACATTATTTTTTGGACATCGTTGAAAAACTGTTAATAGTCTGTAATATCACCTTTCTTCTCAATAACTTTTATCAATCTCTCTTCATAATGATCAAACATATGCACAATAACATCTCTACGTGTTTCTATTGGTTGTTTTTTGGCTCCTAGTATTCGTTCCTATAGTTGAGCCTCTTTCGTTATTTCAGGTCCATCATAGACAAGTTGCGCAAGCATTTCCCAAACATTTTCTATTAAATTTAGATCTGGGCTTCTTGCAGGCCATTCCAAAGTAGTCATATTCACTTTAGCCACCCATTCTTTCACGAGTTTTGACACATGGATGCTGCAATTGTCTTGCTGTAGAACGAATTCATTCCCCATCTCTCTTTTTATCCTTGGTAGGGCTTTCTCGTCCAGCAACTGTTTGTAGCTTTCGCTGTTCTGTCGTCCTTTCAGCCACTCCAACCATATATTTCCATTAGCAAAGATCATACCCTAAACCATAACTCCTCCTCCTCCTCCTCCTCCCATCTGTCGTTTGTTCAGAACAACAGGCTCACCCCTTCTAGACCAAGTACACCATCCATCTGGCCCATCAAATTTGAAACGCTTCTCATCAGTAAATATAACCTTCTTAAAGTCAACATGCTTTGTTAACCACCTTTTAGCACACTCCAGTCTTGCTCCTTTGTGTTTCTTTGTTAGTGTAATTTTTTTCTTAGCCTTTGCATACTTCAAACCAATCCTATGCAGCGTTCTTTGTACTGTTCGGACGTTTACATCCAATTTACATTTCTCCTTCACTTTTTTTGCTGTAACTTTTTCTCCAGATGTCAAAAGCTGTGTCACAGTCCTCTTCATTCGCCTTTCAGTCCTCTTGCCAATTGATCTTTTCCGCCCTTTCTTCTTTTTCCGCTTGGAGTTTGTCTTCAGCATGTATTCGATCGTTGATTTCGACAGCTTCAAATCCATGGCGATCCTTCTGATGCTGAGGCCATCTTCCCGCTTCTTCCGTGCCAAACAAATGATTTCTTTTGAATGCATTTTACCTCATTAAACTTAACTGTTTTGCCAAGAAATGTCTGGACTATTTATGCTGTTAGATTGTCCTTTGTTAACATAGTAGTAGGGGTGCCAGTGCCCCAGAACAGTGTACAAGCAGAAAATTTGCATACAGCAACATATACATGAACATAGCTCTTAATAAAATAGGAGTTTTTGTCATGTCCGAAAAATAGTGTCGCGCAAGTTTTCGCAAAAATCACAAAAAACTAAAATTATCAAAGCCAAACTAAAAAAAATGATTACACTAGTACTGTATTTTCACTCCTCAACTACGTACTTACAATCTCAAATGTTTTTGGCACTAGTGACCACCTTGAGGTATTTTTTTCAAAGTGTCCGAAAAATATTGTCGGGCCCCTGTATATATATATATATATATATATATATATACTTGAAACTTTTTGTAATAAACCGTCATAAATGGCGAGACAAATATTTATTTTAGGTTTTATCCTATTCTACTGGCCAGTATTTGAATACTTTTTTGACTTAGGAAAAAGTTATATATATATATATATATATACATATATGTATATATGGAAGAAAATGATGGAAAAGAATCCGACAATATGTAGAAAAATTGAAAAGCAAATGAATCCAACGTGATGAATTTAATGTGAAAGTCGACACTATAACGTTTTCCTTTATAATAATACATCATCAGGATTTAGAAATAATAATACCGAGTATAGTTAGATAACTGCGATCTAAAAACATTCGATATCATCTTTTCTAAGTCCTGATGATGGTTTATTAAAACCGAAACGTTATAGCGTTGATTTTTTTCATATTAAATTCTTCATTTTGTATTACTTTATTTTTCAATTTTTCTCCATCTATCTATCTATCTATCTATCTATATATATATATATATATATATATATATATATATATATATTGTGAATATAAAAAAAAACAAAAGAAATTCACATGAAAACAAAAATTGAACTGCGTTTGGTTTATTTTCATTTTCAGAACGTTTCAAGTGTTTTGCTCTAATAAAATTCTCGTTATGATGAGCCACTTTTTCAGGCTCATGGTCACACACACGCACACACACATACACACACATGCACGCACACATATATAGATGCACTCGTGTGTGTGTGTGTGTGTGTGTGTGTGTGTGTTTGGTTTAGTTTGATTAAGTTTTTTGTTCTATGACATACTAATCTTCGTGAGGTATTCAAAGCTAAAACTATACGAATTGCGAATTTTGCACTCACACACACACACACAAACACACACACACACACACACACATATATATATATATAGAGAGAGAGAGAGAGAGTGCTTGTTTAAGAAAAAATCCATACAAGTTTCCATAGTGAAACTTGGTCGATCCTGTTTTAATTAAATGTTCAGTCTTGTAATTTTTTAGTCGAAATTACAAAGTCATTCTTATTAAAACAGAGCATCCATAGACATGTGAGCTTGTGATCGTTTTATTTATTTATTTATTTTAATTCTTTGTTTTCTTTTTATAAAAGTAAACTACGCTTGACTCTCCAGTTTTATTTAACTAGATGAAGTATCCATTTAACTTGATAAAGTATCCGTCTACTTCAGTAAGATATCAAGTTTTGATTTGGTTTTAGTTTCTTTGTTTAATGGTATATATATATATATATATATATATATATACGGTGATTATTTGGCCAATAAAATTGAGTTTGAATGATGATGTTTTAAATTTTCGTGTTCATAATGTCCAAGCAAAGTCATTGGTTTGGTTGGATTTTTTTTCTTAGTTTTACGGCATATCAACCTTTGAGGGTAATTAAATTTCGAAGTTATCCTTATAGAAGAACTGTTTTGGTGCTATTTAACCCATAGCTGGGGAAAATAAGGGGATTCATACCTTTCCCAATGGGCATTAGTCCTACAATAAACGCAGTAGCGTGACTGGAAATCGAACTTGTTTACTAAGATGTCGCAGTCCATCACGTTAACCACTACTCCTTAAGTTTTGGATCACCGCTAATTATTTATAAAGTATCTCAGACTCATGAGGAGAAAAAAATGAAGAAATAACTAAAAACCCTCCTTTGGTTCTATTAAGTCGACATACTTGTTTGTTCTAACTCAAACCGTTTGATTGTCTAGAGATGACAGACTGATAAACCTTTCAAAATAATTGACACAGATTGAAATAGAAGTGGAATCAAAAAGTATCGAGAATAAATCTTTAAGTTTTTCAATTTCAAAATTACATTGAAGATGTGTGCACAGCTACAAAACTTTTATTCTAATGTGATGATATCTACTCATCTATGAAAAAAAAAGTAAGTAAAGTTTGCCACCTTAGTCGAGGGTGACCTGAAGGCTCCCTTTTCAATAGCTACTACACCGTGGTGTAGGGGAGAACGCTACTCTATTCCCTGGATTGCTCCATTTTACCCTTAATCTGTACCTTATAATGCTGAGTGCTAAGGAAGGGAGCATCAAGTACCATTTTTTGAGTCTTTGGTATTACTCGACCAGGCATTGAACCCCGGTCTCCTGGGGCATTGGCGAACACTCTACTTATTAGGCCAATAATGTCTCGACTTTAATGTTGTATCGCTTAGTAGGATTGGTAATTATCATTATCAGTGAGACACAAAACTGGTTTATAAGGAAACTTTTTTGTTTTCGACCCAGTATTATTACGCAGGGAAAATAACTCCAGCATGTACAGAGAATGGTGATGAAGTCTGGAAAATAGAGTCTCTTTACACCCTCCTTGCTTTCATAGGATTAATAATAGCCTATTAGGTGTCAGGTTTGGCAATAATGGTGTAACTTATTGAACCTTGTTGCTGGGCAGTCTCTTGCTTGGAGTCTCATTTTTGGGTTGGCAGTCTCTTAGATGTAGTGGGCTTAGTTGATCTAGGAGAGTTCTTAATGAATAGTAGTGTATATGGTTGTTTGCTTGTCTTTTGCTATGAGTAGCTCGCGTTTTGGTGGACGTGCCGTTGTTGAAGGGGTCGGCATGTTTTTCTATGGTGTTGGGAGCGATACTGTTTGGGCTTGCGAGTGCTAGCTCGTACTATTCTTGTTGGTTACGCCGAAGCACCAAACTATTCAGTGTTTTGATAATGTTGGGTTTTGGTTCTGGTGTACGGTAGCTTCTTTCCATCGGCCAGTTTATTAGTTTCTGGTTAGGATGATTGTGGAGAAGATTAACAAGTTCTTGTCAAAGTGTAGTTGGTGTTGTATTTTCAACAGTTGTTTGACCGTGTCTCTACTTGAACCTTCATATTTTCTTCTTACCGGTAGGTTAGATTTCATTTTCCTCTTGATGAGTAGCTCTGATGGCAATAGCAGATTGTGGTTGATGGGTATTACTTTGAGTGTCTGAAGAGCCATTTCTGGGTTAATGTTGGAAAGTTTATCCTTCTACAGTGTTCTTTTTCATAGTTTGAATTTGTCACAGGACAAATCAATTTGACTAGTGATGATGGGGATCTGTGAGTAGAAGTCAAACAAAATTAGGTATTCGACGCTATCCAGACAGAATGTGTCTGCACACAACTTGCCATGGTCTATTTAGAAAGTCGTGTTGTAAGAGTTATATTCAGCGTGTTCGTTCTTTTGGAATTCCTGGCTGATGTTGCATGATTTGCTGAATCTTGAATTTTGTTAGATTAAATCCTAATCCGTGTTGGCGTATTGTTATCATAAGTTTGTGTAGGTTAGCATTGCAGTCTTCTTCTGTCTCACCGAACACAGCAATATCATCCGAGATGCCGACTGTGTCTGGACAGTGTTCAAGTATCTTGTCCATGTTTTGTTGGAAGACGTCTTGGCTGAGATTGAATCCAAAATGGTAATTTCCGTTACTTGTACAAATGAACTTTTAAATGTTAGGAGATTACTTGACTCTGTCAAGGACAACTGATCAATATCAGTATCTTGCATCCAACTTATTAAATATTTTCGCTCCTAACAACTTGTGGAAGATTTCTTATAAGATGGGCGTTTTGTAGTGGAGGCATTTGTTAGCTTTGTTTAGGTATTTTATGTGAAGGCAAATTCTCAACTTTCCATTTAGACTTGTGACTGTAGATTTGGCTTGACATCAAATCTGCTGGATCCGTCACTTTGATTATGACTAGCAGCCTTTCTATCTCATTAAATTTGGCTTTTATCAGGGATATTACTCGTGATTTTTCCATCTTAATGTTAATTTTGGCGAATATTTTATTCCTTGTCTTTGTTTCGAAGGTTATAGAGTCCAACGTCAGGTCTTCAGTTCGTTTACTGATCTTCAACGGAATCTGTTGTATTTGCTGCTGGTCCTGGTATTTGGTTCTGACAAGTCACGCCCTTTTCTTGTCCTATGGCTTGGATTTCTTCCGTTGTCTTTGCCGTATTTTTGTTCGATGTTTTGTCTGCAAGCGTTTATCCAATAGTGCATCTTCCCAAAGTTTTCACATTCACTACCAAAGACTGAGAAGTGGCGTGGTGGATGCTGAGTGCCGCAGTATTTTCATGGTTGCCGTTTTCTGATTTGGTAGATATGTGTTACTTGAGAGCTCTACTTTTCTAGCTGGGCCAGATTATTTATGGATACCTCTTGTACTCTTGCCTGGACAACAGCCTGGTCAAGTATGAAGGTTTTATCCTTTTATCAGCAGTTTTTTTTGTTGGTCCGGCATTGTTGTCTCGATGGTCAGCTATTCAAGCAGTTTTTCCTTTTGTTCATCCTCATTGAACTTGCATTTCATTGCATATAGTTTTAGTCTGATTATGAAATTGTCGATAGATTCATTTTTTTGTCTGTATTGCTGAAGCCAGAAGCCTTCAACTCTGAATTTGATACTGCAATCAAAGTGGATTTCTATTCTCTTGAAGATAGTGTTTGGGTCTTTTCGTTTTTCGGTTTTTTTTTTTTTTTGTTTTTTTTTAAGTGAGTCACGAGTTTGTGTTGTTTGATTGTATCTGTGAGTGAAATGGCTGCAGGCCTTTATCATCAGTGGAGAATAGGATGTGGTCTATATTTTCCCGTTTTTGTTAAAAAAGTCTGAAATCATTGCTGAGTGTTGGACCGTTTCCCTCTAGCTTAGGTGTGGCTTATGAATCCATTTCTAATTCTTTTTTTGCTCTAATATAAAGGGAGGTAATCGGAAGCTTACTTAATTGGAATGTTGTATAAGACTCTCCAAGTATAGGCTTTCTGTTATTTTATTTTGTTTATTTTGAAGTCTTCTTTCATCTTGGTATCAAGCTGGTTCCAGTTATGTTGAGTTGGTTTTGTCTAGAGAAGGTATCCAATGGGTTTAAGTAGTAGATGTACTTTTTTAAGAAGGAAACATGTGGGAGAAAGAAAAAATCTGATGAAGTTGTTGTTAGATGTGATGTGTACTCTTTCATTTCTTGGTAATTTGGTACCTTGCTGTCAGCATTTTTTTTTTAAATGAAATAATCATTTTATCTTTGTTGCCGACACTTTAAACCAGGTTCAAAACGTAAAGTGACTTGAACGAAATTTTATTTGTTTTAATGCTGTGTTATTTTGTTCTTAATGTTTTTCTTCATGTTGGGTGAAATCCCACAGAGGCCTCCATGTAATGTTGAGATATTAATATTTATGTTTGTAACACTTAAAAGGGTTGGGATTTGTTATCAGTGAGACACAAGACTGGTTTACAAGGAGACATGTTTTTATTTTCGACCCAGTATTACTGCGCGGGGGAGATAACTCCAGAATATTCAAAGAGTTGTGATGAGGTTCGGAAAGTTGTCCCTTTATATAGACAACAGTCAAGACGAGTCACTGCCCATTTGAAATAAATCACGAAGCTGGTCTCGATCAGAAATTTTAAATGAAATACAGGATTATGCAAGTGCAACAACCCCGATATTGACTAGACCTAACTCCCTGTCACTTTTCTTCTTTTCTAAATTTAAAATTAATCTCAAGGGTAAAGTTTAATGATTTGAAGGACATTAAAAGAAATATGACGGTACAGCTTCACGTCATATCAAATGAAATGTTTCACAGGTATTTTGAGCAATGGAAAACTTGCTGAAAATATTGCGTTGAATGCTAATGAAACTACTTTAAGGAAAATTAACGTTTCATTCATTATTTATTTATGTCTTGGTAAATACAGTTTCAGTTTCGATACTTTTTAAAACATATCTCGAATAATGTTTTTCGTGCGTAGTTTAAGTCAGATTTTACTTTTTGCTTGTAAGTTCATTCTCGTTCTCCACTCATTAAAGATTTTTGAATAATACTATTAATTATTTTATTAGTTAACTATTTATGTATATAAGTTTATGCGTTGTTATTTACTTTACTATCTTTTCATTAACACTTACGAACACTCCTATAATTGAACGCCCATGTGAAAATTTAAAAAAAAAGTTTAAACAAAGGACTACAATTTGGCTTACCGCAAAAACCGCCATTAACCATTCAAAGGTCATTCCTTCAAAATCCGACCGTATATAATTACTTCAACGGGAACCATTATATTTAATTTTTTTTTTTCTTTTTTCAAGGGGAGTTTGACTCACACTCGTTCTTCTTTATATGTTATTTCATTTATTTATGTTCTTCTAATGAGTCAGGGTCTTGTATCAAATTAAAGTTGAATTAAATCCATGCTTTTTTATGGAAATAGAATTTCTTTAAATCATCTGACTTGTTTAATCACGTGATGCTTTACCATTAGAAACAGTTTTTATTTTAGCCATCTATAATGAAGGCGTGGTTAGTGTAACGATTATCGTCGTATGAAATGGAATCGGGACGAAGTTGTTTGCGTCTCACTTCGTGTTAATGCGCTTTGGAAAGGCATAAATCCATCTGTTCTCTCTCCACCTATAGGTAAATAGAAGCACAAACCGGGTTCTTTAACCTAGGTAGGGCAACCAATCTAGGAAAAAGAAATATCTGAATTCAAACCAGTTCTATTTCGCTTGAAAATTGACCTTGTGTTACATTTTGTTCTCGGTGAAAGGATTGGGAAAAAACAATTAATCATATCGTTATATTTACGCAACGATACCCCAAATTCATAGGCAAAATTAAATTTGTACATTACACAACACAGTTACTAATTTTTGGCTTGTATTTCTTTGATAGTAATTTTAGTTGCGATGAAAATCAACTCTAATAAACTTTGGAGCAGAGCTTTAGCGAAAGATCTTTTGGGATTAAAATCAAGCCTTTTCTATACTGATGTAAAAAATCTCAAGGGTAACGAGAATAACGAGAGTCATGAGCAATAAGAATTTACCAATCTCCGCACAAAATGGAAGGTTATGTATTAACGAAACCTCTCTACCATGAGCAAGATATGATACAAGGTCAATTTTATAAGCGGAGCACAACTGGTTTAAATTCAGAATTGTCCTTCTCCCACAACGGTTGCCATACCAAGGCTAAAGAACCAAGTCTGCCCTACTATTTACCCATAGCTGGAGGGAGAATAGTTGGATTCACACTTTTCCCAAAAGTATTAGTGACCCAGTTAATTTCCAACGTCCATACCTGTTAAGCCACAACCGCCTCCTGAGCACAGAATGACAATATTCTTTCTATCGTTAAACCCCTTATTGAATCTTATTGCTTACATCAGAAAAAAAAGCGAAATGAAACGATCATGTGACCATTATACATGGTGGGGCAGAGAGAATGATTAATTTTGAAATGGCTACTATTCAGCACCATGAGAGGGACATATATTTGCCAGGTATTATTTCGTACGTGGGATCTTCGCTTTTTTTCTCTAACATTTTCTGTTCTATTTCAGGTGAAGTCATGCTGCTGTGGACGAAAGAATATCGAGTGTTTTCCAACGACAGTTACGTGAAGAATAACGAGTCTGTTACAGCAGTTAGATATGGATTTCGTCGCCACTTTAAGATTCATCGAAATCAGTCTGTTCCCACCCATAAAACAATCGTACGTTGAATTAATGCACTTCGCACACAAGGTATTTGACAGAAGAAAAGGAAAATATGGAACGTGTCAGATAATCTATGGTGTGGAGTCCCAATCAATCTGCTCAAAGTACTCCGTTAAACTTGGCATCAGTAATCGATCAGTATGGCGTATTTTGTATGAAGACCTGCATTTCTACTCCTACAAATTAGTTGTTGTCCAACAGTTGAAACCAGGGATCACAGAGGTTAGATGAAAGCAATTTTTGCAGGTTAGATGAAAGCAATTTTTTCGGTAAATGACGACCCCATTTTGATAATGAGTGATGAAGGCCATTTTCATCTTAATAGCATGGTGAATCAGCAGAACTGTTGTTATTGGGACTTGAAAATCCGAGAGAACAGCATTAAAACTACTGCATAAAAACTACTGTTGTTGTCCAACAGTTGAAACCAGGGATCACAGAGGTTAGATGAAAGCAATTTTTGCAGGTTAGATGAAAGCAATTTTTTCGGTAAATGACGACCCCATTTTGATAATGAGTGATGAAGGCCATTTTCATCTTAATAGCATGGTGAATCAGCAGAACTGTTGTTATTGGGACTTGAAAATCCGAGAGAACAGCATTAAAACTACTGCATAACCCAAAAGGTGACGGTCTGGTGTGCTGATGGTAAAGCTGCCGTCAATGCTCCAAACATTTTGAAAACAGTAATGGAAATGTATATTTTCTTTTTTTTAAGTAGAGAAATTATTTTGTGAATTTAATTACCATGACCGGAAATTTGGTGAACACTTGCGCGCGATATACAGAAACACAGGACAACGGTTTTGACCTTATTAGGTCTCATCAGCTGAGTATACCGTGATCTCCACTCCTGGAGATCGAACCCACGACCACAGAATGCAGAGCTGAAACTCTACCACTGACCATCAGTCCACATTGCACAGTGTTTCAGTATGTCGCTCGCAAGTATTTGGTGGATTTTCTGGTCATGGCAATTCAATTCCCTATATAATTCCTCAACTTAAAAAAAAGAAAATGTACATCTAAATCCTTGCCCTTGAGCTCATAATAATTACGTCGAGAGTAGGATGCGGTCTATATTTTCCTGTTTTTGTTTAAAAAATCTGAAATCTTTGATGAGTGTTGGACCGTTTCCCTCGAGCTTTGGTATAGCTAATGAATCCATTTCTATTTCTTTTTAGCTCTAAAATAAAGGGAGGTAATCGGAAGCTTACTTAATTGGAATCTTGTAAAAGACTTTCTGAGAATAGGCTTTCAGTTATTTTATTTTATTTATTTTGAAGTCTTCCTTCATCTTGGTATCAAGCTGGTTCCAGTTACGTTGAGTTGGTTTTATCTAGAGATGGTATTCAATGGGTTTAAGTAGTAGATCTACTTTGTTCAGAAAGAAGCATTTGGGAGAAAGAAAAAAACCTGATGAAGTTGTTGTTAGAGGTGTGATGGCCCGCTCTTTCATTTCTTGGTAATTTGGTATCCTACCGTCAGCGTTTTTTTTTTTTTTTTTTGTTTATTTTTATTTATTTATTTATTTTTTTTGCAAATGAAATAATCATTTTACCTTTGTTGCCGACACTTTAAACCAAGTTCAAAACGCAGGGTGACTTGAACGGTGTTTTATTTGTTTTAATGTTTTAGAAGCTTTCCGGATACAACATTATATCAAAGACTTAAAATGATCGTTCTAGCTCTGGACTTTCTAAAATATTCTGCTCGAATTCCTTTCAATCAATCAACTGAGCTTGTCAGTCGGATCGAAGATGGAGGTTGGTTGATGATTAACAATGATTTACAGACAATATCATTAATTGTATATTTCTTTTATATTGATAAAAATGATCATTCTAGCTGTCACCAGCTATTATTATTATTATTATTGTTATTATTATTATTATTATTGTTATTATGGTTACTTTATTTCACTACTTGTGAGTTTTTCCCACCAGCATTGGTAGGTGGTTTTTTAAGACTCATCCGGTCTCCAGTACTCTCCGGAGTATTTTTGCCGATATACTCAATGCTAGGATCTGGATGATCTTGATCTCTATCTCTGTTTTCCATTTCCTCCAGTCTTTTTTCCAAGCAGTTTTGGATCGTTTTAAGAGCACCAACTATAATTGGTGTCAATGTCACCATCGTTTTTAGTTCTCTAGTAAGATCCAAGTATTTGTCTATCTTTCCACTTTCTCCTATTTTCAGTCTGTTGTCCATCAGAACGGCAAAACCCACGAGATTACAAGCTCCTTTTTTTCTTGTTAATCAATAGTAGGTTTGGTCTTCTGGCTGGAATTCAGTGATCCGTTTGTATCTCAAAATCTCGCAAAATTTTATGCGCCTCATTTTCTAGAACGGATTCTGGTTTGCGTATCTACCATTTGTGAGTCAAATTTTAATTTCTGGTAGAATTCCTAATTGATAATAATAATTATAATAATAATGGTAACTCTTATTGAAGAGTTTGAATAAGTGAAGATGAAAACGATATCACAGATTATAAATTGGAAATATTGAATATAACTGATTATGACCAGGACATGACTAAGAAGAGGAAACCTCAAGAGAGAAACTAAATCTCTTTGAATAGAAGTATAAGATAATACCATAAAGGCCAATTATATCAAAACGAAAATTGATAATACCCAACAGATTTGCAGGTATAGATTATGTGGAGAAACATATGAAACGGCTAATCACATTATAAGTGAATGTAGCAAACTAGCACAAAAGGAGTACAAAACTAAGCACAAGTGAGTGGGGAAGGTGATCCACTGGGAATTGTGCAAGAAATCCAGATTTGATCATACTACCAAATGTTATAATTGCTGACCAGAATCCGTCTTAGAGAAGGAGATGCATAAAATTCTTTTGGATTTTGAATTATGCACGGATCACCCAATCTTGAATAGAAAACCAGATTTTGTGCTGTATCGCAGAAAAAGACAATGATGCTGATTTACAAAAATATAATCTGCTTCTTTTTCTTTTCCTTTTATTACCCGAAATATACGTATTTGTAGAATGAGAGAGAGAGAGAGAGAGAGAGAGAGAGAGAGAGAGAGAGCGTCGAAGATAACTTAGTTTGTATATACACAGGGGCGAAGATATATTCTTCTGTGAAACCTTTCTGCCTTTCTTCTACTTTTGTGAGACTGGTACAGGGGCACCTCAAGACATCGGATCATTTTAGTTCTCGCTTCTCAACTTTCGCGAGTCTCGTACAGAGCCAACTGAAGGCATCGAATCATCTCAGTTTCTCCTCGTTTCTCTACTCTGGGCAGTCTGGCGCAAGGCCAAAGCCCAAAGCGACGTGACACCTAGTAGTTATCTTCCGAGGTCTTATTCTTCTCTTGGGTAGAAATCTCTGTGGTTATATAATATTCTGAACGCCCACGCAAATTCTTGTGGACACACCTCCAGTCTGCCGTATACGCGTTGTACGTGGACTGGTCTCTTTCTAGCATGCTACCCATGCAACTTACGCGGCACTTCCGCTGAGGAAAAACCAGCGTCTTGCTTACTTCAAGAAACAGGACTCTTCCCTATTATCTTACCCACACAATTTATGCAGCATGTCAAAAGGGATCTTCTAGTCAGTATCTAACGCTTGTGGTAATTAACAACAAAAAGGGAACTTGTCGTCTCGTAGATTTTACTGTTCTAGATGGTCATAGAGTAAAAATAAAAGAAAGCAAAAAATAGGCATATACTCAGTTATTACCAGAGACAGTGGAACATGAGGGTGACAAATATATCAATCATAGTCGGTGCATTTGGAACGACGCCAAAAAGTATTAAAAAAACTGCGGAATTTGAAATTAGGGGAAACTTCGAGACTATTTAAACTACAGCATTGTTAAGATCGGCTAGAATACTCGGAAGAATTCTGGATACCTTTGGAGATTTGTTGTTACTCAGACTTCCGTGAAAAACTAACAGAGCTAGTGTAAAAAATTCACATAGACTAAAATAATAACAACTATCGCGTCAAAAATACGAACTTTGGAAAATGTAAATTAATCTCATTTTAAGAAGATTTTCTTTTAATTTCACAGATGAATATCATACATTCAGATGTAGGAAAATATCAGTTTGGAAAATGAATGGTTTATTAGAAAATAAGAAACTTTATAAAAAGTATTTGTAAAAACGTGAGAAATTATAATTAACATCTATGAATTGTGAAAGGAATGGAATATAGAAGAAAAACAGAAAATAATAATAATAAATTAAAAAGAAATTGAACTGAAATAAAAAGAATAAAAACGAAAAAGAACGAAGAAAAAATAAAAGCAAAAGGAAAAAAGACGTAAAAGAAAATAAATTTAAGTAAAATGTGGAAAACGAAGAAGAATAAAAACTAAATGAAAAATAAGGGAATAAAAAAGAGAAAAAAAGAAGAAAAAGAAGAAAGTAAACAAAAATCTGTAGGTGCCATTTTCAAATCAACTTAAAAATCTTTAAAAGCATGTGCACTCCTGACTGTTTATTGGCATCCCATTAAACAAAATCTGTAAAATGTTTGGGTCTTGGCAGGGTCATGAAGTGAAAAATTTTGAATCAGATGTTTATGGAATTCTGATTAATCTAGCGGAAACTCTGTGACGACATTGAATGGGCGACATGGAATACGAGCTGTGAAAGTTGAGCATTGGATACTGTGGCGGTCTTGTCGAGTGACAAATATTACTTGATTCTATTGAGGTAATACCAACGACAGACGTGGGCTTTTCGTTGCAACTTCTCCTGCTGTCAAACGATTATATATATATATATATATATGTGTGTGTAAAAAAATAAAAGAAAAAGGTATTGTTAGTGTAATTTACATTACTAATATTTCAGATAAAAATCGTCATGCAGTGACTTCTCATTTACATGTTATCCTTATCTGGGCGTTAGTCTGATCATTATCAGCGGCTTAATCTTAACAAAAAAACCCAAAAAAACAACTACTGATGTAACACATTAAGATTTAGATATTTGCAAGCCAAAATAATCATTAGCGCCGCACAATTACTAACACGCTTGCTCAGCCATAGAACACACACCTACTTAGGCAGAAAGATAAGGCAATTAAAAACAAAACATTATAAAATCTCGTGGAACCATTGTGCGAGATTTCATACATTTCAGACGTTATTTGAATATTTTGAAATCATCTATTCCAATTTACCGGTGATGTAAAAAATATTACAAAAATACCTTACAAGATTTTGGCTTTACATTGTATTCATAAAATATATATATATATATATATATATTGTCATCCTTATATAGACTGTTTCGTTCTATTAGAACTCTTCATTGTGGCTCGAAGCCGGGATCAAAACCCGTCCAAGTTTACGTTGGACTAAGTCTCAGACCGCTCAGCCAACAAGCGTACCACGTTTGACTAAGGGAATTTTTAAGGTATTATGTAGTAACAGCAGCAGCCGTTTGTTTATATATATATATATATATATATATATATATATATATATATATATATATATATAGTGCAATTTGATGGAGACTCAAACTTGGTTAAGTCGTCATTATAAATTTATTTCGGTGGAGAATATTACTATACTGTCCGTCTCGTCAGATGACTTTTTACATGCTTTTCTCGAAGTTGCAGAATAGTAAATGTGGAATTACAGTTCGTATTCAGAAAATGAAATAAAAGGATAAAGATAAAAAATAAAAAGTAAAAAATAAAAATAAGACTAAAAATGGAAATAAAAATATAAATTATTTAAATTCACAGGTGCGGGTAGAGGGGATCAAAATGTTAGGTGCTAGAAAGATTAAGGAACAGGAGTGGAGTTTATCTATAGGTCAACCCATATTCTTTGAATACGAACTGTTATTCCACATTTGCTGTTCTGCAACTTCGAGAAAAGCATGTAAAAAGTCATCTGACGAGACGGAGAGTATAGTAAGTAATATTCTCCGCCGAAATAAATTTATAATGATCACTTAACCAAGTTTGAGTCTCCATCAAATTGCACTAAATACGCTCTGAATGTGAATTTTGTTATATCCCAGCGAGCGAATAAGGGATTAACAATAGCCATAGATTGAGCACTCTCATAGATTTATATGATATTCCTCATATATTCTGTAAAAAAATAATCCATACCCACTGTCTTTGGACACTGACTGGATATTATATATATATATATATAACTTTATGTTGCACTCCAGTCTGTTGCTGAGGCTTAGAATACGTTGATTGTATCCCCTCATGTAAAAGGATAAGATCTCTCCACTGAAAAAGTGGGTGTACTAGGTATGACACTAAGCTGCATATGATGACGAGGCTCCAGTTCTCGAGATCTGGGGAGAGAGAAGTACCCCTTCATTGCCATTGCTCCCAGGTCCAATCTGTCAGGATCCCATTAACGGGCCCAGTAGATCTGTTTAAAAATCATTTGTATTTGATTGGGAAACACTTGAGAAAAAGCTACGCAAAAAATGTAAATATAAACGTACAATGAACATGATTCCCTAACGTCTTGACTTAAAATAACCCTACATGAGTTGACTAGTCGTTAAAATCAGTTAGCCAAACAACCAAGCAATTATGTTTAAAATTTAACACGTGAAGGCTTTTTAATCAGTAAAACCTTTACAGTTGAAATGTCATTAAAATCAATCAATCAACCAATCAATTTATGTTTCTCTGTATTTTCTTGTTTATGTTCAATCATCATCATCATCATCATCATCATCATCATCATCATCATCATCATCATCATCATCATGTCGTGCTAGTAGCACGGATATCCCTGACCCTCTCTCGCCACTTTTCCTTATCGTTCATCGCCTCAGGCAGGTCTTCTGGACAACATCCCGTATCCTCACATAGTTGCCGAATGTACGTTCGTGCTGGTCGTCCTGTTTTTGCACGGCCATGTGTGGGGGTCCATACATGGCCGTTTTTGAGAATTGAAATTATTATACTATTAAAGAAAGCAAAAGACTAGATAAATACCAAGACCTTGCCAGATCTCAAAAGAATTTTCACACTGATGTTTTCAAAACTAAAAATATTTTTAGAATAATTCTATTAGATTTAATTTAAAAAAATGTTATTTTGGTCATATTGTTGATTGATCTAAAAAAAAATTGCTTTGATAATAATAATAATCAATGCCCAAATAATAATAAACAATGCCTTCATAATGATAAACAATGTCCAAGTAATAATAAAAACACCTTGGTAATAATAAACAATGGCCAGGTGATAATAAATAGTGTCTTGGTAATAATAAACAATGTCTTCATAATAATAAACAACACCTTGGAAATAATAAAAAAAATACCCAAGTAATAATAATGCCTTGGTAATAATGAATAATATCTTGCTGCAAGTTATACAACTACTACTACTACTACTACTACTACTACTACTATTAATAATTGTATTTTGCTGTTCAAGCAGACGATAGGGTGAAAATAAAAGAAAGCAAAAAGATAGACAAATATTTGAATCTTGCCAAAGAGCTGAAAAATTGTGGAAGATGAAGATGACGATGATACCACTTGTAGTTAACGACCTTGGAACGATCTCCAGAATTCTAGAAAAGAGATTGGAGGAAATAGAGATGAGACGGAGAATCGTGACCCTCGATATCACTGCATTGTTAAGATCAGCTAGAATGCTTAGAAGTGTCCTGGAGGCCTGAAGAGACTTGCTGTCACGGAGATTCCAGTAAAAAAACTACAAGTTAAAACTGGTGTGAAAAATTTGCATTGACTGAAAATAATAATCCAAGAGGCTAATCCCAACATCCAAAAACTGGAAAAAAATAACTCAAGGAGAAACAAGAAAAAATTATGAAAACAAAATCGAAAGAAAAGCAACAAAACGGACACTTGAGAAAATAAAACATAAAAGACACATGAAATGACACAAGAAAATGACTCATGAAATGACATAGATAGGGCTACGCAGAGACCAAGTAAAATGAGAAAATTGATCTTTCTTGATAGCAGTTTTGAACAACCCCGTCATGAAAAAAGAAAAACATCCCAGGAAAAAAAAAAAAAAAGAATTTTGTAATTAAATTATTTTTTTTCTTTTTGCGCTTTATTTATCAATTATAATTATTTTATTAATTTTCTGTGATATGAAATATTGAGCGTGAAAGTAAAAGCCTTTCGACAATAGGAATAACATTTTTCTCCTGTTTTCTCGCATTGCTCAAACTTAACTCTCACTTTTCATCAGGTATATATTTATTTCTCGATAATTAGAGCCTTTTTTTAAAATAAGAATTGACATCATTAATATTTAACATCACTATTGAAACTTTTGCCCTCTCTTCACCAATCAAGGTTCATGCTACGAAATATTTTCGACGCTAACATATCATATACCAATAGATTAAAACACATCGGGGGGGGGGGTAAAAGTAATTTGTAGCACTTTATATTCAAGGTTTTTGTTCAATTTCAATTTTCAAAAATATATTTTCGTTATTTTTTCTAACATCACATAATTACGATCAAACAAATTTCTATAAAACAAGCTGAGATTTGAAATTGATAATCGTATTAAGCGTTTTTAAAAGGAACCAAAAAACTTGATAAATATCTCGTTAGAGAACTGATGAAATATGGGACACGGTAACAGTGGTATATATATATATATATATATATATATATATATATATATATATATATATATATATATAGGGTGACAAAAAACAAACAGAATCCATATATTTTTGACTGAAATTCATAAATTTAATTCTAGCCTTTTCTTTTTTTCAGGATATGAAGTAGATTCTGTGCATGAAAAATTGGGACCATAGTATTCACCAACATGTCAAGGAAAAGAATTAGAATTTTTTTTTTTTTGTAGAAGTAATAAAAAAGTTTATGGGTTCTGTTTTTTGGGGGTCACACTATATATATATATATATATATATATATATATATATATATATATATATATATATATATATATATATATATATATAGGCAAGTTATATTAAAGACGATAAAACACTGTTTATTATTCTTAATTGTAATTTTTCAAGTCTTCTTGATATTTTTCTTGTGTCAGGATCCAGGTGCTAAAGAATGTGTCTTATATCTTCTGCCCAAGCTCTTTCGACCATACTTTTGTTCGTCATCAGGGGGTCGTGTAATTTGAGTTGACAGTTTAGTTTGAGTTTTATAATTTTGATTATTTGTAGCGTTTTTATTTTAAATATCCTCAACGACCAAACAGAATTTTAAGAAATAACCTAAAACCCCACTGACCAATATAAAAGCACATTAACAAAATTATCACAGTCAATAACGCAGAAATTGGATGCGTTAAACTAACAAAAATAACTGGAGACTACAAATCCGGATACATCTGGTAAAATAAAACCCCACAAACAAGGTAACCCAATTAGACCAATTATTTCACAGATGCCTACTCCCGTATACCACATATCAAAAATACTCAACAATATAATAGAACTATATATCCCAATTAAATACAGTATCAAATCAACACATGAATTCATACAAATTTAAAACTCTAACCCCCTCCCAACAAATGCGTAACGGCATCATTTGATATCAAAAACCATTTTACTTATATTCCAGTTCACAAAACTATAAAAATGATAAGTTAGCGACTGTAGTCGAGGGCGACCCGAAGGCTCCCTTTTCAACAGCTACTACACCGATGAGTTGGCGAGGGCGCAACTCCTTTTCCTAGATTGCTCCACTTTACCCTTGATACGTACCTTATAATGCTGAGTGTCAAGCAAGGAGGTATCAAGTACCATTTTTTAAGTCCTTTGTATGACTCGATCTGGGATTGAACTCCGGGCTCCCGGATCATTGGCGAACACTCTACCCACTAGGCCAATGAGCCGGTTATATAATAATAATAGAAAAAGTCTGTAATCACCACTCAATTCCTCCTCCAGTTATACAACCAAAAATCATCAAAAAAACTCCTCCTTACCTATACTACAAATGCCCTATTCTATGATCCCTCCGGCAATATGTATATACAAACTGACGGTATTTCGATGAAGTCACCCTTAGGTCCGATCATTTCCGAATTCTACATGTCCATCATTGAAAATTGAATATTTAAAACAATAATAACTAAACTCAAAATATACGTCCGCCATGTAGACGACATTTTCATCGCAACGCGCTCCTATGATGAAATTAACAAACTTCAACAAACTCAAGGAAAAAACTCTGTACTCAACTTTACTACTGAACTCAACATTGATAAAAATCCCTTTCCTTGATGTACATTAAGACAACTGCAATAATAACAAATTCACTACATCTCCATATAAAAAGCCTACCAGCTACAATTTTTTTCCTACTTAAGTACCACAGTGAATGCCCCCAAAAATATAGAATAGCAATTATAAAAAACTTAATTCATAGAGCATTTTACATCTCCTCATCTAAGACAATATTTTACAAAGAACTTACCAACATAAAACAAACCCTTGTTAATAAAAATTTCTCTAATAAACTAATCGATCAACAAAACTATACCTTCATAAAATTCACAAAATAACGACACTACCAACAATAGCAACACTATCAGAATTAATTTGTATTACAAAAATCAAATGCACTATAACTAGAAATTAGACGAATAACCAATAACCAATTATAAAAAGACACATTAAACCTGTTGAAAAACAAAAACAAAAATAAATAAAACTTATCAGCTACCATATTAGATTTAAAATATCAAACCTCATAGTTAAAAATGATACCAACTCTTCTAAAATACCCCTAAACCAAACCAATGTAGTTTATAAATTTATATATCCATTTTGAGAGTGCATCCTGAAAAACAAAAATAATACCTTAATTAGTTATACAACTACTACACTATCTCGTCGTCTCACGCATCACCTTTCTGAAGATAGTGTCATAAAACAACATTCAATTATAAGACAGAACAATAGCACTGACGAACTTGCATCTTTCGATGTAAGGAAGATTCTCACTGATAATTCAATATAGAGAAATAATAATATATAGAAATAATGATAAAAATAATTACTAATCCTACAAGTGATATGCATAAAAAATAAAAAGACATAAATAAAATAGCATTTAACACATATTGGATATTTTCAATGATTAAACTCAACAACCCTGTTAGAAAACTCATCCAACAGAATATATATTCATTAAAACCTTTCAAACTGAACGTTTTAAAACAAAACACTGAAAACAGACCACTTTAAAATAAAAACACTACAAATAATCACAACTATAAAACTCAAACTAAACTGTCAACTCAAACTAAACGACTCCAGATAGCGACCAAAAAATGATCAAAAGCGTTTGGGCAGAAGATATGGGACACTTTCCTTATCACCTGGATCCTGACTCAAAAAAATAACAAGACTTGAAAAAGTACCATAAAAAATAATAAACAGCGTTCCATTGTCTTTAATAAAACTTGCCTTAATAACAACTTACAGCCTAAATATACAATCTTATATATATATATATATATATATATATATATATATATATATATATATATATATATAAGAGGTTTATGGTTCTTACTAGCTCACTTGGTGAGTTAATGGAGGACCAAATGTTACAGTATTGTTAAATAATGCTTAATATCAATTATAGAGTATATATATATATATATATATATATATATATATATATATTATGGTACTGTCTGTAACCCTGGGTTTCATGCCATCAGCAATCGTCAGACATATTTGTGTATGTAGTGGCATGCATCTTTACATATTTACACATATTTCCCCAGTCTGTTGGTGAGAAGGAGTGGGACAAAGGAAGAGACCGTGAGAAGAGAATAGAGGGTCAGGGAGGAGGAAATGGACTGTGGCAATCAGATTTTCTTTTTCTTTCTAATTTTGTCGTAGCTAAAGGTTTATTTTGATTTGAATATGAAATGTCTGTTTTTTGGGGGAATTTTGTTAAGTAATGATGATGATGATTAAAATTAAAACCATCATCATGTTATCTTTTTCAAGTCCCGTTTGTGTTCGTAAGTTCGTTTTTGAATTTTACGGGATGCTTTACCCACATATTTTTATTACAATCCAGACATTGGATAACGTTAACGTCAGCATCAGATTTAATTTGATTATTGTTATCGACCATATTCTCTGTTGTTTTTGTAAAGAGTGTAACTGCTTTGATTAAGGTTCTTTTTAATGGTGTTTGTGATTGAATTATTTGTTAAAATGATGTATATGTTTAGTACATTATTATTGAAGAAATTATTGTTCGAAATTTTTCGAAAACATTTTCGCTGGTGAATTCTAAAAGCTTATGATCTTGGATGATATCAAGATATTTGCAAAAAATGAAAAAGAACTGAAGATTCTGAAATAGACCATAAGTATATACAGCCAAGATTTAGGGATTGAATCTGGCATTTTGAAGTGTGCCATGATGATAATGAACGGTTGGAAAAGAGAAAAAACGGAAGGAAAAGAACTGCCAAATCAGAAAAGAATCCGAACACTCAGAAAGAAGAAAAATTCCAAATACTTAGGAATATTGGAAGCAGACACCATCAAACAAATATAAAAGAAGAAATTAGAAAAGAGTACCATGGAAGAACGAAGAAGCCTGTCAAAACCAAATTCTACGGCAGAAATCTCATCAAAGGAATGATGATGATTTTTTCTCAAGAGTTTTTCTTCAGCTAGATTTTTTTTTCGTGTTTTTTTTTTTTGTGACAGAATTTTTTCCAAATACCACGTGTCTCTCTATATATATCACCAACCCCTAAAAACATACTGGGAATATATAAATACGGATTTTCTGCCCTAGTAGCGTAAATAGCTGACTGTTACGGTTGATTTACTAATTTGGATTTTATATTTAAATTTATATTTCGATATGATCATTTTTTAAAAGCCAAGGCTAGCATCATTTACTTCCAAAGAATATTTATCCTGTCCACTTAAATTATCATTATTAATAATATTATTATAGTTGTAAATATGCTAAATAATATTTCGCATTTCATTGACCTAACAATAACGATCTATATGCGAGTTTTTCAGCTAACCCATACATGAATATGGGAAACGTACATAGAATGTTCATAACATATATACATAGAACATAGGAATCCCGAAACATGAAAAACACGTAACGGCTTCTTAGTTCAGGTACGAAACCTTTTATTACCTTTGAGTTAAAGGTTTCGACATAAGGAAGAGAGATGCACAATCTATCTATGATGACTTTTCCATCTGCCACCCATCATGTACGGCGCCCGTAGCGCACAAATTCGTCTGGCCTCAGCGAGCCCCGAAAGTCGACACTTCCCGTTCGGAGTCTAGTTCTCAACTACTGACTTTTTCAAATCTCCCAAACTCCTCCGCGCACGCTTCCGGTGCATGACGTAATTCACATCCCTGGTCACATCCTCTCCCTGGGATTTTTATTTTGACATCTGTGAACGACACATCCACCCCGCGCGCGCGTCAACACCTGTGCTCAAGTTTGCACCAAACTAACCCATGTGCTGAGCCGAAAGGTTCTCAGCCTAACTAAACCCAAAGACAAGATATATAAAACGAAATCCCTCGGCCATTATATTACAACCTAAAAGCTGAACGGCAACAAGTTTCATCAGGTTTCTAGGAGTTTTCTTGTATTGTTGTCTGGATTCTCTTGATTTGTCATCTGATCAACAGCTATATCTTATTGTCAATTTTCAGAATGGTCAAATTTTAATCTCTTTCACAACTGCCCGTGGATCACTTTTCACACTAAATCATGCCTAGTCTTGCGTTCTTAATGCGATCGACCGTTTCATTTCTGTCACCACGTGGTGTTGTATATATATATATATATATATATGTGTGTGTGTGTGTGATAGCATGCATGTTGCTACTTTGTTTTGGGAAACTCTATATTTCTATATTTCACATGGTATGACCTTTTTGTTGTTAAACTTTTATTTGTCGTCATAAGGAATGTTAAGATTGCAAACGCTAACATTAACGCTTTGACAGTCAACCGATGACAAACAGATGACAGACGTCCAAAAAAGACGGAGATCATTATTTCGTTGGGTGTGTGAGAATTGCAAGCATTGCGAAATTATTTTATTTGCACTTATTGAGTTCTCACACCATTAGCAACTGGTAGTTTTCAGTGGAGATCAAATGACAACAAGTCTTCTCTATACTTCAGCTCTGTCTGAGATTTTCTAGTTGATTTTAATAATGCTGCTGTCTCGATGTTTTCCATTCTTTCACAGCATTTCAGTTCTTTGCAACGCTCTTCGAGACAGTTCTAATCAATAAATTCTTAGCCCGACACAGTTATCAAAAGATTTTTGGTTTGGAACTTTCAACTTTTCAATGTCTGATCTCTGATTAATCAGTTTGGTGTAGAGGCAAAGAAAGAGACTATGCTGAAAATATTCTAGTAAAAAATTCACCTACAAATATGATTTACATAAAACAATTGATTAGTTAATTAATTAATTTCATTAAAATACAACTTATCTACAGATATAATTTATCTAAAAATGATTCAATTTGCCGAAGAAAACTATTAGACGATTTTAAATGAATGATGTAGTTTAAACAAAAAATGTTAACTTTTATACAAGACGACCTCTGAAACTGTTAAATTCCTGTTGTTACAGCGGTCCATGATGATATTGATACTTCTATTCAGGAAAGAGTGAAAGGTTTTAGTATGCATTTCATAGTTATCTCCGTTATATCGATAATTTGAGTGATTAAAAAATTATATTGAGTACGGACGCTTAAAAAAATTAGTGAATCTCCAGACGATCCGTGAAGACGTTATGCACCCACGAGCGGTCCATAATGATTTTGATATTTATATTCCGGAAGAATTGAAGGATTCTAATTGATATCTGATCGTTATCTCCGTAATATCGAGAATGGTGATAATTTCAAAAACTACATTCAGTGAAGATTTGTTTTTCACAGAACTCTCAGTTGAAAATTAGACAGGAAATTGTTTTATTTTCTAAGAGCATTTTAAATGTATTGCTCTAATAAAAATTTCGCTTTGTTCGGTTACCATCATCACCATCGTCATCATCATCATCATCTCTCTCTCTCTCTCTCTCTCTCTCTCTCTCTCTCTCTCTCTCTATCTCTCATTCTGTTTGTTTATCTGTCTGTCTGTCTCCCTCTCTCTTGGTTTGGTTTTTGTTTATTTGTTTAACGGCATATCAATTTTTAATCGGTTATTTGACGACGAAATTTGATTAATTTCTAAATGTTTGACCACAATCAGAACTATTTTCATTGTTTTATTGTTTGTTTTTTTTTCAGTTTTTATTTGTCTATAATCCTTTGTTTGCACACAGTTATATGATTTCAAGTATTCCTATCTAATACTAACAGACTCCAATTATTCCTATCTAATACTAACAGTACACAATAAGGCTTCAAGTAACTATCCCTATTTAATGATGATTATTTGTTTTCCCTCGGTTATATGGTTTCAAGAATTTTATCTAATATTAATTATTTTGTTAATAATATTAATATTTTTCAAGTAAGTCTATTTGATCTATAGATAGGACTCTAACAGTTAATACTATCAAAGTGAATCTACAAATAAACATTATATACTAAGCCACTGTAACATCCAAAGTTAACACAGAAAAATATGTAGGTATAACTGAAAGCTCCCGGAAACAAGGGAGCTACACACACAAAATATCATTTAACAATTAAAAATACACAGCATAAAATTTTCTAGACACTTGGGACCTAAAAATATTAAACCAAAACTCACCAAAAATAACCTGGAAAGCAAGAAAAGTAACTTAAAATAACATCTAAAAAAGCTAATCTTTGCCCAGAAGAAAACATAGCCATAAACTTCCCATAATAAAACAAACTTCTAAATAAAGGAACAGAATTTATATACAAATATAGGTATAAAAATAAATTCCAACAAAGCCACCTGAAAACTAAACATTTCCAAGACAAATCTTACAAAGACGATACTAATTATCTGCCGTCTAGTGGACTTTGCCGTCCCAGCTTATAACAGAGTGAAAATCAAAGAAAACGAAAAGAGAGATCAGTACTTGGACCTTGGTAGAGAACTAAAAAAGCTATGGAGCATGAAAGTGACGGTGATACCAATTGCAACTGGCACACTTGGAACGGTCGCCAAATGTTTGGTAAGGGGGCTAGAAGAGTTGGAAATCGGAGGACGAATGGAAAATATCCAAACAACAGCATTGTTAAGATCGGCCAGAATATTGTGCAGAACAAAAGATACTTGCTGTTATTCAGACTCTAGTGAAAGACCATCAGCTAGCGCTAGCGTGAAAAACTCCCAAGAACAGCGAATGTAGCAAATCAGCGTAAAAAGAGTCTAAGACTAGATACGACTGAATGGGGAAAGTGATCCATTGGGAATTGTGCAAAAAGTTTACATCTGACCATACAAGCAAATAGTATATGTACAACCCGGAATCGGTCTTAGAGAATGAGGCAAACAAACTTTTCAGGGATTTTGAGATACAAATGGAACACCTAATCTCGGCCAGACGATCAGACCTTGCAATAATAATAATAATAAAAACAGATCTTGCTGAATTGTGGATTTGGCAGTCCCGGCTGACCACAAAGTAAAACTGAAAGACAGCTGAAGAAGCACAGGAACATGAAGGTGATGGTGATACCAGTTCTAATTGGAGCACTCAGTACAGTCACCAAAGGATAGGTAACAGGACTGGAAGACTAAGAAAACAGAGGACTAGTAGAGATCATCCAGAATACAGTATTATTAAGATTGCATTTCACATAGCACTAATACCCTTGGGAAAGGTATGAATCCAATTATTCTCCCTCCAGCTATGGGTAAATAGTAGGGCAGACTAGGTTTTCAGCCTTGGTGAGGCAACTAGTCTAGGAGAAGGAAAACTCTGAATTCAAACCTGTTAAACTTCGCTTAAAAATTGACCTTGTGTCATATCCTGCCCGAGCGGAGGGATTGGGTAAATATCATTATTAAGATCAGCCAGAATACTAAGAAGAGTCCTAGGGACTTGAGGAGACTTGCTGTTATTTAAACTCCAGTGGAAAACAACTAGCTAACGCTGGTTAGAAAAACTCTCAAAGGAGTAAATAATAATAATAATAATAATAATAATAATAATGTCAACCTGCATATAAACCTGCTTTATCATTTTGTAATTTTGAATTAAGGATAAAGAATGAACTTGCAGTAGTTGATTAAAAAAAGACATAAACTGCAGCAAAATATTTCATCTTTTTTTAAAATGTTGTTTTAATTTCTAATGAAAATTGAAGAAGGAAATAGAGGAAGCCATGTTACTTGCTTTTGTCTTTAACAATAGAAAGCAAACTAGTGTCGGTGCCAGAAATAACAAGTTATTTATTTGTCTTAAGCAGAATATAAAGCTATATCATAATACTGTATTTGAATTATCCTTGTTACACAAAGAAAACAATGCCATAAAGACCAAACATGTTAAAGCCAAAATCGATCATGCGCATCTGAAGAGTAAGTGTAAGTTTTACGGAGAAAGATCAAACAAGGAATTACATTGTAAGCGAATGAAGCAAACTAGCACAAAAGAGTACAAGACGAGATATGACTGGGTGGGAAAGGTGATCCACTGGGAATTGTGCAAGATTGTGAATTTTTACCTCGTAACCAAATCAGAATCCGTCCAAGCTAATAAACAAAAAATCTTGGATTTTGAGATATAAATGGATAAACTAATCCCGACCAGAGGATCAGACCTAGATTTAAGTAAGAGAGAGAGAGAGAGAGAGAGAGAGAGAGAGAGAGAGAGAGAGAGAGAGAGAGAGAGAGAGAGAGAGAGAGAACTTGCTATCTTGTTGATTTTGTCGAAAACGAAAAGAGAGACAAGTATTTGGATCTTGCCGGAAAACTAAAAATTAAAACTGTGTTCTTATTTGTAATTGAAAGATTTCACCAATTAATTTTAACAAAAAGTATTCTTTTATTTTAGGACGTGATTTTTCTTTTTTTTATTATTGTTTAGGTTACATCTAAAATAATATATAACAATATGTTACCTTATACAGGTGAAAGATTTAAAACATTTTCATGATTTTTTTTTTTTTTGGTCTCCAATAAATTTTTATTTTTTCAAAGTAAAGGCTCAATTGAAGAATAGTTTTTTTTATAGATAATTTTTGAAAAAGCAGAAAAAGTTTTAATTCAAATTTTTATTTACTCTCTAAAATGTAACCGTAAAAGAATCTAAGAATCAACGTATTACTATATTCTTTTATTTTAGGAATTTTTGTTTATATTTAAAAATATTCTTAAAAATGTAACCCGAAACTCATAAATAGTTTAAAACATTATTTTAATTTAATTTTTCTAAAGACTTTTTAAAAGCGACAAAAATTTAAATTTTGTTCTTAATTGCCAGTGATAAAAAAAATTATTCGTTTAATTTATTTTCTTTCTTATCCTATAAAAATGTAACAAGAAAAAGAAGCAAAGAATTAAAAATGTCTCCTTTTTTTTGGTGGAAAATTTCGCGAATTAATTCAAAAGAAAAGTGTTCGTTTATTCTATTAATAGCTTATTCCTTTTTTTTTCTTTTTAAAGGTTTTGAGTTACACTGATTAAAAATGAATATATTTTGTTCTAAGAAATATGAAAAGTTTATGTGAGTCATAGATAAACAATATGAAAGTAAAGTAAGTAAATTTAGTGACCGTAGTCGAGGGTGACCCGAAGGCTCCCTTTTCGATAGCTACTACACCAAGGTGTAAGGGAGGGCGCTGGATTGCTCCACTTTATCTTTGATCCTCACCTTATAATGCTGAGTATTAAGCAAGGCAGCATCAAGTACCATTTTTTAAGTATTTGGTATGACTCGACCTAGGATTGAACCCAGGTCTCCCTGGCCATTGGTGATACCCTCTAAAAATTTAACATTATAAGTAAGTTCGATAAAAAAAGAAGCTATGAATTAAAGATGTAAAAATTTTCGTATTAGAATTTCTTTTTTTTTTTTTTTTTTAAATCTAAAATAGTATCAAAAAAGGCTTTTTTAGTTCTCTAAAACATTAAGAATTTTTAAAAATTAGTTTTAAATAACAAAAGAATAATTTTCGAAAAAGTAATAAATTAAAATTTCTCCTTTGCTATCCGTGTGATATTTAAACATTGTGGGTTCTCCTTTTTTTTGTACTTATCTATGAAGAACAGTGAAGAGCTCTACAAATCGACTGATTTTTAATTATTGAATTATATCATCTAATCAGTAAAAATCAAAAGCTAAATATTGTACTTTCCTTTATAGTAAATATAAAAAAGTATATATACGATTTTAATACTCAATGACATCTTTACTTTTTTTTTTTGAGTTATAAGTAGACACATACAAATCAAAACAGACGCGACTCCTATATATATATATATATATATATATATATATATATATATATATATATATATATATATATGTGTGTGTGTGTGTGTGTGTGTGTGTGTGTGTGTGTGTGTATGTATTGAGAATTTAATAATAAATAATTCAAACTTTATCATAATCGTTAAATTACTTTAATGTACCCTAATAGATAAATTATTGTATCCGAGATCAAATTGCAGTTGAGGGATTGTGACAGTTAAATCCATTGGACGCCATTTTGTCTATTTTGTCTGGATCTTTTATGTTTTTTAGTCCATCTCTTATAAGTACATAAATATATTCTGGCCTTTCTACGGCTAGTATGAAAATACAACTGACGATAGCTATCTGTTAGTTGGTGTCATTAGGAAAGCGGGAAAAAGAGCGTTCAAACTGCTGAATTTCTCTGCGATATAACGTGAAAAATGTTTCGCTATTTGGGTACGGTAAGTCATTATAAAAATGACTGGCATCTTTCTAAAAATATTTAAAAACATTTGCACGATTCTCACATTCATTAGCCGCTCTTTTCATCCCAAAAGAACGCCAATTTCTTTTTAATCCGTCTCTTCTTTTGAAAAAAAGGCAATGTTCTGTTTCCCATGGGCAAACAGATTAAAACCAAATTCCTTCCATACGAAATCCGTCAAAATACCCACATATATTCTGTCAAAAGTTTCTATGATTTAAACGAAAATAATCTTTCTATTAGGTTGGTGCTACAACTTTAAAGCCGTAGATCTCATTTGTTAATGTTTTTTTTTTTTCATTTTCCAGTTCGGTGCAAATGTTTAATAACTGCAGTCCATTGTAATGCTGATGCTCTTATTTAGTAAGGAGTAAAATATTCTAATTAGTATTTCATGTTAACGGCTGTCCATAATGATTTTGATGCTTCTATTTAAGAAAGAGTAAAAGATTATAATTTATATTTCGTAGTTCACAGTGGTCCATAATGATATTAATGCTTCTATTTAGGAAGGAATTAAGTATTCTAATTAACATTTCATTCTTAACAGCTGTCCATAATGATGTTGATACTCCTATTTTGGAAGGAGTGAAGAATTCTAATTACTATTTAATAAGTAACAGCAATCCATAATTATTTTAATGCTTCTATTTAGGGAGGAATCAAAGATTCTAATTAGCATTTCATAGTTAACAGTTGTCCATGATGACATTGATGCTCCTATTTTGGAAGGATTGAAGAATTTTAATTAACATTTAATAATTAACAGCGGTCTATGATGAAATTGATACTTCTGTATTAGGAGGAGTGAAGTATTCTAATTAGTAATTCATAGTTAACAGCTGCCCGTAATGATATTGATGCTTCTATTCATGAAGGAGTGAAGAATTCTAAACATTCAATAATTAACAGCATTCAATGATGATATTGATGTTTCTATTTAGGAAGGTGACAAGGCTTCTAATGAGCTTTTTATTGTTAACAGCTGTCCATCATGTTGTTTTATCTCGATCCACTTCAATGATGAACCTCACTTAGTAGTAAAAAAAAATCATCCCGAATATTTTATTTTTACTACCCCCCCCCAAAAAAAAACAATTTTCTAAACCCATACGACTATCAATATGAGAAAAACATGTTTTCTTTCTTGTTTCCTTTCACTTATTTCCATCCTTATCTTTCAAAAGGATCTCCGTAAAAATGAAATAAAGAAATTACTAAATATTTTATTTCCTTAAAAAATTTGCCAAAATAAGCATAAAAGTAAATTCCTCATAAAGACAAATCTTTATCACCTGTCGTAATACAATTGTAATTGTTTTTCTTGATTTATGAGAGCGTCTCCACTGGACATGTGACAATCCCAGAATCCTTTTTTGTTCCTTTTTTCGTCTCTTTTCTTTCAATTGTTAAGACATGCCTTTTTATCTCTGTTCATTGAACGGATTTGGTCCCACCACTTACCATTGTCTCACACCTCGCCACGAAATCTAAAGAACACAAGGCCATGAACACCCAAAGAACACAAGTAAGACTTTTTAACGCTCCCCCTTTTCATACACAATTTATTTGCACATTTTATCAATTGGGGCACATTTGTGAATTCTTGTTACGACTTCTTGTATGTTTATGTGCATATCAAATGTTCCTATGTGTGTAAATGAGCTTATCTTGTCTTTCCTTCCGTCTATTCGGTGTTAGTGTATCATTGGATTGGTTGTTGGTTGTTTGGTTTTTATGGCATATCAAACTTTGTAGGTTATTTAACGCTAAAACCATTTTTATACAAATAATCAGTTCTATTTCAAACAATTCAGTTTAGCATGAGTACACAGTTTAATCGTCAAAAACATTTCTACTTTAAGCTATTCAGTTTAGTCAAACAGTTTTATCTAAAAAAATTCAGTTTAGCGTGAGTACAGTTTCTATGTCAAAAACAGTTCTATTTCAAACAATTCAGTTTAGTATAAGCTTGCAGTTTAAATATCAAAACAGTTCTATTTCAAGTAATTTAGTTTAACATAAGCATGCAGATTAGTTCTATTTAACCCAAATATAGGGCCCTGTCAGGTGCTATCCCTCCGGGCCAGAGTAGACCTGGGAGCGGTAGTAATGAAGGGGTGCTCAACATTCCCCATAGCCCCAGCATCACTGGAACCTCACCATCAGATTGTTTAGTGTCATATCAGGACACTCGTTGTGGGGGTCTTACCCCTCTGCAGAGGTGCAGTCGGTGTATTCTACAGCGTACTGCCGACTGGGTAAAGTAACATTGGATATACTAATGTTAACAGTGGACCTTGATGAGTGCGGACTTGATTAAATATCTTCCCTAGAACCAACTAACCCAATAACTAAACAGTTATGAGGCTTAAGGTATTATTTCATAAGAATATATTGATTGGCAGGATTTGATACTAGTTTCTGCGGAAAGCCTCGAGCTCCAATAAATGATTATGGATTAATTTGAAAATCAAAACAAGAAACTATTTGATTCAATTTATTTTAGATATCATGTTAGGGTGACTTCATAAACTATTTAAATCACTTTTTTTTAATTAAGAAATTTGAATTGTTCTACTGGATCTTTTAAAATTTGAAATATGGAAATTTTTTGCATTCTTTTGAAAATCGGTTGTAATTTTAAATTCTAGCAAGGAAATTTTCGGCTAGGTATCTATTTTATTTGATTAGACATACATATTCTGTTTAGCTAATTTGATTGACACAAAGAGAGAGTTTAGTTTAATATTATATTTACCATATAAACTGAACTTCTTGTCATTGCTGTGGCAACCATACTCTGCTCTCCTATCATCTGATAATTTAATCTGATTTCTTCAAGGCTCTTATCTCTATAACAATTTCTTAAAACCAATGTTGAGCTGTTGGTTGCCTCCAGGCCAAAAACATAACTGATATTTTCAAGAGTTACCCCTGCGTTGGTTTCCATTTTATACTTATACTATAAAATCATTCAAAGAACAAACATTAAATATGAATGGTTGACAGCCAAGTTACCTCAAAAACATCAGATCACCAAGGTTAAGCGGTGATGAACTTGGTTACTACTTTGATGGGTGACCTTTGAAGAACAGCTCGACATTGTAAGCAGTTTAAGGTTTGTGTGTCAAAGTAAGCAAAGCAAGTGCAGCGTGTCGATTTAAACAGCTATAGGCCAGTGTGCCAGACGAAGCACAATTGATAATAAAAAAAGACTGTGAAAACGAAACAATTAGCACGAATGAAATTAGTAGAGCAACATTCGCACTTTAAAATAGTTAATTAAATGAACATAGTTTCTTCCAAAATATGCGTCAATGTTTAACATAAGGAAAACCTCAATTATTTTTACATCAACCTAATATGATTCACCAAGAGTACTCGTTTAAAAATATCGTTATCATCCTTATCATCAGCCTGTGCTGATAGCATGGGTTATCTTGACTTTCTCCAGCCATTCGTCCCTATTAGCGGGTCCTCTAGACGGCATCCAACTTCCGCACAGAGCTGTTCGACCAACACTGGTGTATCCATATGTGGTAATCCATGGGAGAACTTAGCTTACAAGTTCGTCTCTGCTTTTCCAGAAGTAGTCAGCATGTCTTGCTCGTCTTATTTGAAGGGTTTGTGAGATAGGAGGTAAGTGGCCGTACAGCTGCTTTTTTGTGAGGTGATGCGTCGAAGATTTGTTCAAAACAGCACACAACATCCTTGTATAGTTCCCATCAAGTTTTTTCCCCCAAGTGCTTCGTTAAAATCAAGTTAGTGCTGCTATACATTAGTAATGATTCGCTTACTTCTTGGGAGAATTCCCATTTTATTTTATCAGAGAGATATGATTTCTTTATGGTGAATAACGGGTCGATAGCAGTCCATACCTTTACTATGGGTATGTTGATATAGCTTTCAGAAGATGAGATATTGCTTCCGAGGTAGGTTAAATGGTTTGCTAATTTCAAAGGCTTCCTAATTAATGTGGATATGGCACCATCTTATTTAAAACTCATGAACTCTTTTTTTTTATCTGAGTTCAAGTAAGAGCCAATGCCTCTTGATGTCTGCTCAGAGCTATGCTGCAGACATTCGGTTTGTGCAGGTGAATTTACAAGAAGCCCTAAATCATCTGCGTAATCGGTATCCATTTTTAGCTTCAGCGAGATATCATCTGCTTCTTGTTTTGTTTTTTTTTTGTTTGTTTTGTTTTTTTTCAGTGTGCGCCCATTTTCTTTCTTAGATCTATTGACGTTCGTAGTACATAATCTAGGCAGATTACAATAAAAGAACAACTACAGTTATGGCCAACAACTTTTTGCGAATATTAATATGTCGGTAGGCTTAATGTAACTGAATTCAAACCAGCTATACTCCGCTTAAATATTGACCATGTGTTTTGCCCTTGCTCTGGGCCGGAGAGTTGGGTAAATACATACAAATATATAGGCATAAAATCAACGTTATTCGACGTTAATTTCATTAACCTTTATTTAAAACAAATTAAGAATATAAACGTCATTCTTTGTTGTTATTTTTTTCTGCGATAAAGAAACAATGCCCAATTTTTGTTTATGTAAACTGTTGTTGTTAATTGATCAGTTTCATTGTTTTGTTTACATTACATCGGCAATTCATTGGATATGACTCGCTTACGACATTCATTATCTCTAAAAGAATAGAGATCATAAAGTGTACTTGTAGGATAGAATATATTGTTGTTTTCAGCGATAGAATATATTGTTCGTGTTTAGCGAGGAAAAGTTGTAACGTGCGTGTATGTGTTTACGTTGAGTTGTTTCCTCTCTAAGTTTGTAAGGTCCCTCGCTAATTGTTGTTCGGTATATAAAGGAGAGAAGTTCCAAGATGTTGAAGTCGAAATGTTTTTAGGAATAGTTTTTATTTACAGCATGGAATATTTAGTTTGTGTTTATTCTGAAAGCCTCGTAGGAGAAGAAATAAGTGAAAAGACGAAATGGAGTCATGAGAAAATTGAGAAGGCAGCGCGTATCGTCGGACGTGCGAGGGATTGTGTTCGCCCTAGTTTAGCGAAAGTCTTGTTTGCCGTTGGAGGAAATAAACTTTGGAGTCACCGTGAGTTTTCTGTGTCTGGTGGATTTGAGGAGAGGCGTGCGTGTCTCCATTAAGGTTGCTCAGAGGTGAAGTAAGAGCTAGGTGCCGAGAGTGGGATTAGGCATCGCATCGACATAGCCAATTTTGGGGGTGACATACAGTTGTTCCTGTGTGTGGCGTATTGAATGTATCTAATTCATATTCAACTGGGATTCCTTGGTCTAAGAGATAATAGACGCAAGGAATCCATAAATTAGATAGGTTCCCTCATGTGTCCATGCTGCTGCTGCTATTGAAGAACCGCCAGTGAGACGTCTGCACTGGACGGCGTTGTTCAGCCAAAGAGAGTGTGTTTGGCAGCTTACCCAATTTCTGCTGCCCGGAAAGGAGCTTCGGGTTGAATAGGATAAGTCATCCTGATTGGGTGAAATTAGGCGTCGAATTAAATTGCGCGCCAAACCAAATTTCCTTCTGCTACATACTAATCTTTCAAAAATTTTCAGTCAAGTGGTAAATTGTTGAAAGGATTATTCCTTTTAAACGGTGTATTTATAACATTTGCAGATTTTCATGCCCAAATTATCAAATAAATCAACATATTAATACAATAAATGTCATATAGGAATAAAGTGAAACACTAGCGTTTGAACACCGATCGCTAGTAAATAAAAATGGCTAACCTCAAGATAGTATAAATAAAGGTACCGTGCTGTTAGATTGAAAAGAGGATATTAGTCTAGTGGACTTTTGTGAGATGGACTTTAGCAAGAGAAAGACTAGTTTGATTGGTACACTCTTGTTTCAAAGAGATTCTGTTATTGTTCTCAGCAAGACTGTAGTATTAATGATAGAAACAATCTTTCATTTGTTTTAACAAAAGCATACGTATTTCATTCCAACTAAAAATTATACATTAAACATAAATGTATAATTTTTAGTTGGAATGAAATACGTATGCTTTTGTTAAGTTGTCTGTGAATTATTTTTTCTTTTTATGCAAATGTGAGCATTACAAAAATAAACAAATAAATAAATAGAAATTTTTAAAGATATATTTGATGAATACATTTTTCACCGTATCAGATATATATTTTTTAATCATATTTCTTACATTAAATAACAAAATCTTAGTCTGAATTAGTAAGAGAATGAATTTAAACAAGAATTGTCATTTATGAGAATATTTCTAAAAGATATACGTGAATATGTTCTCATTTTTTACTGATCACATCTCTAAAATATAAATCAACGAACAAAACTAAAGAGGAGCAATATTTTACTTTATTTTTCTTTTTTAAACTTTCCAGAAGGTGAGATTATGAACCAAACAATTGCTGTATTTTGGTATCAAAAAGGTATAGGACTTACACGCCTATAATTTAAATTGGGCGGTATGCCACTTGTTCCCACAACAAAGATGGCGGACGCACACAAATAATCAGTCTCAGGAAACCATTGGCCAGGAGAACCATGTGACCTGTGTAAAACTACGTCCGCGTTTAAATTTCGTCCTGCGTTTTTTTTTTGGAGCCGATTCCAAGACACGTATTTTCTATAAATACGTCGTCTTCAAACACTCTTTCTCTTTTCCCCAATTTCTATTGCAGCGTTAACACACTCTCTCCAGTGTGATTCTCTTATTCACCAACAGAAGTAAAAAGCCAAAAAATGGATAAGCCTTTCTTCAAAATACTTTGACTATGTGAGTTTTTCCTACCGCGGAAACACCGACTGTTTCAACCCACAAGAAGAAATAGACATTTTAAAATATGTAATCAACCTTAATAGGACGCTTTCATTATTTAACCTTTTCCGTAGTTTTTAGTTGTGTTAGTTACACACATACACACACACACACACACGCACACACATATACACACAGGACTATTTTACTAACAATGTAGAATTAGCAATATTCTTAATGTATCAATGCATGTTTTGTTATGAGTATAACTTTGTTTTGTTTGTCGCCTCGTTTTGAATGTTCCTTTTGTCCGCGCCGTTTCATATCTTCATTCATTTACTACCTTTTTCCATGTGCCTTTTTCCAAGCGAAACATATACTAAACATATATAAAACTTTAACATTAAATTTTGGGGGACTAAACATAACTATCAAATAACATGTCCCCCTACAAAGGTTTGACAAAATGTCATTTAACATCGAATTTTCTTTTTAAAATTGTAAAAATCATTCTATGGCTCTTCCATTAATTGAAAAACTAACAAAAATCTGTTAAACGGAGTGGTTGATACTTGAAAAAATTAAAAAAACAAAAAACAAAACATGTTGCTTGTAAAATTTGGAACTAAGAATTCTTTTAAGTTCGCCGTCATTTATTTGATAAGTAACAAAATCAACTGACTGCCAGGCAATTTTATAAATCGTCACTTTTTAATTGTCAACATCATTGTTTTTACTAACATGACCCTTGAACAAGGTTTTGTGCGCTACATTTTGAAAATTCTAAATTTTAATTTTTTATAAATCAATAGTTGTTGTTCGGCCGCATTCCTTCGTTGGCTCAATCGATTCTTTGCCATGACAATTCGGTGATCGGATGACATACCTTCGAAAGAGGAATATACCTCGCAATTCAATGTGCTATTATTCTATTTCTTATTTATAAAAATTCAGTCTATCTGTGCTTGAGATAAATATACGTTAACTCTAAGAAACAAATTCGATGCACTTCAGGAGATATCAGTAACACCTACTCTGAATGGCTAATATGAGAACTTTGTCAATACCCACCAAGAAGCGGTAGCAGAATGCATACCAACAAAGAAAAATTGGTGGTCATACCACAAGCCATACTTTGAGTTATGCAATAAGAAAAAAGACAAATCACAAAGAAAAATTGGTGGTCATACTACAAGCCATACTTTGAGTTAAGCAATAAGAAAAAAGACAAATCACAAAGAAAATTTGGTGGTCATGCCTCTAACCATCATTGGGTTATTAAATTAAAATAAAACGAATCACAAAAATGTTTTTCATGTAAGCTAAATTGAATCTTTATCTTTTTTCCCTCCTGTCGTCGGGTATTGTAGAATACACCAGTTGCACTTCTGCAGACGAGTAAGACCTATAAATTAGGTCACCTGTTTGTTATGGGTGGTGACCCGTCATACTTGAAGATGAGATCTAGGGGTCAAGTGGTCACGTGAACTGCAATACTACACTTCGTCTTTTAATTAGGCTGGACGATCAATCGGAAAGGCCGGATCCAATCAATCAGCAGGTTATATCAAGTCCTAGAACCTATTTGACTATTTCCAAACGTATTCTTCAAATTGCTCTGATTGGTTGATTGGTTGGTTAGTTGTTTTGCTTCACGGCGTATCAACCCTTTTCGGGTTATTTAACGCCGAATGAAATTTCAAACAATTCAGTTTAGTATAAGTAAAGGTTTTTGTTTACAAACAGTTAAATGTCAAAACAGTTCAGTTAAATGTTAAAACAGTTCTATTTCAAACAATTCAGTTTAGGATTGGTACACAGTTTAGCTCTATTTTATCTATAGATAGGAACCTATCAGGTGCTACTACTCCGGGCCAGAGTGAACCTGGGAGCGATGGCAATGAAGGGGTACTCCGCATTTCCTAAAGCTCTAACATTACTGGAACCTCATCATCAGATTATTTAGAGTCATAAACAAAACACTCGTTGGGAAATGGTCTTACCTCTCTGCAGAGATGTAATCGGTGTATTCGACAACCTTAGCCGGCTGGGCATAAATTGCTCTGATGGCAAAAAATACCCAACGTTTTTATCATATTGGTGCCAGAAAGCGGTTAATGAAAATAATTTCTTTTAATTCATTAATACACTCACAGTAAATGCAAATTATTTCTACCAATATAAAAATACACATGAAGTCATATAGACAAGATTTGGCATTACATACTTCCAGTGGGTTATATGCCATTAAAAACAATAACCAACGACTTATCTTTTTATTAAACTTTATAGAAGACATCTACTAGAAAATTTTCGCACCAAAAAAACAAAGTTATTATCAATTTTCCACTTGCTTTAATTGTATCCTTTTTTCCCAAAGACTGTGAAATCAAGACTTCAAAAGCCATATTGTTGTATTTTCATTTGTAATACTAACCCTAACCACCAAGATTTCCTAAATTTTAATCTTTCGATGATGCTTTTAACTTCGAAGTCCTCACAAAAACATAATTCAGTTTTATGCCTGTGTTTATAGGTGCAAAAAGTAAGACGAATATATTTATGATCTGCTACGGTAATTAAAACCAGACCAGGAGAACGTTTTCCTAATTAGTATTTTAAGTTCAATTTTCTTTATCTTGCACGAGTTTTTATCTTATTTATTTCGTTGTTGTTTATTTGTGTTTCTGTTGATTCTGCTTTTAGCTATTCTTGCATTTTGAAAGTAAAAAGTGTCTGCAAACGTAATTATTTAAAAGTTATTTAAGTGAATTTGACACTCATGATATATAGTTTTGTAGAGGAAAAGTAGAAGGTTATCATCAATGCTTTAAGTGGCACCATATATTCCAAGGAATCTTATATATATATATATATATATATAATTGTAAGAAAAACTCAACAGACTGTCATTTGGCTATTATAAATTTATTTCAGCTGGTCAGTCCATATGAGAACCCAACCTCTTCAGATGGCCATCACATAATGGAGAGAAAAATTATAAAAATGTTCTTTCAATGGATTCTTAATCGTTTAAAAATGAATAAATAAAAAGAGGGGACAAAAAGATATGGACAAGAAGTAGGTGTCAAAACCGGATGTAATGTCAATGTTATTGCACAGATAACTTTGACGTTCCCATGGGTTCTTACAACTTTGAACACGTCGCCGATTTGATAGGTATTTATATATAAGATACTCTAAGTAGGATAATAGACCGCAAGCAAATAGGTTTATATAGTTGTGACGGCCTCATCTTCATTCCAGATAATAATGGCCCCAAAACGTTAAAAGATACATAAGAAAATAATAGGAGCCTTCAAATTACAAGGATTTAAAATTGAAATATCATCTAACTTTAGAATAGTTAATTTCCTTGACATCACCTTTAATTTAACTAAAAATACTTTTCAATCTTTTTGCAAAGATAACCAAACACCTGCTAACATTAATGTCAACTCCAACAACCCCAGATCAAACATACACCGAATGCGGTTAACAGAAGGATTAATAGATTATCTTTTAACAACAACAACAAAAAAATTCGATGAAAATACGAGAATATATAATGAGACCCTTGAAAAAAGTGGATTCCAACAGAAGTGAGAATACCAGGAACAAATGATAAACAATGAAATTACTAGACACTGCAGCACCAGCACCAACAATAGTTGTAATGATAGTTGTAATTATAGACTTAAAGATAGTGACAATAATATTTATACAAATAAAAAAGTGGATTCCAACAGAAGTGAGAATACCAGGAACAAATGATAAACAATGAAATTACTAGACACTGCAGCACCAGCACCAACAATAGTTGTAATGATAGTTGTAATTATAGACTTAAAGATAGTGACAATAATATTTATACAAATAAAAAATTAAGTATAGGAAAAGAAAGGTCATCTGGTTTAACCTCTCTTTCTGTAAACTTTCTTATATTAATATAAATTGTTGGAGACCGTAATTGAGGTCGACCCGAAGGCTCTCTTTTCATTAGCTACTACACCATGGTGTGTGTGTGGGGGGGACTACTCATTCCTTGTACTGATCTACTTTACCCTTGATCCGTACCTTATACTGCTGAGTGTTAAGCAAGGCGGCATCAAGTACCATTTTTTGAGTCTGGTATGACTCGACTTGGAATTGAAACCCGGTCTCCCAGGCCATTGGCACACACTCTACTAAGTTAATAGACAGACATTTCGACAAGGGCAATCGAGTGATTAAAGGTTTTAATAGGAACACACTAAAAATTAGTTACGCTTGCACAAATGATTTATTTAGAATAATTTATAATCATAACAATAATTTAATAAAGAAATCGTTAATAGATAATCAGCGAACAATCAAATTACATTGTAATTGTTGAAATAAAGAAGATTGTCCTATGGGAGAAATGTGTAATTCTGAAAAGTGGTCCACCAAGAAAATATTTTCCCATGGAAAATTGTAATGAAGAGAAGGTTTATAGTGGAATCTCATCTGGAAATTGGAAACAGAGGTTCTACAATCATGGACACTCTTTTTCCAACCCTTTACTTCGAAACCAAACAGTCCAATCGATGTGGTTCCGGAGTTTGAGAGATAGGAGCATAACTCTACAAATTAAGTGAAGATTTATTAAGAAATCTTCTGCGTCTGAAAGCTCCACAAGTAGAAGTAACTTTTGTCTAAAGGGAAAAAATTAGCGTCATTTGATATTGATTAACAAGTCAACTATTAAATAAACACAACGAAGTAATTTTTAAATGTCGTCATAGAATAAATTTAACGCTCGGAGAAGGGAAACCTACAAATACTTGGGGATATCGGAAGCTGACACCATCAAACAAGTAGAAATGAAAGAAAAAATTTAAAAAGAGTATCTCAGAAGAGCCAGAAAATTACTCAAGACAAAACTATATAGCAGGAACCTTGTCAAAAGGATAAATACCTGGGCTGTTCCCCTCGTAAGATACTCAGAACTATTCTTGAAGTAGACCAGAGAAGAACTTTAACAAATGGACCAGAGAACAAGAAAACTAATGACCGTGCATAAAGTACTGAATCCCAGAGATGACGTTGACAGACTATATGTGTCAAGTAGAGAGTGAGGAAGAGGAGTTGCCAGCATTAAAGATTGCGTTGATGCATCGATACAACGACTCAAAGACTACATACAAAAATGGTGAGGAAGACTGATTGCAGCCACCAAAAACATTACTAACGACTCGAGGACCAGCAGAACGACAATAACCAGAAAAGAAAAGTGGAGAGAAAAACATCTCTATGGACGCTTTAAGCGACTAACAAGTGGCATCTCACACGAGAAAACGTGGAAGTGGCTAAGAAAAGGAAACCTTAAGAGAGAAACTAAATCTCTTCGAATATCAACACAAAACAATGCCATAAGAACAAACCATATCAAAGCGATGATAGATAAGACGCAACAAAACAGCATATGAAGGTTATGTGGTGATAGAGACAAAACGATCAATCACATAATAAGCAAATGCGGCAAATTAGCACACAAAGAGTATAAGACTAGGTATGACTGGGTGGGTAAGGTGATCCAATGGGAATTATGCAAGAAATTTAAATTTGACCATACGAACAAATGGCATATGCACAACCCAAAATCTGCCCTGGTGAATGATACGCACAAACTCCTCTGGGATTTTGAGATACAAACGGATCACCTAATCTCGGCCAGACCACCGGACCTTATAATAATCAACAAAAAAAGAGAGGACTTTCAGGATTGTGGACTTTGCTGTCCCGGCGGACCACAGAGTGAAATTGAAAGAATGCGAAAAGAGGAATAAGTACCTTGACCTTGCTAGCGTAACCCAAAAATTGTGGAACATGAAAGTGACAATTATACCCATTGTTATTGGTGCTCTTGGAATAGTCACCAAAGGATTGGTACAGGGACTGGAGTACTTGGAAATAACGGGACGGGAGGAGTGTCCAAACTACAGCATTGTTGAGATCGGTTAGAATACTGAGAAGAGTCCTGGAGACTTGAGGAGACTTGATGTCACTCAAACTCCTGTGGAAAACCATCTGCTAACGCTGATGTGAAAAACTGTCAAGGAGTAAAATAATAATAATAATATTGGTACAGTTACCAAAGGATTGGTACAGGGACTGGAGGACTTAGAAATAAGAGGACGAGTCGAGACCATCCAAACTACAGAATTGTTGAGATCAGTCTAAATACTGAGAATAGTCCGGGAGACTTGAGGAGACTTGCTATCACTCAGATTCCAGTGAAATACCATCAGCTAACGCTGGCGTGAAAAAAATCTCAAAAGAGTAAAATAATAAAAAAGATAATTGTAAGAATGGTTTGTTTTTTTTATAATTAGTGATATAATTATAGATGATTAATTATTATAATGATATTAATGATATTGACGCTAATTAGAATGGCAGTATTCAGAATTAGAAATATATGGAAATATTAAGATATTAAATAAAGACAAAATTTCAATCTTAAATAGAAATTTTAAACTAAAGATAAGTTTGATATTAGTAATAGTATTTATCGTCACGTTTTTCTTTATAAATAAATAGACGAATTTTTCTTAAAATGGGTTAATTTATTGAAAATATTTCAGTTGATGAAGGGCCTGTGAGTCTGGTTAAAAGTTTTTTTATTATCTATAAGGATACATGACACTTGACAATGACATTACATCAGGTTTTGACACCTACTTCTTGCCCGTATCTTTTTGTTCCCCCCTTTCTTTCTTTCTTTCTTTCTTTCTTTCTTTCTTCATTTTTAACGGGTAAGAATCCATTTAAAGAATATTTCTATAATTTTTTCTCCTCATTATGTAATGGCTATCTGAACAGGTTGGTTTCTTATGTGGATTGGTCAGCTGAAATAAATTTATAGTAACCAAATGACAGACTGTTGAGTTTTTTTTTTCCAATTATATGAATTTGTTCAGTATGAAATCTATAAATCTATGTATGAATTATCATACATTGAGCACTCCTGGAGATTTATAAGAGTGCGCTTATATATTCTCAAACTGAACCATTCCCAAATCATCTTCTTTATATATATATAAATATGTGTGTGTGTGTGTGTGTGTGTGTGTGTGTGTGTGTGTGTGTGTGTGTGTGTGTGTCAGTTAGCAGAGCAGCATAAAAACTAAAAGATAACTTTTTTCTTATTCTGAGAATAAAAGTTTCATGAGATTTAAGACAAAATCATCAGAGTGGAGAGGGGTAGAGGCAAAAAGTGAGTTGTGTTTGACTTATGTATATATAATTTTAATTTTGTTTGTTGGTACCTGCGGCCGAACAAAATAATATATTTTAGCGAGATTTTATTAGAAATATACTAAAATACACTTGAATGCTCTAAATTAGAGGATAAAGTTATTTAAAATCCCATTTGAAACTCGTTGATGTTTTTAAGAGTTCTAAAATCGAGATAGATAGATAGATAGATAGATAGATAGATAGATAGATAGCACTATATTTATGTTTGTATGCAACCGTGACTTAACAAAAAACACCACATCATAGAAAGAGTGTGTGTGGCGCTATTTAATAGGCAGGGTTGTATATTCTATATACTTTCTGTATGTAAAAAAAGAAAAATATATTTGAAGGTGAGAATGGAATAATGAAAAAATCTTAAATTGGGAGCCGTTGGAAGAAAATATTACCCTGAGTTAAATATTTAAATGAAAATGTAATGAAAAAAGCAAAATTTTATTATAAAGAAATAGAGATTTAAAAAAAAAAAAAAAAAATATAAAATTAATGTTTTAGAGGCAATGAAAATTTTTTAGATTATTACCAGGGGAGACATGAGATATTAAAAAGACAATTAAAAAGTATTTTTTGTTTCTCTATTTTAATAATAAATTGATAATAAATCAAAAAATGATCATCTAATTGAGATTTTCTAATTTTTGAAGTACTAGTTGTTCTTTCACAAGATTAACCACAAAAAATAAACTATTGTTGATACGACTTTCAATGCTTAAAAAATTTAGGTTCTAACCTACCGTACTATTAAGTTTTGGCAGAAAACTAAAGTGCATCTTAATAGCTGATAGACTAGTGACTTGCCAAAATGCCTGTCATTAATTTTGACCTACTTCTTGGATTTAAATACCAGACTAAATGATGCAGTTGTCAACGTGTAAGTAACATTTTTACATAAATCAGTTTATTAATATTCCTAGTTACTCATTTTATAAAAAAAAAAAAAACTTTCAAAAAGTATTGTTTAATTTTTCAATTTTTCACAACCTCGAGTTAGGTAAGGTCGTCAACTTTAGTGAATTTAAATCTTTAAAGTATATTAAAAATCAATTAGTTGTGTAATGTCATTTTGCTTTTAATGTTGGTAATTATGTTACAACTATCTTTCAAATAAAACTAAAATTTAACTTTAGATTATAATTTTGACAACTATCTAATTCTTTTTAAAAGAAAAAAGCGAAAAATTGTTAGTATCTAATATATATATATATATATGTATATATATATATATATATATATATATATATGAGTGTGTGTGTGTGTGTGTGTGTGTCTTTTGTGAGTAATCTGCTTTATTTTAAGCTGTTTTTTTTTATAATTCTCTCACAGAGAAAAAAAAATGTCTCGACAGAATGATGAATGCGCCTGTGTGATTGACTGTGTAGTTTGAACTGTTACATGACCTTGAATAAGTTTTTTAAAGTAGTTGGGGGTCGGAAAAAAAGATGCCTAAAAATGTCAAGGCAACATTTTTCGCCTGTCATTTGACCTACACAGATTATTGTCTTGCCTACGTTCATTTTTTTTTCTCTTCCCCAGTCAAAAGTTTTTTAGAGCGCTATCAAACTCTCGCATTTGATTAAACTTATGAACAATTCAGTGCTTGTTATTTTATGATAGACATTTATCGTATACTAGACTGGATGACCCAAAAATCTGTTGGGTGCCTGTTGTAATAGAGGTCCATGATGATTTTGATGCTTCTATTTAGGAGTGAGTGAAGGATTCTATTTAGCGTTTTAGGGTATCTTCGTTATATATGGATAATTAGAAATTACGTTCAGAGGGACTACACGCCCCCGATTTTATATACGGTTACAAGATTAACTGGAAATTGCCTTATTCTGTTAGAACATTATTAATATATTGCTCTCATGAAAATCTCACTCTGATGTACTGTTTTTGGTGGGTTATGGCTATATATATAAGAGATGTATTTAAAAAGTATGAAGACTGAAGCTCTATCGACCAAGAGAGATATGAACAATGAATAATATAGTTCCCTTGGCATTCAACACACTTATTCTAGTGAATTTTTCAATTAGCTAAAGATCGCATGAAATCCTCTTTTGAAATAGTGTGAAGCTGCACCTTCACATTCTTTTAATGTCCTCCACGTCCTCAAATCTTAGCCACGAGAGGAATTTTCCATTTCGAAAGCAAAATAAAGTTAGAGGGAGCTAGTTCTAGTGAGTGTGGAGGTTGCTGCACTAACACAATCCAGTGTTTCATCAAAAACTACAGACCAAAAAATAAAAAAATCATAAGAACCAACTCTAACTTGTTTAGACAACAGTTTAAACGTCTACATTTGATCACATTTATATATATATATATATTTATGACTACACACTACTTCAAATATTAGGATGTTTTATATCAGCAATGTTTTATATTAGGATGTTTTTTTTTATCAGTGATGTTTTATATCAGCGATGTTTTATATTAGGATGTTTTATATCAGTGATGTTTTATATCAGCAATGTTTTATATTAGGATGTTTTATATCAGCAATGTTTTATATTTGTATGTTTTTTTTATCAGTGATGTTTTATATCAGCGATGTTTTATATTAGGATGTTTTATATCAGCAATGTTTTATATTTGGATGTTTTTTTATCAGTGATGTTTTATATCAGCGATGTTTTATATTAGGATGTTTTATATCAGCGATGTTTTATATCAGCGATGTTTTATATTAGGATGTTTTATATCAGCGATGTTTTATATCAGCAATGTTTTATATTAGGATGTTTTTTTATCAGTGATGTTTTATATCAGCGATGTTTTATATTAGGATGTTTTATATCAGCGATGTTTTATATCAGCAATGTTTTATATTAGGATGTTTTTTTATCAGTGATGTTTTATATCAGCGATGTTTTATATCAGCGATGTTTTATATTAGGATGTTTTATATCAGCAATGTTTTATATTTGGATGTTTTTTTATCAGTGATGTTTTATATCAGCGATGTTTTATATTAGGATGTTTTATATCAGCGATGTTTTATATCAGCAATGTTTTATATTAGGATGTTTTTTATCAGTGATGTTTTATATCAGCGATGTTTTATATCAGCAATGTTTTATATTAGGATGTTTTATATCATTGATATTTTATTTTAGGATGTTTTACATCAGCGATGTTTTACATCAGCGATGTTTTATATTAGGATGTTTTATATCAGCGATGTTTTATATTAAGATGCTTTATGTCAGCGATATTTTATATTGGGATGTTTTATATCAGCGATGTTGTATATCAGCAGTGTTTTATATTAGGGTGGTTTTTTTTATCAGCGATGTTTTATATTAAGATGTTTTATATTAGGATGCTTTATATCAGCGATGTTTTATATTAGAATGTTTTATATTAGGATGTTTTATATTAGGGTGTTTTATATTAGGATGCTTTATATTAGCGATGTTTTATATTAGAATGTTTTATATTAGGATGTTTTATATTAGGGTGTTTTATATTAGGATACTTTATATCAGCGATGTTTTATATTAGAATGTTTTATATTAGGATGTTTTATATTAGGGTGTTTTATATTAGGATGCTTTATATCAGCGATGTTTTATATTAAAATGTTTTATATTAGGGAGTTTTATATTTGGATGTTTTACATTAGGATGTTTTATATCACCGATGTACATGGAAAATATCATATCCTTTTCAATGGACAAAAGTATTTTCTTTTTACTATTGTTTTTTTTTTATTTCAATATTTGAGAAGGAAATCCTAATTCCTATAAAAAAAGAAAATACGATCAAAATAGTTGTTTTAGCTACTGAAGTTGTTTTTAGTTTCTCTTTATTTAGTTCTTCCTCTAGTGGGGATCGAACATATTATAAAAATAAGAATTATGAACTTTGAGATATTTTTCTATTAACCTGCATCTGATTATGAAGCCTCAGTTCTAGAGATCCAGGAGTGTTGAGTACCCCTTCATTACCACTACTCCTTGGATCACTCTGATCCGCAGGAGTAATACTTATTAGAGTACCATCAATTGGTCAAATAGATCTATTTGAAAATTATTAGTATTGTATACGAATACTTGCTGACATATTACTCTGAATTATTTGTAATAAGAATAGTTCTTTGAAGCTGTAATTGTTTACTATGGATAATTATTAGTTACTTAAATCCATATAACTGTGTACAAACATAAGGCTGTTATTCAATAGAAATAGTTATTTGAAAGCATGTAATTATTTGTATGAGATAGGAATACTTGAAACCATACAACTATTAATCCCTATTATAACCCAATTTATTTGTCAAACCGATCTATTTGAAATTTATTTGCATTAGAGCGGAATAAGTGGAACCATATGACTTCTCGCAAGCAAATATCTTTTATAAAATAGAAATAAACTTAAAACCATATAATTATTAGTATAAGATATGAATACTTGAATATATATACCTGTGTTCATATTATTTGTATTTGATAGGAATGCTTGAAACCATATTATTGTGTATAAATTATTCATATTAGGAATGCTTGATATCATATAACTGTGTGCAAATTATCAGTATTAGATTGGAATACTTGAAACTATATAACTGCGCAGACATTATTATTACTGAGAACTAAAAAGTGCAATTCAAATTTGATGGAATGGAACGTTAAAAACATAAATCGTTTTGATTATAATCAAACATTAACAAATGAATCCGATTTCGACATTTAAGGGATTAGTATGGTGTTAACCAAATAAACCAAATTGACATCATATAAAGAATTCCTTTGTTAAATGTGTCTAAAAGAGATCATACTCTAAAAATATTTTTACATTAGTCAAAAACTTTTTATAGTAAATAATTACCGTATTTGATGGCATGTAAGGCCCACTTTTTGTTTTACTAAAAATATCTTTTAAAATTCCCCTGCGTCTTATATGCCATATGTAGTTTTAAAATTCACGATAGTCAGCCAAAATTATCTACCAGGCAATTTCAATCAACTTAGACTTTAGAGTAACTTTCATCTACCTATTGTCTTCATTTAAAAGACTATTATGTAGATTAAAAGTGTTATCATTGATAATATTCATTATATTAATTTCATCACGTTTAATATTAGTACTAATTCTTTTTCTTGATTTGCCCGCTGAAATTGGGGTGCATCTTATACACCTGTGTATCTGATATCCCATCAAATACGGTAATCGCTGGTTTGTATGATAATCTTTTGTTCAATTAATTATCTAAAGGTGTTGCTTTTGTATAAAGTTGGAAAAAGTCCAACCGCTTGTTTAACTAAATTAAAACTTGTTTAACTAAATTAAAACTTAGACTTTGGTAGGAATACTTGAAACTATAGAACTATATGGAATAGTAATAGTTACTTGAAACAATATAATTATGAATAAATTATTGGTATAAGATAGCCACCCCTTCCTTGCTATTATCCCCAGGTTCACTCCTATTCGCAGTGTTAGGGTCTCATCGAAGGGTCAAATTGATCCGTTTGAAAGTTATTAATTTAGTTTCGCTTATCAACAATTGTAGGTTGTTTAATGCCTAACACTTTTTATACATATATATATATTTCATATATATGATTTGTAAACACATTTTGTTTATAAAGGAGCCTAAGTTCTCTTTTTTTTCCCTTTTTGTAAACAGTTAAATGGTTTCAAGTACTGCTATGTAACACTAATAATTTAACATCAGTCATTTGTTTGCACACGTTAAAATAGATATACATTTTAAATAAGCGATTAGCTTGTCGGTAATTTCATTTTTAGATGAGTTAGAGCTAATTTGTTTGAACACTAGTATTGCTATTATTTCTACACAGTTAAATGATTTCCATTTTTGCTATTGAAAATTATTAATTCGAATCGATATTACTTAATTGTTTGCACACAGTGAAGGGGTTATAAGGACTGCTATTAAACACCAATTATTCTATTCGACATTACTTATTTGTTTGCACACAGTGAAGGAGTTATAAGGACTGCTATTAAAAACCAATTATTCTATTCGACATTACTTATTTGTTTGCACAGAGTGAAGGAGTTATAAGGACAGCTATTAAACACCAATTATTCTATTTGACATTACTTATTTGTTTGCACACAGTTAAATGTTTCCAAGCATTGCTATGTATCACTAACAATTCAATTAAACAGTCATTTGTTTACACACGGTTAAATGATCAAATAGTTCTATTTCAAATAATTCAGTCTATCATATGTTATTTGTTTGCATACCGTTTAAATATTAAACAGTCCTATTTGACCCATAAACCGGGTGCTACTACTACAGAGTGGACCTTGGAGCGATGGCAAAGAAGGGATTCTCTGCATTCCCCCAAAGCTCCACCATTACTCGCGTCTCACCCTCTGATTGTTTAGTGTTATGTCAAGGACATTCGTGGGGGGGGTCTTATCTCTCTGTAGAGGTGCAGACAGTTATTAGTATTAGTATTAGATAGCCACCCCTTCCTAACTATTATTCCCAGGTCCACTCGTATTTACAGTTGTTGTACCTGTTAGGGTCCCATCTACGTGTCAAATAGATCTGTTTGAAAATTATTTGTATTTGATTAGAATACTTAAAACCATATGATTGTGTGCAAATCATTTGCATTAAGAATAGTTACATGAAGCAATAATTTATTTTATAAACGATTATTATCATTATTTAGTTGAAACTATGTAGATGCTTGCGAAAATATTTTTAGAATATTAAAAAAGACTTGTTTTTGTCATCAAATAATACAAGTGTTGAGATCCTGTAAAATTAACCAATCGACTAACCAAAGTAATTATCTGTTTTTGAGTCGGGAAAGAAAATCTGAAACATCTGACAAGTTAAAAGATTTGTTTGAAGAAAACGTGTCACCATTAAGCTGATGAAACTATTGAAGAAGACAGTAAATGCTGTAACAGATCCTCATAAGATGAAATTCCTTCGAACAGATGACCGATGTCCTCGTGTTGTTCAATCACTTCTTCATAATATTCCAAAATCTCGAACTTACCGAGCAGGGAATTTTTTTTTTTTTTTTTTTTGCTATTGGAAAAGCATATTCAGATATTTCGGTTCATGGCTTTTTATGTAAAGCACTCCCATTTTTTATATGATCTTATCGGTAATAACTTTTCACAAAGCATATCGGGCTTTGAGAAAAAAAAACCAGAGTGAAATGCTTGGATGATCTTTGCCAATGTAACACTGATCAGCTTGACTGAAAATGTACACAATCTGACAGGAGTTGCTCCACATGCAACACGTTGAGCAACTTATAGTGCTCATGTACAGTGAGAACAACTCCAGTGTGAATGAAACAGTCACAGTATGAAATCTCTCGGGAATATCTCACTCACGAAAACAGCCTTGTATCAACATGTAAAGAGAAATGTTTTGGTATTAGCTACCATTCGGTATCGAGGCTTGCAGAAACAAATGTGTCAGCTAGAATTAGCTCATATTGCTGGGAAAGACATTGACAACTTACAACGTGAGTCCAGCGCAGGATCAATTTAGCGATTGCAAGTGCTGTCAGTACACTTAATTGCATTGGGGTTAGAATTTGGAAAAAAACTTCAAGTATTTTAAAGCTGAAATTAGTCGAACACGATGGTGTTAGCTTCAGTAATACAAAGAGATCGAATAGAAAAAAGATTATCCAGAAAGTACCCATAATTCAGCATAATTCCCGGTAGCCGAATTAACTCGAAACCAATTTCAGTTTCATCGCAGGACAAATGGAGGAGTGCTTTATGAAAAAAGATTCTGCTCAAATATCCTGTTTTTCCAATAATTTGCTTACAAAAAGACACAGAGATTTACGATCTGCGATACCATTGAGGCTTGTTTTGCACTTTCTTCAGTAAGTTTGAACTGCGAATTTAAACCCATTATATCGTTGAATAGATCTCATTGAAATCTTTCTTTTGCACATAAAAATAGAAATATACGTGGTGCATTCAATAAGTTTCCAGACTTTTTTGTACAGGCATTTTAAGTTGTCGTAGACTCTTGAACATTCGGTATGTTATTGCTATACATCTTACTGAATCTTTTTCTTCATATTCTCGAAGGATGTGCTTAGTGGTATCAACTGACACCAAATTGGAGATGTACGAGGTGCATACGATAAGTTTCCAGACTTTTTTGTACAGGAATTTAAAATTGTCGTAGACTCTTGAAAATTCAGTATGTTATTGCTATACATCTTATACGATGACTGACCAATTTTTATGATTTCAGGTTCAAATGAACAGCTACAGAAGCAATTGGAATACACCCTACTAAAGCCTGATTGTCACAGCTGGTGAATTTCAAAAATGAAATCTGGACGTGAGGACACTTTAGAAGAACGATATGCAATAAAATTGTGTTTTAAACCTGGAAAAAAATGATGCCACAGAAACGTATGGAATGCTTCAGACTACTTTTGGACCATCTTGCATGAATCGAGCATCAGTTTTTGAGTGGCATAAGAGATTCGAGGAAGGCAGGGAGTCTGTGAGGGATAATGAGAGGTGTGGGAGGAGTAAGGAAGTCAATAGACCAGAGTTGATTGGCCAAAGGGTTAGGGTTAGGGTTACTATGTTGAGGTTTTAAGGGAGTTCAAGAAGAGATTCCTTGGGAAGAGGCCAGCATTCTTCAAATTGGGTCAGTGGCATTTCCACCAGGACAATGCATCAGTCTACAACTCCATCCTTGTCACAGACTATTTGACCAAGATGGGCATCAAGACAGTTCCTCAGCGTCCCTATAGTCCAGACCTTGCTCCCTGTGACTTTTGGTTATTCCCTAAGCTCATAGGCTGTCGTTATGAGACAATTGAGTAGATGAAAGAGGCTGTGACGAAGGTGATTGACACGCTCACACAAGAGGACTTCCATGGAGCTTTCCAGAAGTTGTTGGAACGGTACAACAAATGCATTGCAGCCGGAGGAGATTACTTCGAAGGGGACTAGAGTTTCATGTGTGTACTATCAATAAAAGTGCCCATACGAAAAACGTCTGGAAACTTATTTAATGATCCTCGTAATCTCAGCAAAGGCATTCGAATGGTGTTTCACGTTACCAGAATACAACAAAACTTTTGACTCAACTAAGTAATATGAAATATAGGCTTTGCCTATAAAACACACTGGACTGAAATTCGCTGTCATCAACAATAAAAGAGCGCATCTCTGAAACCAACAGCATTGATGATTTAGAGAAATAATAGTTCGTCATAATCATCATTAAGGCATAACGACAGCATGAATTCTTTTGACTCTCTCTCTCTCTCTCTCTCTCTCTCTCTCTCTCTCTCTCTCTGTCACTATTCGTCATTACATTAGGTAAGTCCTCTTGAAGGCACCAAATGTTCACACAAAACTGATGTATATAAGATTTTGTTAGTTGGCCAACGTTGGTGTGTTCATGGATGAGCGTTCATAGTTAAACTTTGCTTTTAAGTTCGTCCTTATATTTGCAGAAATTCACAGCATATCTTGCTCGTATTTTTTCATTGGTTTGTGAGATGGGTGGTAAGTGGTCGTAAAACCGCTGTTTTGCGGGGTGTTGCTTTCAGGATTTGTTCAAAACAGCACGAAACATCCTTGCGTTGTTTCCATCAAGCTTTTTTTCCTAACATTTCAATATATAATACGAGTAGGGAGGAATTAATGGCACCTGAGATTAATGTACAAAAATATAAGCAATGCTAAAGTATTTTTTTTATGTATTATTCTATATCTTTACGCTGAGTAATATGTAGAGTAAAATGTAACACAATGGCTTTGTTATTAATTCCGTTCAAACATACGCAACTGAATTACTTTAATAACGCCTTGCAGTCAAGTCCAAGCAACATTCTGATTGGTTTATAATCACGAGCCTACTCATGCAGCTAATGCTCGTACTTCTTGATTTGATCTTTGCTAAATTATTTGAGGATGTCTAAGCAGCAAGATTTTGAAAAATTAATAACGAGTTTTATGACAGCTAGAATATTTTCATTTTGTTCATTGAAACAGTCATAATATATATATATATATATATATATATATATATATATATATATATATATATGACTCAATGGGATACATAAGTGGGGAAAAACCCTCAAAAACAAAAAGAAACAGTTGAGAACCTCCTGAATTAAAGGGTGTTCAGAGTATGGTATTAATCTGCATCTGATGGTAAGGCTTCAGTTCTGAAGGTATGGAGAAGTTGGAGTACTTCTTCACTGCCATTACTCCCAGGTCCACTTTAACTCGGAATGGTAGTACCTGTTAGGGGCATATCTATGAGTCAAACAGAACTGTTTACAAATTATTCGTAATCGATAGGACCATGTGCAAAAAAATCTTAAGAAACAACTTCACAAAAATGTTGAATTAACTTTCAGTAAACCCGCTTTCCTAACCTCTAGGCTTTAAATAATCCTAGATGAGTTGATATACCGTTCAAATTAGTAAAGCTGTCGATTATAAACTAAAGAGTTCGGTTCCAAATTCAGAGAAGTTTGCCAACTACGACACACACCTGAAGAAGGCCGGAGGGTATAACAAACAAAACGTTGTGAACATTATTATTCGAGATGAGGACACTAATCTGACCATATCAGTGAATACTTATGTCTTCTTGGTCAATTTGATGCAAGAATAAAGGGAACAACACGATAAAAGACGAGAGTTGAACACAACATTTTTTCTGGTTGCTTAATGCATTCAACGTTTTTTTGTTCTGGTTTATTCTTTTGCCTCTTGAACTGAGGAGGATTAAGTAAAAATAAACCATTTGTTTTGTTATTTTGTTGTCGTCTGGTAATGGCAGCTGCATTTCTAATCAAAGTAAGGCCAGACAAAACTCAAAGCAAATAACGTCAGATAAAACATTACAGGAGACTTTATGTTCTCAAGTTGTTTATATTTATTATTTATTCTCCTCTTATATTTTATTTGTTTGTATTCTTTTAAAGAAATATAATATGCATTTTACTGTGCTGTTCATTGTTCTAGTTATTTATCATTATTATCATTATTATCATCATCCCCATTATTAGTTTACCAGTGTCATAAAAAATGGCGGCATATTTAAATAATCTGACACTTTCATTTTATTCAGAAAATGTGAAAAGCATTATGTTGCACAACATTTTCTATTTTACATACAAAACTACCTGAATATGAAACTAAAAGTTAAATACAACAAAAGGAAAATCTATTTACTTTGTTTCCATTCATCTATTTCATGGCAGCTTCTGTAGCGCAACATCTGGTAACAACTGATACAAATTATCTTTTATCAATTTATCTGGGAGCTAAAAATAATATCGTGAATAAAACATAATTTTTTAAAGTTTAAAATAACAAAATTCTATTTTTATTACTAAATTACTAGTGTATACATGTCGTCCAAAATAATGACAATACTTTAATAATTTGGTGATTGCATCTCTTTTATAATCTATCAAAAACATTGTTAATCGGAAATTTCTAGTTTACATGTAATATTTGTTGAATATCAATTATAATATTAATAACCCAAAACACCATTGAGGCCGTTTTTTAAACACTATGTTTTGGTGTTTTGGGAGATAGATATAGGATTGAGGAGTATAATAGTACGAGGATCATTAAATAAGTTTCCAGACTTTTTTCGCGATGAAGAATAGTAACAGATGGTGTGTGTGTGTGTGTGTGTGTGTGTGTGTGTGTGAGAGAGAGAGAAAGAGAGAGAGAGAGAGAGAGAGAGTCAAAAGAATTCATGCTGTCGTTATGCCTTAATGATGATTATGACGAACTATTATTTCTCTAAATCATCAATGCTGTTGGTTTCAGAGATGCGCTCTTTTATTGTTGATGACAGCGAATTTCAGTCCAGTGTGTTTTATAGGCAAAGCCTATATTTCATATTACTTAGTTGAGTCAAAAGTTTTGTTGTATTCTGGTAACGTGAAACACCATTCGAATGCCTTTGCTGAGATTACGAGGATCATTAAATAAGTTTCCAGACGTTTTTCGTATGGGCACTTTTATTGATAGTACACACATGAAACTCTAGTCCCCTTCGAAGTAATCTCCTCCGGCTGCAATGCATTTGTTGTACCGTTCCAACAACTTCTGGAAAGCTCCATGGAAGTCCTCTTGTGTGAGCGTGTCAATCACCTTCGTCACAGCCTCTTTCATCTACTCAATTGTCTCATAACGACAGCCTATGAGCTTAGGGAATAACCAAAAGTCACAGGGAGCAAGGTCTAGACTATAGGGAGGCTGAGGAACTGTCTTGATGCCCATCTTGGTCAAATAGTCTGTGACAAGGATGGAGTTGTAGACTGATGCATTGTCCTGGTGGAAATGCCACTGACCCGATTTGAAGAGTGCTGGCCTCTTCCCAAGGAATCTCTTCTTGAATTCCCTTAAAACCTCAACATAGTAACCCTAACCCTAACCCTTTGGCCAATCAACTATGGACTATTGACTTCCTCACTCCTCCTACACCTCTTATCAACCTTCGCAGACTCTCTGCCTTCCTCGAATCTCTTATGCCACTCAAAAACTGATGCTCGGTTCATGCCAGATGGTCGAAAAGCAGTCTGAAGCATTCCATACGTTTCTGTGGCATCATTTTTTCCAAGTTTAAAACAGAATTTTATTGCATATCGTTTTTCCTCACGTCCAGATTTCATTTTTGAAATTCACCAGCTGTGACAATCAGACTTTAGTAGGGTGTATTCCAATTGCTTCTGTAGCTGTTCATTTGAACCTGAAATCATAAAATTCGGCCATCTCATAAGATGTATAGCAATAACATATTGAATTTTCAAGAGTCTACGACAATTTTAAATGCCTGTACAAAAAGTCTGAAAACCTATTGAATGCACCACGTATGAGGGTGGCAAACCACATTGGTCTGTGAGATACCGTGCCCACTTTATACTCTCCAAGTGTTTCCCGCCAGATTTGCCTGTATGGCTTGCAGTACGGAATCCTCAATTTTAGACTTACTTAGCCTTGTCTGTTCTTCGAGATTCTTGCAATCCGAGCAAAATTTCTTGAACCATCTGCTTACAGTGATCAACTGCACCTTCACATTTCCCACAACAATTTTTTTTTGGTTACTTCCGAGGCATTTATGACTCAATTCGAAACCGTAAAGTATAAGTTCCCAATTTAACTACGTTATTTGCTTATTTGTGCTGCAGCTTTCAAATCGCACATGGAGTGAAGTAATGAACAACATGTCAGCCTAACAACTACCACGATACTATCAACCACTGGATAACTACGACGGCTTGCACAGCTTCAGTTAGGTGACATACGTGCTGTAAACTTGCACGCACGAAAATATTGTAACACTGATGACTCATTGTTGTTCATTTTCAAACCGAATCATTTATTGAAAGATACGATTAGAAGCAATACTTATTACACATTCTGGCTGCGGCGTAATAAACCACTAACAACGATTCTATGAAGGGTGATAGATTATTCTGAAGAATCATCGAAATTTACCAATAAATGAAGAAAAACAAGAATGCAAAATAAGAAGAAACAGTGAAACAAAGTGAGGAATCGTCGTTGCATTAAATCACTTCAAAAACATTATTCAAAGCAAACATGTCACAAAAAAAAAAAAACAAAAAAAAAAACAAAGTGAGAATTTTTAATATCTGCTCAATCTTCCTGCACAAAAGAATCAATAGCAAACTATGACGTAAAAGTATTTAAAAACGATGACTTAAATTACTGAGTCACTTACAAATATAAGTGCTTTCGTCACCTCCGAGAAAAACACAAGGCGATCAGCAAAAAAAGAACAAAAGTAACACAAAAAAAAAGAAGAAAAAAGAAACTTCTTTTTCTGTGCCATTTTTCCACGAAAAAACAGTGTCTATTTTGTACACTGATGAAGGCTGAAACGTTGTGTTAACCGTATTTAAAATAATACGAAAAAGGTTAATTTATCCGGACGATTTGCTGGTACGTTAACGACTATTCTCAAAGTACATAACATAAATTTACGAAAACTACTATAGTTGCACATGGCACTGCTTAAGAAATACAACTATTGCTGCAGTTAGCACTGTCTTATGAATACGACTTTAATTGCACAAAGCACAAATTTAAGAATACTACTATAGTTGCACATGACACGAATTTAGGGATCCAACTAAAGTTGCACATAATACAAACTTAGAGGTTTGACTATAGTTGCACATGGTACGGTTTCTGGAATTCAACCATGGGTACACATGGATTGGCTTTAGGAATCCGACTATAGTAGCACATTACTTGGTTTTAGAAATATGATTATAGTTGCACAAGGCACAGCTTTAGGGATTTGACTATAGTTGCTCATGACACGAATTTAGTGATAGTTTTACATGGCATGGTTTTCGGAATACGATTATAGTTGGACATTGTGCGGTTTTAGGAATACAACTATAGCCACATATGGCATGTTTTAGGACTTCAACTAGAGTTGCACATGGCTTTGTTTTAGAAATACGATTATTGTTGCACATGGTATGGCCTTAAAAAAATGAAATAGCCTTACAAGGCCTAAAAATATCAAAATAATCTGTTAAGGCAACACTTTAGGAATGCGACTATATGGCACGGTTTTAAAAATACAACAATACTTGCACAAATCATGGCTTTAGAAATTTGAGTATTGTTGCACAAGGCACAGCTTTAGAAATATGTCTATTGTTGCAAATGGAACGGCTTTAGGAATACGACTACAGTTGTATGTGATACGGTTTTTTGGTATACTACTGTTATTGCTCGTGGTGCGTCTTTAGGAATTTGACAATCGTTGCACAAGGAAATTGTTGTGGCATACGGTACGGCTTTATGACTTTGATTTTAGTTGAACGTGGTCCAGTTTTAGAATACAACTATAGTTGAACCAGTTACAGCTTCGGACAGTCGCTAATAGTCGCAGATGGCCTAAAACCACCAAAACGTAAACTAAGAAAACATGGATGTTAAAAAAACTGCATTAAAAATTATTTTCTTCCAAAGAAATGTGAAAGTGACACACACACACACACACTCACAAACACACACACACACACACACACATATATATATATATATCATAAAATTGTGCTGATAGCAAGGATCCACTTGACTTTTTCCTTGCCATCCATCCCTATCAGTCATCGCTCTTGGTAGTTCCTCTAAATGGCACCCAGAGTCCGCAGAGAGCTGATGTATGCAAGTCTTTGCTAGTCGACTTACACTGGTGTATCCATGTGTTTGATTCCATCGGAGAACGTCATTTATGAGTTCGTCCTTACTTCTCCAGCATGTCTTGTTCTTATTTCTTGAATGGTTTGTGTGATGAAAGGTAAATGGTCATATAGCTGCTGTTTTGTGAGGTTTTGCTTCCTGGGTTTGTTCGAAACAGCATGAAGTATCCTTGTGTAGTTCCTATCTAGCATTTTCTCCCAATGCTTCGTTAAAATCCAAGTTGTGCAGCCATACAGTAGTACAGCTACAGCCTGTAAGAATTGCCGTTTTATTTTATCAGAGAGATCAGGTTTTCATATGGTCGATAACCTGTCAAAAGCAGCCCATGGCTTCCCCACGTGTATCTTGACATCGCTTTCTGTAGATGAGATATCGCTACTGAGGTATGTGAAATGGTCTACTAATTTCAGAGGTTTAATGAACAAACAAAAAATGAAAAGATAAAAATCATGTCTCCTTGTTGTTCTCGATAAACATAAGTAAAAACTAAAAAAAATTGTCAAGTGTGAAAACAAAAAATTAGAAGAATATTATCAGTCCAAGAAAATATTTTCTTGCGACAAACTTAAAATATTCGTGTCAGTAAAGAATTTGAAAATAAAGTATTAATCAGAAGAAAGTTCTTTTTCTTTATCTTACGTTGTCATCATCAAGAAAACTGCCGTCAAATCTCTTATTTCTTCGCGTACTGCCATATTTTTTCTGACGTTATGACGTCAGTCCTAATGTCAACTTCGAGAAAATAGGCCGTTCCAAGGGCAGACAACTCTTCATTTATTCTCAGATCCGTGTTAAAACTTAAGCTCGACTTAAAAATAGACCTCGTAAATATATATTCTCAGGTCCATGGATCTCATCATTATCTTACTGTTAAAAAGTTTCATGCCAACGAAAAAGAAAAACTTATAATGACTGGTACTTCTGTAAAATCTGGTGTCAACTCTATCAAATAGAGCTTAAATGTTTCTTTGTTCTTCTTTTTAAAATGCGTGTAATATTTTTATCAGATATCAAAATGGCTAAAGCGCTGGACTACGGTCTTGAAGTAAGAGAGTTCGAACCCAAGTCACGCTGTTACATTCACTTTTGGACTAATATCCTTAAGAAAGGCATGAACCCCCTTATTCTCCCAGTTATGAGTTGAAAAGTATCACCATCGTTCTTCTAAAAGGATGACTTTGGCATTAAATAACTCACGAAAGTTGATATGCAGTCAAAACAAAGAAACCAAACGTTACAACTGATTCCGACGAAGAGAGATTTTTAAAAGCAATCTAATTTTTCTTCTTCTTCTTGGGTGTAGTTGTTAGCGCGCCCGACTCACAGACTATTGGTAGACTTACTAAATGACTATCGTTTCATTTTCTGGGGCGCTACACGTGGAATTAAGGTTTGCGGACCATCAGTGAGTCCGATTCTGATTCTTCAGACTGATATCCTATAATTACATTTTATTATTTAAAAATCTTTCTTGTATTTATTCATTTATTAATTTGAATCCTTCCTGGAGTTTGTACTAACTTAATATCTACACATACGGTTTTCGTTGTCTTCACCTAAACAGCTGCAAAACAATCTGTGAGAAAATGTTATTCTTGTTTGAAATTTTATAAAAGAAATGTTGAGGAATTCGTAAAAAAATTTGTAACGAAATGATGATGAGTGTTTTCTTTTAGGTCAGGAAATAAGTGGGAAATAGAAAAGAAAAACATACAAAATATACAAATATTACAAAATTTATACTCTCTAATTACTTGCAAGCAGATTACATGCAACAATAAATTCATGCATTCTTTCAAAGTTAAATATTTGTTATCTGGTGTTTAAAAATATCTTTTTTTAAATGCTATACAGATTTAGAAATAACTAAGCCAGGCGTCTCAAATAATCATTCTGATGTCTGTTCGGTGAGATTAACAGGAAGTTTCTATTAGACATTAATGAAATAGTTAAACGTTCAAATCAAAGTATAGTCCGTATAAGCAAAGTATACATATACATATATATATATATATATAGAGAGAGAGAGAGAGAGAGGTGGGAGAGAGAGAGAGAAATGAGGTCGTTCGTTGTGTAATGATTGCCGGCGTTGGAAATGGACACAACAAACCGAGTTCAAATCGCGCTAATGCATTTGGGAAAAGTATTAATCGAACTATTCCCACAGCAGGTATTGGTTAATAGTTGGGCAGACTGTGTTCTTTATACTTGGTATGGCAAGCGATTGAGGAGAAGGAAAACTTTGAATTCTAACCAGTTAAACCATTCTTCTGCAAAAGGGTTGGGCATATGTACAGAGTACGGAAGCAAAATATGGAATAATCTTTATAACTTTTTTTTAATCTGATGAGTCCAATTTTTAAAAAATGCGATAAATCTAAATTTTCATGATTAGCTCTATTCTTAAATCACTTTTTTCAATAAAATTCAGCCCAATATGAATAAGCAAGAAAAGAAACGACAAAGAATCTATGATTTGCTTATCGCCGAAACCAAACTAAAGTGTCATTGTCTACCGTATACAAAGCAAAGAAAAAGTTTTTACCAAAAAATATCCCTTTAAAGAAAAGGGGGTTGGAGGATTGAATAAAAACGAAAAGAAGGCTTTTTAACAGCTCTCGCTACGATGATTAATTAGGACTCCACTAAGAAATCACGCTGATGAATTGAAAATCCACGTAACCCCATTCATTTCGCTATATATGGCGTTTTAGAAAACAAAGCAAATGTAACTTCCCATCCAAATATTGGTTCACTTAAGATTGCTAATGAGGAGGAATGGAATAAAATGCCTGAAGAATTTATTTTGAAAGCATGTAAATTGTTTCGAAGGCATTTTAATGCAATAATTGAAAAAAAAACAAAAAAAAAAACATGGCGGCCATACTGAGTACATTTACTGTTTTGTGTCCATCTTATTTTGTTGTTCATTTTTTTTTTTATGAAAATTAATCTTGTTTTATAAATGAGTCGTTTATTGTTATACTAGAATATTCCAAATTCTTCTTCCGTACCCACTCTCTCTCTATATATATAGATGTATCTTCTGACCTTCCTTGATCTGTCTCTCATTCCCAGGCACCTATTTATGATTACATCTTCCTAACATCAAACAATCTTCTATTGAGCAACTTTGTAGACAACTAATCAACGACAAACCTAACGCCCCTGATGTTATATTTGTAAACAAAGGAAAATAATATATATATATGTAAAATAATTTCGCTTACGCTGAGGTTGTCAATAGTTCTGCAATAGGTTATCCGACAGGCGTAAAGTCAGCCGGGTTTCGATCCCAGCTTGAAGTATCTCGCGTGTCTAGCCACACTGGTGAGTCGTGATACAACAAAACAGTCTGTCTATGGATGACAGTATATATATATATATATATATATATGTGTGTGTGTGTGTGTGTGTGTGTGTGTGAGTGTGTGTGTGTGTGTGTGTGTGTTGCTGGACCCTCTCCGCTGAGTTTCATGATCATCAGCTCGAAGTTATCAATAGAATGAACAGCAATAAAGAAAAACTTTGATGATTCTCAAAAATGACAGAGATTTCATGGGAAAACCTGCATGAAGACTCTTAAATCGATCAAGACATCAGAAAAATTTGTTAAAACATATCAGACAGGATATAGGTAAAGCTCATTGAAATTTTACTGATGAATCAATGAAAAAATACAGTAGCAATCATAGAATATTTTAACAACACGTTGAAATAAATGTGCCTTTAGACAGTTTGCTATAAAAAAATGTATCCCGTTCTATTCCTTAGAGATATTTTAACAGAGCCATAGACGTTGTTAACTTACACATAGATAATAATGATTAAAATGTGGAAATTATAAAACCTTGTAGAAAGCTTATCTCCTTTCACTAGCAAACGATCTGGATCAAGAGGAACTAACAAAAAAATCGATGCATCAAAGAAGGTTCAACAGAGATATGAAAATTAATAATTCAAACAGCAAGATAAAACATTCATGCCAGATAAAACATTCATGCGTTTTAATCAAGATGGAACCTTCTTCTCATTGAATGGGTTGAATCCGAAATTAGTGGGCAAGTTCATATACATATTTACCCAACCCCTCCGCTCGGGCAGTATATGACACAAGGTCACTTTTTAAGCGAAGTTTAACAGGTTTGAATTCAGAGTTTTCCTTCTCCTAGACTTGTTGCCTCACTAAGGCTGAAGAACCCAGCTGCCCTACTATATACCCATGGCTGAAGGGAGAATAATTGGATTCATACCTTTCCCAAGGATATTATTGCTATGTGAAATGCTATCAGTCTCGGCCAGGATTTGAACTCGTCTCACAGTGTCCATTTCCTATGACGATAACCATTACACCACGGGCACCTCCATTAGACAAGTTCATATACCTCGGCAGCAATATCTCATCTATTGAAAGCGATGTTAATGTCCGCATAGGAAATACATGGACTACTATTAACAGGTTATCGAATATATAGAAATCTGATTTCTCTGATAAAATAATACGAGATTTCTTTCAAGCTGTAGCTGTGTTAGTACTACAGTATGGATGCACCTAACGAAGTGCATGGAGAAAAAGCTAGACGAGAACTATACCAGAATACTACATGTAGTTTTAAACAAATCTTGAAAGCAGCCAAGCAGCAGCTGTAAAGCCACTTACCTTCCATTTCACAAACCATTCAATCAAGACGAACAAGAAATGCTGGACACTGCCGGGGAAGTAGGGGAAACTCATAAGCGATGTTCTCCTATGGTCTCTTACCCATGGATCTAGCGATGGACGATAGGGACGGATGGAGAGAGAGAGAGAGAGACAGAGAGAGTCAAAGGAATCCGTGCAGTCAGCAAGTTTTGATGATGAGGATTATGATAAGATGGGGGAAATGAATGAATGCATAAATAAATGACAACAACATATCAGTTTATGCAGAGATGATGATTTAACAATTCTTTAAGGTGCCGACAACAGAAGAACCAGTATAACCAGAAATAAGTTCCTAAAATTGTTTAACGAATATGATTATGTATAGAAATAAAGACAATCTTGAAACTAGTTGATCATCTCGATGTTTCATTCAATCCCAAAAAGGAAGAGTTTTAGTCATATAGAAATCCTAATAATGTTCCAATTTATATCAACATTTCAGCGAATCATCCACTGTTTTTAAATAAGTATCTATGTACGTGAGCCAGGAATTGTCTGCGAATTCTAGTAATAACAATGTTTTTGAAGGTTGAATGTTGAAGGTTGTTGAGTTTTATGGCATATTAACCTTTGTAGGTCATTTAACGCCAAATCTATTTTTATGTCAATCATCAGTTCTATTTAAAACAATTCATTTTAGCATAATTACACAGTTTAATAGTCAAAAACATTTCTGTTTACAGTTTCAATGTCAAACACAGTTCAATTTCAAACAATTCAGTTTAGCATAAGTACGCAGTTTAAATGTAAGTACAGTTTAATAGTGAAAAATATTTCTATTTCTAGCTATTCAGTTTAGTCAAGCAGTTCTAATTCAGCTAATTCAGTTTAGTATAAGTACAGATTTTGTTTACACACAGTTAATATTCCAAAAAGTTCTATGTTAAACAATTCAGTTTAGTGTAAATACAGTTTCAATGTCAAAAACAGTTCTATTTCAAATTATTCAGTTTAGCATAAGCACGCAGTTTAAATGTCAAAAACATTTCTATTTCAAGCTATTCAGTTTTATCAAACAATTCAGTTTAGCATAAGTATGCTGTTAGTTCTATTTAACCCATAGATAGGACCCATATCAGGTGCTACTACTCCGGGCCAGAGCAGACCTGGGAGCGATAGCAATAAAGGGGTACTCCGCATTCACCAAAGCTCCAGCATTGCAGGAACCTCACCATCAGATTGTTTAGTGTCATATCAGGACACTCGTTTGGGGGTGGGGGTCTTACCTCTCTGCAGAGAAGCAGTCGGTGTATTCTACTGCCCCCCAGACGACTGGGCAAAATGTTTTTGAACTCCCAGGAATGAAATATAAAACAGCATAAACGCAAAATGGTTACCATAACATAACTTTTTTTCAAAGAATATGACACTGATACTAAATTAAAAAAAAACATAAATACAATCTGATTCGCTTCCTATTTGATAAAGTTGTAAAATGAACAAATAAATAAGTAATATCAAAGAAAGTAAGGGAAAAAGAAAAATCTGGAAAAGAAGGAGTTGACCTGGAAAAATTAACGGAAGAAATGAAAGAAACGGAAAAAAGAAGAAATAAAGAACGAGAAAGCGAAAACAAAGAAATGAAGGACTGGAAATAAAGAATGAAAGATTAAAAAAAAAGACAAATAAATAAGAAAGAAGAGGTAACAGAAAAAAAAGAAAATTACGAGATAAGAAAGAAAGAAAGAAAGAAAGAAGAGCTGAAATATAAGATAAGGGATAGCAGCAAAGAATGGACAAAAGAAAAACAGACAAAAAGAAGAAATGAAAGAAATATAAAGGAAGGAAGTAGAATAAAAAGAAACAAAGAATAAATAAAGAGTTAGAATGTTGGAAGGGAGAACGGAACGAAAAAGAAAATTATATGAAAGAAAGAAAGAAAGAAAGAAAGAATGTCGAAAGGGAGGAAGAGTTAAAAAAAAAAAAAACGGGCGGAATAAAGAAAAGAGGGGAAAACTTTCTTAAACTTGATAAACAAAACTTTACCCGAAATAAATTAGTAACATGAAATATTCAACATAAATACAATCAAAATTAGGTATAGTTGTCTGAACAATATATGTAACATAATACACAAAATAATCATTAAAATAAAATATATATATATATGTATATATAAAGAAACCGTGGTGATGCGATAAATTTTATGTGCAATGGTAGCAGAAAGGATGGGTGACCTTTTGGTGGTTGATACTTTATTAAGAATTGCGTGTAACTAGCTTTAGTAAAAACTAATAAACGACTCAATATTGTTTATATTAGGGCAACAGAAAGACCCTGAAAGTGAGGACTAAATAATAACAAATTTTCTTTGAGAAATAGGTTTTATGCCAATTGTATTATGTTATCTAAATATGTATGAATTTGGTTTGGTTTCTTTGTTTTAATGACATATCAATCTTCATGGGTTATTTAATGCCAAAACCATCATTATAGAAGAACAGCTGTGGTACTATTTAATCAATAGATGGGATATGTATGGGAGTGTAAAAAATGGCAAGGAACCTGAAATTGAATGGCCGATAATAAAAAGAGCTTTTTGAAGTAATGAAGGGGTAAAACAATGTAGATTGGGCTTAGAAAAGAAAGTGAATTGGATACCTCAATACTAACAATCAATTAAATACAAGTTCGGAATTGATATTCAAGTATTGTCATTATATATATATATATATATATATATATATATATTGATTGTTGGAATTGTTTATTATTGGTAGAAGTGCTTTGGTTAGCATGTTAGTTGATGAACGCTTCTCAGCCTTTTGGCTTTGCGCAGCGTTCAAGGTCAAGGGCAGATTCGAGGCTGAATAGTCCCCGGTTTCAGCTGGGCCACTAGCAGGTGGGTGAAAACGTCACTGACAAACATTGCATAGCACTTGACTCTCAGGTCTAGTACAAGTGTTGCATATGGACCCTTGACCGAGCCATCAATCAGAGATTCTCTGTACAGGACGCACCAGTGAAAATAAGCGGAAGCAGTCACGTGGTTGAACGAAAATGTAAGGGTGTTATGAAATGATATATGCAGATGCCCACGCGAGATACGGGCAGTATGAGTCTTGAGTCAGTGTCAGCTTGAGGCTAGAAGAGAGGGTTCAGTCATAGGGAGCGCCAGCGAGTAGCTGTACGTCCCGCTGAGGCTAAGGGCCCACAGTGAGCCTCTGGTTGAGCACCCCTTCCTCGGCCGAGAAGCAGAAGTGCTGAGTACGGCCTTGAAGATAACACAGCGTGGTATGGTCAAGGGAAGAAGACGAAGTTATTGGTCAACGTAGCAGTCTGTATTCGTCTTACTCCGTTCGTCTATCTCCAACACCTACAGAGATTTGACCCCTTTCTAAAATAAAGTGTTCTATTTTTGTAGACAGTGTTATGATTCCATCATTCATCATTTTTCTTCATCTTAAGTATATAACACAACCTATGAGCAGGCATACGTGCCGGACTCATAATATATCGAGTAAGTCTAAGACCAGTTGCAGGATCATCTGGCTCACATTGTACAAAGTGAGCCGATAACCAGCAGGATTCAAGCCTCGACTTGCTACCTTCCTCCCCCTTCCTAAAACCCCACAATGAAAAAAAACCTTGTGTCAAGTCATGTCTAGTAGGAGGCAGAGACAAACATCGTTAGTTGATATAGGTGTTTAATATGTTAGTGCCAGCGTTAAATGCTACCTCGAAGAAAACCTTTTTCAGCAAAATTTTAAAAAAGTTGATTCCTTCACTAAGTTTTTTTTCCTAATGATGAACTAAAGGCGAAACAATTTGAGAAAACTCAAAAAATAGATTGAAAAATAAATAACTCTATTCGGCTTATTGTTTTTGTTCATCATTATATATATATATATATATATATATATATATTGCTCCACTTTACTCTTAATACGTACTTTATATTGCTGAGTGTTAAGCAAGGAGGTATCAAGTACAATTTTAAAAAGTCTTTGGTATGACACGACCTGGGATTGAACCCAGGGCTCCCGGACTAGCATGATGGTTAAAGTGTTCGCTAATGGCCCTGGAGACCGGTGTTCAATCCCAGGTCGAGTCATACCAAAGACTCAAAAAATGGTACTTGATGCTGCCTTGATTAACACTCAGCATTATAAGGTAAGGATAAAGGGTTAAGTGGAGCAATCCAAGGAAAGGAGTAGTACTCTCCCCTACACCTTGGTGTAGTAGCTATTGAAAAAAAGGAGCCTTCGGCTTACCCTCGACTATCATCGCCAACATTACTTTACTTTATATATATATATATATACTTTACTGTTATTTGGGAGGTTGAACACAAGCGTAGATTTTTATATTCTTTGTCTATATGCTATAAGTTAATAGTAGACGTTGATGACATTGATGCTTCTCTTTAGGAAGAAATAAAAGATTTTAATCAAGATTTCATAGTTAGAAGCTATCCTTGATGAAATTGATGCTTCTCTTTTGGAGGAGTGAAGGTTTCTGTTTAGCATTTAATAATTAACTCCCTTATATCGGATAGTTGGATGATTTTAAAAAATATGTATCTGCAGATTGCGAAGAAAACTGCTTTATTTTCTTAGGACATTAACAGCTGATTGTTCTTATATAAATTTCGCTATGATATGCCGTTTTTACTTTTACAATTTCATACAACATGAAAATGTTAATAATATATAGATGTATATCGGTGTTTCTTTCATTCTTTAACCTTTATGTGAATATGTGCAAATGTTTCCGAACGTTTCAGTTTGTTTTGTGTATGTGAATATATATCTAGCTTTATGTGCATTCATCAATGAAAGCTTGTTATGGTTTGTTCAAGTGTATGAAAGTGTGTTTGCAATTTTTTTTGCCTTTGATTGTGTGTCTTCGAGTGTTTCCTTGCATGCGACTGTGTTGGTGAATTCGTTCATTCCTCTGACCCTGTACAAACTTTGCCATCATTATTTTGGAATCAACACGGGTGTCTAGTTCCCAAGAACCTTCTCTCGTAAGACTCAATAGAATTTTAAATTCGTCTGCAAGTGACGAAGTCAGCCAAGCAAAACTACTTTTATTGACAGACGTTAGTAATATATTATATCAAAGTGTTATTTGATTATCAGATCGACTGCAAAAATTACGACCTCAGAATGGATTTGTAAAATATACCAGATGTTAAAAACCACTGAGCTGCTTCAGTACAAAGTCGCAGGAAAAGATAAACCACCTCATCTATATGGATGATATTAAAATATTTACCAAGAATAAATAAAGAAGTAAAAACCCTTATAAAAACAATTCGAATTTACAGCGAAGATTTTGGAATGTGATATGGGGTTGAAGAGAAGAAACAAGGAAAGGAATAAAAGTGTCCAGTCAGAAAGGTTTCCGAATATGAGAAGAAAAATAAAACTGTAAATTAGAATCGGATAACATCAAACAAACTCAGATAAAAAAAAAAGTAAGAAAGGAGTATTTCCGAAAAACAAGAAAACTTTTCGGCAACATAAATCTAATCTAATACTTGTACTCTCTCCCTAGTAAAATGCTCTGGATCATTCTTAAAATGGAGAAAGGAAGAACTCAGACATATGAACCATAGAACAAGGAAATTGACGATGATGCTCAAGGCCTTACACCTAATGGATGACATTGACTCTATGTATCAAAAAAGAAAGAGGAAGAGGACTTGCCAGCATTCAGTGTACAATGTACAAAAAAGAACAAAGAAAGACTAGTAATAGTAAACAGTAATAGCAATAGCAACAGAAATAACTTAAAATATTTCGAAAACAAAAATGGGAAGGAAAACGACAATATGGATACTTTAAGTGACACACTAAGAAAACTATAAATGAGATGACCAGGACATAGTTAAGAAGTGGAACATAACAGCACAAAATTATACCAAAAGGACTAATCATATCAAAGCAAAAATTGATAATAGGCAAATGGAGGTTGCGTTGTTACAGAGATCAAACAGTTAGTGACTTAATTAACAAATGTGGCAAACTGGCACAAAAAGGAATTCAAGAGTAGGCATGACTGGGTGGGAAAGTTTATCCACTGGGAATTGTGCTAGATGTTAAAATTTGACTCTGCTGACAAATTGTATATTCACAAATCAGAGTCTGTCCTAGAAAATGAGAGTCATAAAATTCTCTGGAACTTTAAGATAGAAACGAATCACCCAATTCTGGCCCGAACACCAAAAAGTGAAATAATAATAATAATGATAATAATAATAATAATAATAATAATTATCTAATCTCGGCCAGAAGACCAGATCTTATAATAATTAACAACAAAAAAAGAGAATTTGCAAAATTGTCGACTTTGCTGTCCCAGCTGATCACAGAATAAAACTGAAAGAATGTGAAAAGAAGGATAAGTACGTCGACCTTGCTAGAGAATTGAAAAAGCTGTGGAACATGAAAGTGACGATTGTACCAATTGTGATTGGTGCTTTTGACACAATAACTAAAGGATTATTAAAGGGCCTGGAGGACTTTGAAGTTGGCGGACGGATAGAGACTATCCAAATGACAGCATGACTGAGAATGGCCAGAATTCTGAGAAGAGTCCTGGCGACCTGAGGAGACTTGCTGTCACTCAAACTCCAGTGAAAGACCATCAGCTAATACTGATGTGAAAAACTCTAATGAGTAAATAATAATATTATTATTATTATTATTATTATTATTATTATTATTATTATTTACTCATTAGAGTTTTTCACATCGGCGTAAGCTGATGATCTTTCACTGGAAATTGAGTGACAGCAAGTCTCCTCTAGTCTCCAGGACTCTTCTCAGTATTCTGGTTGTTTTCAATAATGCTGTTGCTTGGATGGTCTCCACTCGGCCGCAAACTTCCAAATCCTCCAGGCCCTTTAATAATTCTTTAGTTACCGTGCCAAAAGCACCAATCACAATTGGTATTATTGTCACCTTCGTGTTCCACAGTTTTTCAATTCTCTAGCAAGGTCGAGGTACTTATCTCTCTTTTCCTATTCTTTCAGTTTTCTTCTGTGGTCAGCCGGGACAGCAAAGTCGACAATTTTGCAGATTGTCTTATTTTTGTTGATTATTATAAGGTCTGGTCTTCTGGCCGAGATTAGGTGATCGTTTGTATATTAAAGTCCCATAGGAGTTTGCGTGTGTCATTTTCAAGGACAGGTGCTGGGTTGTGCATATACCATTTGTTGGCATGGTCAAATTTAAATTTCTTGCACATTTCCCAGTGGATAACCTTGCAACCCAGTCGTGTCTAGCCTTGTAATCCTTCTGTGCCAGTTTGCTGTATTCGCTTATTATGTGATTAATGGTCTCATATCTGTCACCATAGAGTCTACATTTGCTATTTTGTTGCGTCTTATCTATCCTCGCCTTGATATGATTGGTTCTTATGGCGCTGAATCTCTCCTAATGGCAGCACAAAACAGCACCATAAGAACCAATCAGGAGTAAATAATAATGATAATAATTTACTATTCGCTGAGAATGATAAAACAATAAAAAGCAATAGACCAGATGTAACGACTATGAAAGAAGAGCAAATTTCAAATTGATATGTCAGTGCCAACAGTTAATATGATATCGGCCAAGGAGGTTTATAAATCATTACAAATACCTGCAAATAGAAATTGAAAATATATAACTCCTTAAAACTACCACTGTACAAGTAAAAGTGGGAGCTCCGGTTATGATCAAGAAAGTCCCAGCCTACATGAAATACAAAATTTGCACTTTGCGAAACTGCTCTTCTCCTTAGGAGAGTACTATCAATATTATTGGAAAAATATTACCCAAAAGATGTAGAAAAAACATGAATAAATAGAATACATAAAATCACTGCCTTCCCTCGTGCTAGGTCTTGGTTAAAGGCCAAAAGGGAGGATTTTAAAAAAACCAAAAGTAAAGCTGAGAATTAAATAATAATAATAATGACGATGCATAAGGCCTTAAATAGTGATGACATAGACAGACTTTATGTGCCGAGATAAAAAAGGAGGAAGACGACCTATCAGCATTCAAGATAACGTCGTATTATAACATATTGTTCTTCGGCCCGGCCGTCATTCGAGAAACAGGTGCATCCGGTCGAAGACATCAAGATATAGCCTTGACCGTGGACGGGTTGAATTGGGTACAAATGCGACGCTCACAGGAAGCAGGTGGATGTCAAACAATGATATAACCCGGTGCAACAGGAAGATCAGTTATTTTGGAGTCAGATGCTGTAGAGAGAACCAGCTCCCAGCAGAGGGCTATGGGCCCTCAGGACCCCCGATTGAGCACCCCAGTAGAACGAGAAAGAAGTGCTGCTAAAGACAAAGGAACTGGGGGTCAATATGTTGCAATTTGTTCAGTCTCCAACTCACCTCTCACACATAACCATTTCGCAACTATTTCGAATAAAGTGTGAGAGGTATATTTTTCTAAAGAAGTGTGTTCGCTCGTCATTATTGTTGATTTTTTTCCGCATGTATATGTATCATGTGACTATGCAACAGTTGCATCTGTCATATTGTCATCTACAGCATCATAACGACACAATAAATAAACAGACGCAGGAAGACTTCTTTAACAAATATGTATTGTAAAGGTTCGAAAAGGGTTACTCAAGGTTTGAGTGTGAGAGGGAGCTGGAGACCGAACAGAAACTGCAATATTTTGACCCAAAACTTATGGCCGTCAGCGTTGTGTCTTTTTTGTTCTCTTGATGCTCAACGGGAGGCCCAGAGGCCCACTCTGGTGGGTGATGGCTTTCTTTACTGCACCTTATCAACATCTTCTCTGGACCCCAACTCAATCAGGGGCCCCGAGCCAATTCGGCCTGGTGTGGCTTTCCTTACCACATCTCGTCTATAGCTCCGTCCGATCTCCAACAGCAACTGTCTTGATTTCTGTCTTGACTGAGTTATATAATAGTTCAACGCCCACTCAGTTGCCTACTCGATCTTTGAAATCGCATGTTTGATCGTCATCAAGCGGAAATAACTGTCATCCAGTTCAGAGGTCACTCTCTTCTGGTGCATCAGTCTATGAGTGTACCATGGGAATTTTTTTACCTCGTCCCATTTCGTCAGCCAATTTCCGCCCACACGATTTCCTCTCATAACTGCCGTTAGAATGTGTCACTTCCTTCCGGTGCATCACCTTGGAATGGCATTTTTGGCCGGGTCGAAGGCCAAAATACAACACATCGGTACAACGACTAGAAGACTACATAAAAAAACGCAGAGGAAGACTGATTACAAGCACCAACGGAACAAATATAACCTGAAAACAAAAATGGGAAGGAAAACAACTGTATAGACATTTCAAGCGACAAACAAGCGAAATTTCACATAAGAAAACTTGGACAGATCTGAGAAAGGAAAGCCTATAGAAGGAAATTAAATCTCTTCTGATAACAGCACAAAACAATCCCATAAAGACTCACTATGTCAAAGAAAAAATAGAAAAGACGCAACAAAATAGCAGATATAGATTTTGTGATGATAGAGACGAAACGATCAATCACATAATAAGCGAATGCAGTAAATTAGCGCTAAGACAGTATAAGACTAGACGTGACTTTGATAAACAAACTGATCACCAAATCCCGTCTAGAAAACCAAATCAAGACATAGTAAAAAAAAAAAAAAAAAAAAGAACCTGCCAAGTAGTAGACTTTGCCGTCTCAGCGGACCACAGAGTGAAAACCAAAGAAAACGAAAAGACAGACAAGTATTTGGACCTTACCAGAGAACTGAAAAAAAATATGGAACATGAAAGTGACTCTGATACCAATTGTAATTGGTGCACTCGGTACAGTCATCAAAGAATTGGTTCAGGTGCTGGAGGACAATTAAATAAATAGGACGAGTTGAGACCATCCAAACTACTGCATTATTAAGATCGGCCTGAATACTAAGAAGAGTCCTGGAGAGTTGGGGATTGTTGCTGTCACTTAGACTCCAGTGGAAACCATCAGCTAACGCTGGTATGAAAAACTCTCGAATGAACCGAAACAATACACACCCTAATACCACAGACAAAAACCTAACACAAAAAGATAAAATGAATGAGGAGATAATAAAGAAAATTAAGACTAAAAAGAAGACAACATTACCATCTCTCAAGAACTGCGAGTGGAAAACAGTCAAGTTAGAAACTGAAAAAATAAACAAATTACTAACAGATATCTCAACGAACAAAATCACTAAATTAAACGAGCTGATTTATGCAGGAGCGAAATTAGTCTGTGATAAAATTGGTGTTCCCCTAAAGAACACGAACAGAAATTCAAAACCTGGATGGGAAATTAGACTGAAAACACAGATAAGGAATTCACGACAAACAAAAATGCTAAGACGGAAAAAATCGCGGAAATATGTTGGGATGAAGAGAGAAAAGCCAAACAGTGAGCAAAACAAACTGTATAATTCGAGGAGACAAATGAGAAAGTACTGGCGAAAGAAGAGAGACTTAAAAGATACCAAGACAGGGTCAAACAATACAGACAAAACAGGACATTCTAAAACAACGAAAGAAAATTCTACTGGCAATTCGGTGAAGAATGCACGAAGATATACCAACAACTGGATGCAAAGGAAGCAAAACAATTTTGCAGTAAGATATGGGAACGGAAAGAACATAATTGAAAACCGAATTGATAAAAAACATGGAAAAAGAATTTCAAGGACTCAAAGAAGACCCTGAAACAGAAGTACGCTCCGATTCATCTAGAGCAACACCCCCAAAAGTACCAAATTGGAAAACGCCCGCCCATGATAGTATATAAGGATTCTGTTTAAAAAAAATCTCTTCCATCTACGAGAGACTCGCTATCGAAATGAATAGATTATAAGAAGAAATAGATATACCTGAATAGATGACCAAAGGAAAGACTTATCTGATCCCAGAAGACCAATAAAAGGAACCACCCCCAACAACTATAGACCCATAATGTGATAATCAATGATGTGAAAAATATAACTGGCACAAATTAAGAATGAGATTTACTACTCGCTAAAAAACCACGGACCCTTCCTCGAAGAATAGAAAGGATGCCACAAGGAAACAAGAGGAAACTGCGGATCTACTATACATTGATCAACACATCCACAAGGAGAGCAAAACGAGACAGGAAAAGTAGCTATGGCGTTGATTGACAGCAAAAAGGTTTACGATATGGTCTCGTAAAGTTATCTCAAAATGTACAAGATATCCGACAGTCATAAAGTTCAGCGAAGAAACCATGAAAAACTTGGAAGTGGAATTGAGAAGAGGAGGAAAAAGTTTAGCTTAAGTGAAAACTCCGAGATGTATATTCCAATGAGTGCGTTGTCACCATAACAATTTGTAATAGCGATGATGCCACTCAATCACATCCTTAGGATATGCACAGGGGGCTACAAACTTACTAAATCGTAAGAAAAGATTAACCACCTAATCTGTGTGAACGAAATTGTTTGCCAAAAAGGAAAAAGAATTAGAGACTGTAATTCTCTAATATAATTAAGGATGATAATTAATTATATTATATAATTATTTCAATTGTGGTGATAGATTGTAAATTAGTTAAAATCTTTGAAAGAAGTATAGGTCGCATGCGAAGGTCATATGGAGCACTTGTCATATGTGCCCGCAGATTATTTTGACAGGTTGTCTTGGAAATCAGTTGGAGCAATATATTTAAAATTTCTTTTGAAATCTACGGGTAGGCCGGATATTAGAAAGCAAACAAAACTGACGGCTGACTTAGGTAATGATATCACACTGGAGAGTTAAGAACTCGTATTCTTATATCATTAGAGAATGAGGTGATTAAGTTATTTAAGTCTTGGGGTAGATTGGTTCAGTTCAGATACAGAGAGAGTTGGTTGACTTCAGAGCCCTCCAGGGAGAGGGGGCGAGCGGGGTGAAGGAATCAAAGTCGGGTGTTTCTGTTCGTCTTCCCCACCCTGGTATCTGTTAAGAACTTATACATTTCTCTCTTGTTGTGGATGACGACTGCAGAATGAAATATTACAGTCAAAAATAAAATTTTCGTCTCTAAGAAAACAAAGAGTCACTTTGTACTTTGCGACATTTAGCATCTATGCATATTTGTGATCACGTAATGTAACCATACAAAAAATAATAATTTACAGTCAGGATATAGGGATCGAATGAGAAGCAGAAAAAATAGTTAACGGAAGAAATAGAGCTACCAAATCAAAAAAAAATCAGAACTCTTGGAGAAAAGGAAACCAACAAGTACTTGGGGATATTGGAAGTGGAGATGAAAGAAAAAATTAAAAATGAGTATCTCAGGCGAACAAAAAAAAAAACTACTCGAAACCAAACTCTATAGCAAGAACCTCATCAAAGAGATAAACACCTGTCCCCAGATGTAAGATATTGGCGACTATTCTTTAAAGGAACGAGGGAAGAACTACAACAAATGGACCAAAGGACAAGAAAACTAATGACGAGGCATAATGACTTACATCCCACAGATGACATACACAGATTTTATGTGTCATGAAAAGAAGGATGAAAAGGATTTACTAGCAATGAATATAACGTCAATGCATAGATACGAGGATGTGAAGGCAACATAAAAAAAGCAAAGAAAGACTGATTACAGCGAATAGAAATAACGCAAAGGACACAATGATAAACAGAACAACAATAATAAGGAAATAGAAATAAGAAGAAAAATAATTGTATGGATTCTTCAAGCGACAAACAGGCGGAATATCACACGGAAGACTTAGACATGACATAGAAAGGGAAAGCTTCGGAGAGAAACTGAATCTTTTTTGATAGCAGTACAAAACAACGCCATAAGAACTATATTAAAGCAAAAATAGATAAGACGCAACAAAATTGCGAATGTAGTTTGTGTAGTGATCCTATTTACCAACCCCTCCGCTCAGGCAGGATATGACACAAGGTCATTTTTTAAGCGGAGTTTAACAGGTTTCAATTCAGAGTTTTCCTTCTCCTAGACTAGTTGCCTCACCAAGGCTGAAGAACCCAGTCTGTCTTACTATTTACCCATAGCTGGAGGGAGAATAATTGGATTCATACCTTTCCCAAAGGTATTAGTGCTATGTGAAATGCAATCAGTCTCGTCGAGGATTTGAACTCGTGTCGCCGTGTCCATTTCCTACGACGATAACCATTACACCACGGGCACCTCCTGTGTAGTTTGTGTTGTGATAGGACGAAACAATTAATCATATGATTAGCGAATGCAGTAAAATAGGACAAAAAAAGTATAAGACTAAACATGACTGGGTGGGGAAGGTGATTTACTGATAATTGTACAAGAAGTTGAAGTTTGACCATATGAACAAATAATATATGAACAACCCAGAATTCGTCCCGGAGAATGAGACTCAAACATTTCTTTGGGATTTTGAGAGACAAACAGATCACCAAGTCCCGGCCAGAAGACCAGACCTAAGGATATTAAAAAAAAAAAAAAAAATTGAGAACCTGCCGAATAGTAGACTTTGTCGTTTTAGCGGACTACAGAATGAAAATCAAAGAAAAGGAAAAGAAAGACAGATATTTCGACCATGCCAGAAAACTAAAAAGCGAACGGAATATGAAGGTGACGGAGATACCTATTGTAATTGGTTCGCTAGAAACAATCCTCAACGGCTTGGTAAAGGGACTGGAAGATTTAGAAATTGGAGGACAAGTGGAAACTATCCAGGCTAGAGTATTATTACGATCGAACAGAATACTGAGAAGAGTCCAGGAAACTTGAAGAGACGTGCTGTCACTTAAACTCCTGTGAAAAACCATCTGCTAACGCTGTGAGGAAAAACTCTCAAGGAGTAACATGATCATAATTTACTAGGTTATTAGTTTTTCTCTTTCTTTTTATCGTGACGCGTATGTCGTTCTTAAATGAAACGAGATTTGAATCTGCGTCGTGTTCCCTTGAGAGGTTAACATGAACAGCACCTAGTAAATTAGGCTACGGAAGCTTAATTAGCAGAGGTCATTCAATTTTACTGGGTGAGTGTAAAATGTAAAAAGAACAAGTGATAATAAGTTACAAAAATAAAATGAAACGAAAAACCAGTTTAAAAATTACTACAATTATTCAAGTATAATACGCACTTGTGAATAATACGTGCTTATCCGTTGGGGTAACGAAATTCTGGAAAAAGAAGTTTTGTATAAAACGCACTAACGTTTTAAAATTTGGAGTAGCTAAATTAAACCTAAATGTAATATTTGTTGAATTTTTTATCCCCTTTGTATCGATTCAACATAAAAATTTTCATTGTTTTCATTATGTTTTGAAACACAAAATTTACGCAGTATTTAGAGCAAGGATTCCAACAGGTTCCCACAAGTTTTCACAGTGTTGTAGTTGGTTGGTTGGTTTGATTTTATGTCATATCAAAGTTTTTAGATTATTTAATACCAAATCCATTTTTATGCAAATAATCAGTTCTGTTTCTCATTATACTGGCTCATTGGCCAAGAGGGTAGAGTATTCGCCAACGGTTTGGGAAACCTGGGTTCAATCCCAGGTCGTGTCATACCAAAGACACGGTACTTGATACCTCCTTGCTTAACACCCAGCAATATAAGGTACGTATCAAGAGTAAAGTGGAGCAATTCAGGGAAAGGAGTAGCGCCCTCTCCTACACCGAGGTGTAGTAGCTTTTGAAAAGGGAGCCTTCTTGTCGCCCTCGACTAAAGGGAGACAACTTTACTAATTTTTTTTTATTTCACATAAATCAGTTTAGCATGAGTACACAGTTTAATTGTCCAAAACATTTCTATTTCAAGTTATTCGGTTTAGTCAGACAGTTCTATTTCAAACAATTCAATTTAGCATGAGTACCCAGATTAGTTCTATTCAACCCATAGATAGGACCCTATTAGGTGCTACCACTCTGGACCAGAGTTGACCTGGGAGTGATGGCAATGAAGGGGTGCTACTTATTCCCCATAGCCCCAGCATCATTCGAACCTCACCATCGGGTTGTTTAGTGTCATATCCAGGACACTCGTTGGAGGAAGGGTCATACCCTTCTGCAGAGGTGCAATTGGTATATTCTACAGCCCCCCCCCTAGCCAACAGGGCAAATGGTGCCGTGGTTAACGTGCTGAACTACTTCATCGTTGTAAGCGAGTTCGAACCTCAGTCGCGCTAATACGTTTACTTTAGGATTAACACCCTTGGAAAAGGCATGAATTCCCTTATTAAGAAAAGTAGAGGTTAAATAGTAGCACTACTATTCTTCTGCAAGGATATTTTGGTATTAAATTGCCCACGAAATTTGATATGCCATTAAACAAAGAAACTAAATGAGTATTATTAAATAAGAATAATTACTTGCAACAATATAATTGTGCATAAAGTATTAGTATTAGATAAGAATACTTGAAACCATACAACTATATCCAAATTGTTTGTATTAGATAGATTGGAGGTGCCCGTAGTGTAATGGTTCTCGTCGTAGGAAATGGACACGGCGACATGAGTTCAAATCCTGGACAAGTCTGATTGCATTTCACATAGCACTAATACTCTTGGGAAAGGTATGAATCCAATTATTCTCCCTCCAGCTATGGGTAAATAGTAGAGCAGACTTGGTTCTTCAGCCTTGATGGGGCAACTAGTCTAGGAGAAGGAAAACTCTGGATTCAAACCTGTTAAATGCCGCATGAAAATTGACCTTGTGTTATATTGTTATATTGGCAGATATGATTAGCATTAGATAGGAATACTTGAAACCATACAACTATATGCAAATTATTAGTATTAGATAGGAATACTTGAAACCATACAACTATATGCAAATTGTTAGTATTATACAGGAATATTTGAAACCATACAACTATATGCAAATTATTTGTATTAGATAGGAATACTTGAAACCATACAACTATATGCAAATTGTTAGTATTATACAGGAATACTTGAAACCATACAACTATATGCAAATTATTTGTATTAGATAGGAATACTTGAAACCATACAACTATATGCAAATTATTAGTATTATACAGGAATACTTGAAACCATACAACTATATGCAAATTATTTGTATTAGATAGGAATACTTGAAACCATACCACTGGGTGCAAATCATTTGTATTAGATAGGAATACTTTATATACAACTGTGTGCAAAAGATGTAAATACAAACGTACAATGGTCATGACTCCCTAATTTCTCGGAGCAAAATAACCCAGATTGCTTGAGATGCCGTTAAAATTAATCAGTAAGTTAAACAACCTTATTGTTCAAAAGAAAATTCCCTTAAAGTATTTTAAAGGTACTCATATAGAAATTATGGGAGAAGCTGTTTAAACGTCTCTGTCTATATTTCTCAAAGTGTCCTCTTGGAGCACTGAAGGACATTTGAAATTTTTAATTCAATGCACAAATGCGCTTTCAAAAAAGATCATCTGGAAAAGTTCACATCGTTTCAGGTTAGAGTCAACATTTTAACTGGCTTTGCATTCACGCGTAGACACGATAAGAAGGAATTCATCTTTTTTACAACGAAGGGGACCGTAAGAGATAGAAGATGCGAAACAGTTCCCTCTTGGAAACGAGACTGAGTCGAATCTCTTTCCAGAGATGATTCTAGAAAGTTTTGTCGAAAGTGTGCTTAAAATGGTGGAGCTTTACATGTACGGACGGATGGATAGACGTTTGATGAATTGTACTCACATTGTTAATCGTTAACTAGTTTCTCTTTTATCTTGCTGGTGGTCTTTCACTAGTGTCTGCGTGACAATAAGTCTCCTCAGGTGTCCAGGACTCTTCTCAGTATTCTAATTGGTGGTCCTACACTGGATTCTGAGTGACAACAAGTCTCCTCAGGTCTTCAGGACTCTTGTCAGTATTCTAATTGGTGGTCTTTCACTGGAGTTTGGGTGATCACAAGTCTCCTCAGGTCACCAGGACTCCTCACAGTATTCTATACGATCTTAATGATGCTGTGACCTTGATAGTCTCGATTATTCCTTTGATTTCCAATTCTGCTTGTATCTTTTTGCCAAGTTTTTGGGAATCGTTCCAACCGCGCCAATTCTTATAAGTATCACCGTCACCGTCATGTTCCACAGCTTTTTTCTGTCATCTGGCAAAATCTTTTCGTTTTCTTTCATTTTCTCTCAGTGGTTCGATGGAACAGCAAAATACTAAATGACAAGTTCTTCTTTTTATTTTGTTAAGACTAGGTCCGGCTTTCAGCAGACTACTTTTTCTTTCACTTTATTTTTGTTGTTTGTTTACACGTTTTTGTACTAGTAGACATAATAATCTTAAGTTGTCCGGAATTCCGACGCATTTTTCTGCCAATTGAAATTAACTATTGTTCTTATTAAGGTTTAAAACAGTCATTTAGTTAGTAACTACGTTAGCCGTAGACAGTAGAGCAGAGGTTCCCAAAGTGTGAGCTGTGACTCCCAAGGGGCACTGCAGGATATTTAAAGAATTTAATAATCTCAGGAAACTAAAATTGAATGCATAAATGCTTTTTCAAAAAGATAATATGGACTTATAGCCATTACACCCTATGCTCCCACCCCATCCGAGTGGTAATTATGATGATTAAAAGAGGAAATAAATATATAAGTTTTTTTTAATGAATTTAAAGGGCATGATTCATTACTTTCTTTTCTTGTGAGAGGTATGGATAAATACTATGACAGATGGGGCTTTTATGGCTTTCTATGGCAACTAGTTTAGGAGAATTCCAACTCTGAATTAAAACCAGCTGTATTCCTTTGTGTCGTATCCTGCCTTTAAAAGAGAATTTTGGTAAATACATAAATTGAAAACAAAATTTAATTATATGGCATCAAGTATTCCAATCGAATACGAATAGTTTTTAAAACAGATCTGTTTGACCCATAATCAGAGTGGATCTGGGAGTAATGACAATGGAGGAGGGAGTGACTACACATTCCTCAGAGCCCCCGACTGGATCCTCAACACCGGATAAAGTTTAGTGTCATACCGAGGATAACCCATTTTTCTCAAGCAAAAAGAATTCATGACACAAAAACGCTTTCAAGATGTGTACTTTTAACCATTAAGCTTTACACCCCCATCCGTGTTTGGTTTGGTTTCTTTGTTTAATGGCATATCAACCTTTGTAGGTTATTTAATGCCAAAGTCATTCTCCTTGAAGAACAGTAGTGGTACTATTTATCCTATAGCTGATAAGGGGGTTCATACCTTTCCTAAAGGCATTCACCCGAAAGTGACTGTAATAGCGCGACTGGAGTACGAACTCGCTTACTAAGATTCCGCTGTCCGTCGCTTTAACCGTTACACCGCGAGAACCCCCACCCCACCAATCCATGTTGCAATTATGATGGTTACATGTGCAAATGAATATATGATTTTTTAAAAATAAATTTAAAGGACATGATTCATTATTTTATTTTTTCCTAAATGCAGGATTAGAACTGTTCATTATTTTGTGGCTGTGGGTTACGTGAACCAAATCTTTATCCACGAAGGACGTCAGGATTTGTAAAAAAATCTTTAGGCCCACTGCTATTGTCCTTTTGTTGTTAATGAGTTTAATATTTTTAATTTCCATTCACTTATCTTTCTAAATTTAGAATGGGATTAAGAGAAGTTCTTGTTTGTGTGTCACTCCGATCGTACCCACGGGAAAATTTCAAAGATGTTATTTAAGTGTTCGTTTTTTGTTTTTTGTTTTTTGTTTTTCTTTTGTTTTTCTTTTTTTTCTTTCTCTCGTCTCCTTTTCCGTTCGTCTGATTTTTATCCACTTTTAAACCTATGTGTTTCTCTGACAGAACTTTTAAGAGTATTAGATTCACTTTCAAAGTTACCCAACGAAAATGGGTGACTTTAATACGTAATTTTCTTTCACTACACGGTGCGAGGAAACAGCTGTTACTTAAAGAATAACGTCTAGGCGAAGGAAAAATGAAAGAAAAATATAATCTCTGTTTTGCTTTCAAACAAATATTCCTAGAATTCCTAATTTGTTATTAATATTAGCGGAAAAGCCGTCCTATATAGTTATTAGATCATATCTTATTTGAAAATCATCACAAACGTGAACTCCACTTCCCCAGTCTCAAAATTTTTAGTAACCCTAACAATCTTAGGCGCTAACTCCATCCACCCCAGATATTGTGATTATAGTTAGGCAACTTTTTATATAGCAATATCAGTTCGCCTTTTCACGGAAGATATATAAGAAAAGTATCCACTCACCAAGAACCAATATTGATATTAGTATATCCGTGATATACTAAAACTAAACAAAAGGGAATGAAAGATAACATAAACTCAATTACACATACAAGATTATATGCGCCATTGGCATGCTGACGACATTGCAAAGAAAGAATACACAAAAATATCCCAATGGCTAAAATTATACGCATATTGTTCCATGAACAAGCAGTAGGTAAAAGGGATACAAATTAGCAAAAAGCTTTCTTATTAAGTGTACATAAGATGACTTTGTCAGTGTCAGATAAAACATTTCAACTGTTCAAAGATCTGAGACGAAAAGATATTATGTGACACCCTGCAGGGCCTCAACTGGACATACACAATTATGTAAGGGAGATAATTATTTATAATATCCCTAAAATAGTTTATTTGTTTAGTGGCATATCAACTTCTTTTCGCCTATTTAATACCAAAATTTGATTTTTTTGTAAATGTTTGATTACGATCAAAACGAAATATAACAATGTATCATTGCATTATTTAAATCATAATTTGTCTATTTGTTTTTGTTTCTACCCAGTTATATAATATCAAGTATTTTTATTAAATTCTAATAATTTCAAAACAGATCTATTTGACCCTTAAACTGAACCCAAATTTTATTAGACATATATGACCAAATTGTGCTGCATTGAAACTCTGTAATCAAGTATATGAATATAAATATAATATAGATATATATATAAAGTCATGTCAATTTTTTTTCTAAGTGATCCAATCAACTGGGGCTGTAGAATACGTCAACTGCATCTCTGTAGTGGAGTAAGACCCCCTCCCAACGAGTGTCCTGGATATCATACCAAACCATCTGATGGCGAGGCTCCAGTCCGGGAGTTTTTGGGAAAGTTGAATACACCTTCATTGTCATAACTCCCAGGTCCACTCAGACCCGGAGTGTTAAACCCCATCTAAATAGAACTTTTTGACCATTTAACTGTGTGCAAACAAATGACTGATGTTAAATTGAATTGTTAGTGTTACATAGCAATACTTGAAACCATTTAATTGTATGCCAACAACAGCAATATTTAATTGTGTGCAAACAAATTAGCTCTAACTTTTTGAAAATGGAATTACCTGCAAACTGTTTACATAGAAATCATTTGTACAACTATTTAACGGTTCAAACAAATGACTGATGTTAAATTAAATTGTTGGTGTCACATAGCAATACTAGAAACCATTTAACTATGTGCAAACAAATGATTGATATTTAATAGAATCATTAGAGTGAGATACCAATGCTAGAATACATTTAACTGTGTGTAAGATATGAGCTTTGGCTCGTTTAAAATGTTACCGACATACTATTTGTTTACAAATCATATTTATTTAATATGTAAATGTATTAACAGGACTTGGCATTAAATAACCTACAAGGGTTGATATGCCATAAAACCAAACCGAACAACTTTTCTTAGGTTATTTTATGCATAGGGGTTAGGGAATCGCGTTCATTGTCGATTCCTTTTACATATTTTGAGTAGTTTTCTTTTGTTTTCTTTTGTTCTTTTTTTGTGATATCGAATACAAATAATTTTTCACAATTCAATTTGACCCATAGATGGGACTCTAACACATACGACCACTCCGGGTCAGAGAGGACTTGGTAGTAATAGTAATGAAGGCATACTCCATACTACCTGGAACTGGAGCCACACCACCGAAAGTAGATTAGCGTCATACTCAACTGATAATAAGCTTTTTCGCTTTGAGTCGTTCTAACAACATTTTAAAAGATATAAAAAAAAACATTTTTCTGGATCTGTAAAAATTTATTTCACTCACCATATTTTATCCGTAGACCATTATATAACGATTAGGGTGATATTTTTAAACTGAATAAGGAGTATTTTTGTTGACTGTTCACTATCATGGAGTCTGTTTCCTGCAGTGTCGCTAGAGAGGGAGTTCAGGGGTTATTGCTCCTGAGAAAATTCTTCAAGAGTCGCATTTTTTTTATTATCTTATTATCCCTTGTGCGATTAAGGCCAAATTTCATTAATTGTTTTGACTGGTATTTATTTTTTAGTTTATCGCATGATCTTGGAAGAACTTTTCAGATTAATTACTTTATTTGACCAGCTTTCCAGTGTTTTGATTTGTATGATCAGCCTCCTCCTGTGACATATTGGTGGCACCTGGCATCTGAAGAAGCAAAACAAATCAAGACATCATAAGCTTCTCAGTGGGTTTGGAGTATCCTGCAGCGTTCCATATTTTTTTACATGTCACAAGTCCCGATTATACATATATATATATATATATATATATATATATATATATATATATATATATATATATAAGGGAGTTCTCTTGGCTAAAGGTGCTGGACTGCGATGCGACATCGTAGTTACTAAGTTCGAACTGTAGTCGTGGTATTACGTTCATTTTTGGACTAATACCCTTTGGAAAGATCTGAACATTTACCCTCCACGTTATCGAAGATATCAAACCGAAACCAATCACACACACACACACACACACACACACACACACACACACACACACACATATATATATATATATATATATATATATATATATATATATATATATATTAATCATCTGCTAGTTTTGTAAGACGATTGATACGCGCCTGAATGTCAGAACAGGCCATGCTAAGCTTGTGTAGAAAACCGGCAGTCGTCCATGCTGCAGATCTCCCCTTTTCATGATACCGATTTTATCTAAATGAGGATATTGTGCTTTTGACCTTGAAATCACTATCGAACGAGATTGAGCACAACATTAGACTGGCTTGGGAACTGCAGCTGGTTTTATCTCTCTGATGCATTAAAATACCGCGCCACATTGGTGGATGGTTTGAATTTTTATTCTCCTAGACTGATTCTCCTTACCAAGGCTAAAGATCACATATACTACTCTAGCAAGGCTAGAGATAGCATGCGCTACTCTACCAAGGCTATTGTAGAATACACCGACTGCTTCTCTTCAGAAGGGTAAGACCACTCCTTAGAGTGTCCTAGATATGACACAAAACAATCTGATGGTGAGGTTCCAGTAATGCTGGAGCTTTGGGGAATGAGGAGTACCCCATCATTGCCATCGCTCCCAGGTCCACTCTGCCCCAGAGTGGTAGCACCTGATAAGGGTTCTATCTATGGTTTAAATAGAACTAAACCTAGGTCTAAGTTTACTGTTTTTTACATTCAAACTGCGTAGTTATACTAAACTGAACTGTTTAAAATAGAACTGTTTTTGATATTTAAACTGTGTTCTTATTCGAAACTGAATTGCTCGAAAGAGAACTGTTTTGACATCTAAACTGTGTACTTATGCTAAACTGAACTATCTGTAATAAAACTGTTTTGACATTAACTCTGTGTATTGCCCAATCAGCTGGGGCTGTAGAATACACTGACTGCACTTCTGCTGAGGGGTAAGACCCCCCCCCCCGAATGAGTGTCTCAGTTATGACATTAAACAATCTAATGGTGAAGTTCCAGTGATGCTGGGGCTTTGGGGAAGGTGGAGCACCTCTTCATTGCCATTGCTCCCAGGTCCACTCAGGGCCGGAATAGTAGCACCTGATAGGGCCCTATCTATGGTTTAAATAGAACTAAATGCATACTTATGCTAAACTGAATTGTTTGAATTAGAACTGTTTGACTAAACTAAATAGCTTAAAATAGAAATGTTTTTGATAATTAAACTGTACTTACATTTAAACTGAGTGCTTATGCTAAACTGAATTATTTGAAATGGAAATGTTTTTGAAATTGAAACTCTACTTACACTAAACTGAATTGTTTAATATAGAACTGTTTTGACATTTAACAATGTGTAAATAAAATCTGTACTTATACTGAACTGAATTAGCTGAATTAGAACTATTTGAATAAACTGAATAGCTTGAAATAGAAATGTTTTTGTCAATTAAACTGTGTACTAATGCTGAACTGAATTGTTTGAAATTGAACTGATTATTTGTTTAAAAATGGATTTGGCGTTAAATAATCAACAAAGGTTGATATGTCATAAAACCCAAACAACCAACCAATCTACCAAGGCTAGAGCTAACATGCACTACACAACAAATAACTTGGAAAAAGTGCGAATCCAATTATTCTCCACTTAGCAACTGGTAAATTGTAGTGTAGACGACAATTTAGCCGTTGTAAGGCGACCGTCTAGGATAAAGAATTTAAACCAGCTATCATCATCATGTCGTGCCGCCAGCATGGATATCCCTGACCCACTCTCGCCACTTCTCCCTTTCGTTCATCGCCTCTTGTTGTATACTCATAATACAACATACACGGGAACATAGTCAACAATTATATACGAACTTCAATGAACGAACGAACGAACACACTTCTTTATAAAAATATACCTCTCACACTTTATTCGAAAGGGTTGATGTTTCTTGTGTGTAAGAGGTGAGCTGGAGCCGGAGACAGACTGCTATATATTGACCCAAAGTTCTTCTCGCGACCATAGCAGCACTTCTTCCTTGTCTTGGCTGGCCTGCTCAACAGTGGGTCTCGAGCTGGTTCTCACTCCGCAGGCATCCTATCTCTAACTGCGACTGGAACTGAACTAACCCGAACTGACTGACTCGAACTAACTGACTCAAGCCGTCTGTGGCACCTGGTTATATAATTGTTTGACATCCACCTGCTTTCTGTTGGCGTACGCATCTGCACCGAATTCAACCACGTCCACGGGTCAAGGTGATGTTCCGATACCTTCGACCGGATGCACCTGTTTCGTCTCTTGAATGACGGCTCGGTCGAGGCTCAATATGCTACACTCTGGCCGGTCATCAGGTCTACATCCCGTATCCTCACATAGCTGCTGTATGTATGTTCGTGCTGGCCGTACTGCTTTTGCTCGGCCATATGTGGGGGTCCATAGGAGTACATCACTTCTGAGCTCGTTCCTGCTTCTCCAGAAGTGTCCTGCATGTCCGGTTCGTCTAACTTGGATAGTTTTCGTGATGGGGGGTAGGTGGCCGTATAGTTGGTGCTTTGTGGGGTGTTGCCTCCAGGACTTATTCAACATTCTTGTGTAATTGTCGTCCAACTTCTTCTCCAGTCGTTTTGTTAGCGTTCAAGTAGCGCATCCATATAGCAGTATCGATACGACCGCTGCCTGGAAGAAACTGTGTTTCATTTTATCGGTCAGGTCTGACTTCCATATGATCGATAGCTTATCGATAGCTGTCCATGGCTTCGTTAGCCGCGTGTCGATGTCTTTTTCGGTTGATGAGACGCTGCTTCCTAGGTAGGTGAACTTGTCTACCAGTTTCAGAGAGGTTCCGTCAAGTGTGGAAATGTCGCCTGTTTGATTAAAGCATATGTATTCAGTTTTGTGTGCATTGATATGGAGGCCAATGCCTGCGGCGGCTTGTTCCAAACTATGCAGTAGTGTTTCGGTTGGGTGTATTTGCCAGAATCCCTATGTCATCGGTGTAGTCGGCGTCCGTGATTGTTTTTGTGGGGTAGGGAAAATTATGGACCTACACATACGCGAAACCATCTATACTTCGCTTAGAAATTAAACTTATGTTGCATCCTGCATGTAGCGTTGAGGTTGGATAAATACATACATATACATGGATAAAAACTCTGGATTTAAAGAAAAAATGTCTTCATGCCTTTTCCAAGGATATCAGTGCGCTGTGTATTGCCAACAGCCTCGTCCTGAATTTGAACTTGGCTTGCCGGCTACATTTTCGACGACGATAGCCAGTACGGTAACCACGTCTTCACACACACACACACACACAGACACGCATACGCATGCATAAACACACAGACACGCATACACACAGATACACATCCACACACATACAAACAGACACACACAAGCGGATACACACACACAGACACACACACACAGACATGCATACACACACAGACATGCATACACATACATGCACACACATACATACATACCCACACACACACACACACATACACACACGCATAAACACATACATAGATCTCACCGATTTACAATGTAACACAATCTCTGAAACCTTTTGAGTCAGTTTTCGTAATTCTAAAATGGAATTTTCGTTATTCCAGAATAGTCATCATCATCATCATGTCGTGCTGGTAGCACGGATATCCCTGACCCTCTCTCGCAACTCCTCCCTATCGTTCATCGTCCTAGGCAGGTCTTCAGGACAACATCCCGTATCCTCACATAGTTGCTGAATGTATGTTCGTGCTGGTCGTCCTGCTTTTGCACGGCCATGCGTGGGGGTCCATAAGAGTACATCTCTTATGAGTTCGTCCCTGCTTCTCCAGCAGTGTCCTGCATGTCTGGTTCGTCTAACTTGAATAGTTTTCGTGATAGGAGGCAGGTGGCCGTATAGTTGGTGTCTTGTGGGGTGTTGCCGCCAGGACTTATTCAAGATTGCTCGCAGCATTCTTGTGTAATTGCCGTCTAGCTTCTTCTCCAGCCGTTTTGTTAGAGTCTATGTAGTGCATCCATATAGCAGTATCGATGTGACCGCCGCCTGGAAGAAACTGCGTTTCATTTTATCGGTTAGGTCTGATTTCCATATAATCGATAGCCTATTGATAGCTGACTCAAAGGTCATTACATCCTGGGAGAGAGGCACAGGGATCAAAAGTGAGAGATGGGAGAAGACGTGACTCAAACAGTTATGATACTATACAGTTAAGACCTTTTTTTTTTGTCACGAAAATATTCAGATATGATAGTTTGTGGAATAAGTGAATTAGTACAGGATGTAAGGGGAGATAATCTCTGTTTCGAATTCTTGTACTTCATAGTTAAATTTCAATAAATTGCCCAATAGATATTATTGAAACATAGAGAACCAAAGCAAAATTCAAAGTTTTATCACATTTAATGAAATTACAGATGTAATTTTTATTTACTTAATAATCTGTCTTCAAACATTTTCTAAGATTTTCGATTTGTGTATGTTGACTGTCATTTCAGGTATGAGTTCATTTTGTTATGAAACTAAAACAAATTTTCTCATATTCAGTCGTGCATTTTAGCTGTCTTATCATCTCAAGTACACGCACCACATCCATTTATCTCTTTTAAAATGGGAGAAATTCTGCATGTTTTATTGTGTGAATGAATTTACTATAATCTCTGTTACCCAACCACCACAATAGGTCTTTGAAACGAGCCGATGTAGATTTTATTAGCATACTTTTGTTGTTTTATATTAGCGTACTTTTGTTGTTTTTTATTAGTGTACTTTTGTTTTTTATTAGCGTACTTTTATTGTTTTTTATTAGCGTACTTTTGTTGTTTTTTATTAGCGTACTTTTGTTGTTTTTTATTAGCGTACTTTTGTTTTTTATTAGCGTACTTTTGCTTTTTATTAGCGTACTTTTGTTGTTTTTATTAGCGTTCTTTTGTTGTTTTTTTATTAGCGTACTTTTGTTGTTTTTATTAGCGTACTTTTGTTGTTTTTTAAATGTATAATTGGATTATTTTTACTTTTCACCTTTTCATCTTGAAATGAAAGCAACTGATATATTTTAGTAGATTCTACCATTTTCAGTGGCGAAATACGCTCAAGGACGAGGGACAAATTATTAAATTTTAGGAATAACATCTTAAATCATGGCGAAAATTTCTGAAGAAATGATGATGAATATAGTGAAGATGTCCAAGAATATGAGCTAGCAATCAATAGCCAAGGAACTAGGATTTCAATAAGCGGCATTTCAGAAATCATCTCAAAGTTTCTAAACACTAGAAGTGTTTCGAATCGACCAAGATGTGGTCACTTTTAATAGCTGCAGCACAAAATCGTACGGAAATCAGGACAGCAAAATCTCAGCCAAAGAAGACTGCAAGACAACTGATGAGTGCTACGAGGTGCATACGATAAGTTTCCAGACTGTTTTCGTATTGGTACTTTTATTGATATTACACCCATGAAACTCTAGTCCCCTTCGAATTAATCTACTTCGAATGAAATGCACTTGTTGTACCGTTCCAACAACTTCTCCAAGGCCCCATGTCCTCTTATGTGAGCGTGTCAATGACCTTCGTCACAGCCTCTTTCATCTCCTCAATTGTCTCATAACGACAGCCTCTGAGCTTAGGGAATAACCAAAAGTCACAAAGAACAAGGTCTGGACTATAGAGAGGCTGAGGAATTGTGCTGATGCCCATCTTGGTCAAATAGTCTGTGACAAGGATGGAGTTGTGGACTGGTGTATTGTCCTGGTGGAAATACCACAGACCTGATTTGAAGAGTGCTGGTTTTTTCCAACGGAATCTCTACCTGAACTCCCTTAAAACTTCAACATAGTAACCCGAACCCTAACCCTAACCCTTTGGCCAATCAACAGTGGTGTATTGACTTCCTTACTCCCCCCAAACCTTTCATCATCCCTCACAGACTCCCTGCCCTCCTTGAATCTCTTATATCACTGAAAAACTGATGCTCAATTCATGCGAAATGCTCCAAAAGCAGTCTGAAGCATTCCTTACGTTTCTGTGGGATTTTTTCCAAGTTTAAAACAGAATTTTATTGCATATCGTTCTTCTAAAGTGTCAGATTGTATTTTGAAATTCACCAGCTGTGACAATCAGGCTTTTGTTGGGTGTATTCCAATTGCTGCTGTAGCTGTTCATTTAAATCTGGAATCCTAAAAATTGGTCAGTCATCTCATAAGATGTATAACAATAACATAGTGAATTTTCAAGAGTCTCCGACAATTTTAAATGCCCATACGAAAAAAGTCTGGAAACTTATCGTATGCACCTCGTACATCTCCAATTTGGTGTCTGTTGATACCACTAAGCACATCCTTCGAGAATATGAACTGAAGGGATGCAGTACAGTATAGCGGTGAGGTGATATGGTTGATTGTTTAGCGCTATATTTTTTAAGGCAACAAATGAATTACGAAACTATTCTTTAGTAACACCACAACGAAAGTTCTTTATTTGCAGCTTTGAGTATGGTTTGTTCTTGGTGCTGCAAGACTCATGGTGGTTAGGCTTGTTGGATCTTTGAGACGAAATGGTTTAGTGGGATGTTGAGATGGCAGCGTGTTGTTGGACGTGTGAGGGAAGTATTCAAGGTCATCGTGTAGTTTTGTGTGTCTGGTAATTGGGGAGAGTAGGCGTTATCTCCATTAATGTGGACCAGAGGTGAAATGGGAGCTAGTGTGTCGAGAGCGGGATTACGCTCAGATCGACATAGCCAATTTTGGGGTGACATAAAGCTGTGCCTGTGCGAGGCATATTGAATGTATCTAATTCATATTCAACTGGGATTCCTTGGTCTAAAATATATTAGACACAAAGAATCCATAAATTAGATGGTTCCCTCGTTGAGTGTCCATGTTGCTGCTGCTAGGGTTAAAGCCACAGTGAGATGTCCACACTGGGTGGCTTGTTTAGCTAAAAAGCATCGCTAAGCAGGGACGACCAGAGACACGGCTGCTCCCGTCGCTGTCTCAAGCTGAAGAGAGTGTGTTTGGCCGCTCACCCGTTTTGCTAGCCGGAAATGAAGGTCCGGGCTGAATAGGATATGTCATCCTGATTGGGTGAAATTCAGTGTTGAATTAAATTGCGCGTCAAAACAAAATACGAGATTTTTCTCTTCTCTACAACAGCTAAGAAACCAGCATTAACCAAAAATAATTTGAAAGCAAGATTAAGTTGGTCAAAGAGGTTTGAATTTTGGGATGCAGATGCTTGGAATAAGATCATATTCAGCGATGAAACTAGAATGGAGCTGTATTCTTATAAGTAAGAATTTGTTCGGTCACCAGAAAAGCGAAATAACAGTGAAATTTTGGAGTAAGAGACTGATGCTTTCGGAATACATTAAAAGTAATGATTCAAGAAAGTTGGTTAAAATTAATCCAAACATCAATAGTACAAAATACATCCAGTTGTTGACGGACAATTTGTTAGGAGACTTGGATTAAGGAGATATTTTTCAGTATGACGGAGCTCCATACCATAGATCGCGTGCAAAAGAGTGTGACTGGTGAAGAATTCAAAAATTGACCAGCTCAGAGCTCTGAATATCATCGAGCAAATATGGACAGTACTCAAGAAAAGAGTTTATCAGAAGTGTCCACATAATCTTAAAGAATTACGAGAGCTCACCCTCAGGGAATGGCATCTCATTCCTGTGAAGATGGTGAACGATTTGTACGCATCTCTTCCCAAGCAGATTGAAGCAATTATCCAAAATAAAAAAAGACACACGAAATATAAACAATATACCTTAACTTCTTGAAATGAACATTATGTAATATATTTTCATTATAGACATTTTGCTGAATGAGTTCTGAATTCTTTGTTTAATGGCATATCGACCTTCGAGGGTTATTAGATGCCAAAGCCATCATTGAAGAACAATAGTAGTGCTATTTAACCCATAACTGGGGAGAAAAAGGTATTTATATCTTTCTCAAGGGTATTAGTCCAAAAGTGAACGTAATAGCGCGAGTGGAAACATTTTCCTGTTTTAAAACACTGTATCGTGATTGGTTGATGTGAGGTGGCCGAAAACTTTTACTCGGTCATATTTGGGGGTGGTTTTGCATCTTCCCCTTTCATTCAAAACCATTACTACAAAAAGAAAAAAAAAGGAATGGAAATGACTCCAATAGGATAAATGTCTCAGCTGTAAAAAATGCAATGCGAAACATTCCCTTATGAGGTGCAATTTGCAGGAAATTGTAATAGTTTAAAGTGGCCAAAGATTTCTGCTACATAAATATAAATGGCATTTACTTATACTGAATCATTTACTAAAATATGCGAGTGGGTTCTAAATACACCTGAGATAGGAAATATGTAAACGAAAAAATTATATATATATATATATATATATATATAAACAACTTAATTGCTTTTCGTTTCAGAGGCGCGCTTAGTATAATGGTTATCATCGTATGAAATGGAGTCGGTGACCCAATTTCCAATCCTGTTCTCGTTTCACTTCAAGTTAATGCCATTGGGAAAGTTATAACTCAATATATTCCCCCAAAGCGAGTCATGGGTATATAGCCGAGTTCTCTTTATTCAAACCAGGTTTAATCTACTTAAAAATTGACTTTATGTTACATCCTGTTCGTGGAGGAGGAGCTAAGTAAATACATTATTCTTTTTCCTTAAAGTGCTCAATACCAAGAGATGGAGACACGTATAGGTTTTTAAAAAATCTTTAAGTTCTGTTGAAACCGTCAACAAAAACGAATTATGATGTTATTCCATATGAAAAACCGGTACTGTCAGTTACATGAGTTGATCCTCATCATCAGACGCGCAATTCCATCTCATGAAACCTCATTCGTTTCTGAGGGTTGGGAATAACTCAAAAAATGACAGTAACGCGAAAAAATGTTTGAGTATGTGATGTAAAATCATGTGCTCTAATATGTTTTTATTGACGGCTTTTGCTGGACTTTATGATTTTAAAAGGTATATATATATATATATATATGGTTATGACATAAATAATTTCCTTTTCATTAAAATATAATTTATTCGTGAATAATCTAATACGAATTAATTTGAATCAGTATTATATTTGGCATTATTCTGAATCATTTCTTACCATTTTTCAGGTGGATTCTGGATTCCTTTAAATAAAATTTTACAAATTATATATATATATATATATATATATATATACTAGGTTGTGACATAAATAATTTCCTTTTCAGCAAGATATAATTTATTCGTGAATAAACTAACATGAATTAATTCAAATCAATATTATATTTCCCATAATTCTGAATCACTTTCTGCCATTTATCAGATGGCTTTTTGATTCCTTTAGTAAAATTTAGCTGGTTTTGTGCTCAGCAAGTTTTCCACAAATGTTTTCTCCCGAGTTTCTTGAGAAAACTTTTTATTATTCAGAGCATTTTATAGAAAAGAAAAAAAAATGGAAATCCCTTGGTACAAGTTGTGATGAATATGGTGAATATATTAGAACAGACCGGCCTAAATCCAATATTTTTCCTGCGTAATTCTTGTTGAATGTCACCTTGCATTATCAAAGAGAAGCACAACGTTTGTTCTACTGCCAAATGCAAGGCGTTTTCTTTCAAGATTCTCATGCACATATTACATCTGTTTATATTATAGATCTTCATTGAGTATCTGATTGCTATTTGAAAAGTCAAAAGGAATTATACACCTTACCCATAGAATAACTTTCCTTCCATGGGATAGGGTACGGAAATCCATCTTTGTCAATCCATAAGCTTTTGCGTTGAAAATTATCATAAAAAAAACCCATTCTTTGTCACCTGTAACGATATTCTTGTGAAACAATTTATTTCTCTACCTTGAAAAACGACTTGTAGCGATGGATATGCAATGATCCTTTTTTTTTCTCACTAAGAGAATGAGGAAGCTAAACACTCAGATTGTACACATTTTTTAATCATTTTCAAGTTGTTGCAGATTATGGATTGAAATGGGTTAAGCTCAAATGCTAATTATCGAGTTCTTTTGCATGGATTGCATTCCAAGAAATTCTCTTAAAGCATCTTGATCGAGGTTTGATGAGCGTCCTCGTCAGAGTTTAACCTTCAATGACATCTCACCAAAACGACACTTTGAGAATCAGTTTCTGACTTGTCGGTCAGTAGTGACACCTTGGCTATAAATACTAGAAATTAATGTTTCTGCAAAGTTTTTGTTTTTATTAAAGTCCAATAACATTATATATCGAATAAGCATTTTCAGTTCCTCCATTTTAAGGGCGTGAGATCATCGATTAATTTAAGATGCAGAAGGGTAAGACTCCCCCAATGAGTGTCTTGAATATGACACTAAACAATCTGATGGTGAGGCTCCAGTAATGCTGGGGCATTGGGGAATGCGGAGTACCTATTCACTGCCATCACTCCCAAGTCCACTCTGGCTCGGAGTGGTAGCGCTTAATAGGGTCCTGTCTATGGGTCAAATAGAAGTTTGAAATTTAAACTGTATACTTTGATATTTAAACTGATTGCCAAAAATTGACTTATGCCCAACTGAATTGATTGAAATAGAACTGTTTATATTATTTAACTGCGTGTAAACAAATGATTTATGTTTAATTGAATTGTTAGTGATACATAACAATACTGGAAAACATTAAACAGTTTTCAAACAAATGTCTAATAGTAAATAGAATATTCGTATTTAGTAGAAATAAGTGAAACCATTTAACTGTGTGCAAAAAATGAGCTCCGGCTCGTTTAAAAATATAATCTACAAAATGTATTTAGAAATCATATATCTAATATTTATAAAAAAAGGATTTGGCATTAAATAACCTACAATAGTTGATATGCCATAAAACCAAACCAAACGAAACCAAAAGAAAAGTTTTAAAAAGTACTCGACGCCATTTCAATAGAGCAGGTATATAACACCCCAAAAAATATCAAATTATAAACACGGCGTCGGTTACATAAGTTTCATTTGAGGTTTACAATAATCAGACAGAAAAGTGAGAAAACTTTTATTTCACACAACATTTATTAACATATTCTCCTTCCTCGGCAGTGAAATTAATTATTAATAAATGAATATCAATTGCATAAATGAAATATTATTTAATGAAAATTTCAAAGCAAAATACAACCAGTACAGCTGGTACGATGTAACTCAGTACAACATGACGCATGTTACTTGGAAAGGAGATAGCCACAGCCAATTAATCCACCCCCCACCATTGCTCTGAGAAATGCCACGGAGGAAAATATTTGTCATGGCACCCCAACAACCTAATAAGGTTATGGGAAACATCTATCCATTCTCATATACATATGCGTATATATATATATATATATATATATATATATATGTGTGTGTGTGTGTGTGTGTGTGTGATGTGTGTGTGTGTGTGTTCATTTTTTTACAGTCAACAGACGAGATTGTATTTCTTTGGGATTTAAAAAACGCCACTTTAATTAAAATTTATGTGTCAGTTCCTACTACTAAATATTTTTCAGTTACGCTTGGCCTAAAATGCAACGGTAAGAATTTGCCAACTTGTAACTGGTACACAGTCTCCTTGACTTTTTTACTTTATTGCTTGATTTATTGATAGCATATCAAATTATTTATAAATAGAAATCAAAATTTATTTAAATCGCGTGAAATGTTTTTAAATTATTTCTTTATAAGAGTAAACACATTTTATCTATATATGACTAAAATTTTCACTATGTATATATGTAACCATAACCCAGCAAAAAACAGTACATATTAGCGAGATCTTTATAAGAGCAATACACTTAAATTTCTTAACTCGGAGAAAAAAGCAAATTCCAATTCATTTTGCAACTGAAGAATAATTTTCTTAAGTTTCGAACCGTACTAAAAAACATCTCTCTCTCTCTCTCTCTCTCTCTCTCTCTCTCTCTCTCTCCTTATATATATATATATATATATACTGGGTTGAGACATAATATAATTTCGGCTTTAGTAAAATATAATTTATACATAAATAATCTAACACGAATTAATTCCAATCAATATTATATTCGGCATTATTCTGAATCGTTTCTTACCATTTGTCAGGTGGATTCTGGATTCCTTTAAGTAAAATTTAATAAGTATATATCATCATCATCATCATCATCATCATCATGTCGTGCTGGTAGCACAGATATCCCTGACCCTCTCTCCCCACTCCTCCTTATCGTTCATCGTCCTAGGCAGGTCTTCAGGACAACATCCCGTATCCTCACATGGCTGCTGAATGTATGTTCGTGCTGGTCGTCCTGCTTTTGTACGGCCATGTGTGGGGGTCCATAAGAGTACATCTCTTATGAGTTCGTCCCTGCTTCTCCAGCAGTGTCCTGCATGTCTGGTTCGTCTAACTTGAATAGTTTTCGTGATAGGAGGCAGGTGGCCGTACAGTTGGTGTCTTGTGGGGTGTTGCCGCCAGGACTTGTTCAAGATTGCTCGCAGCATTCTTGTGTAATTGCCGTCTAGCTTCTTCTCCAGCCGTTGTGCTAGCGTCCATGTAGTGCAGCCATATAGCAGTATCGATGTGACCGCTGCCGGGAAGAAACTGCGTTTCATTTTATCGGTTAGGTCTGATTTCCATATAATCGATAGCCTATTGATAGATGTCCATGCTTTCGTTAACCTCGTGTCGATGTCCATTTCGGTTGATTCGGCGCTGCTTCCTAGGTAAGTGAATTTGTCTACTAGTTTAAGAGGGGTTCCTTCTAGAGTGGGGATGTCCCCCGTTTGATTATAGCACATATATTCCGTTTTGTGTGCATTAACATAGAGGCCTATGCCTGCGGCTGCTCGTTCCAAACTCTGCAGTAGTGTTTCGGCTTGGTCGGGTGTATTTGCCAGTATCGCTATGTCATCGGCGTAGTCGGTGTCGGTAATTGTTTTTGCGGGGTACCTTCTGCTTCTTTCCTTCGTCAGCTCGAAGCCATTCTCTCTGATTTTGTCAATCGATGTTCTAAGTACGTAGTCTAGACAAATGATAAAGAGGTACGGAGCCAGCGTGTCCTCTTGTAGTACTCCTGCTACAATGTTGAAGTATTCTGTGTCTCCAATAAGTATATATATATATATATATATATATATATATATATATATATATATAATGGGCTATGACATAGATAATTTCCTTTTCAGCAAGATATAATTTATTCGTGAATAAACTAACATGAATTAATTCAAATCAATATTATATTTCCCATAATTCTGAATCACTTTCTGCCATTTATCAGATGGCTTTTTGATTCCTTTAGTAAAATTTAGCTGGTTTTGTGCTCAGCAAGTTTTCCACAAATGTTTTCTCCCGAGTTTCTTGAGAAAACTTTTTATTATTCAGAGCATTTTATAGAAAAGAAAAAAAAATGGAAATCCCTTGGTACAAGTTGTGATGAATATGGTGAATATATTAGAACAGACCGGCCTAAATCCAATATTTTTCCTGCGTAATTCTTGTTGAATGTCACCTTGCATTATCAAACGTTTGTTCTACTGCCAAATGCAAGGCGTTTTCTTTCAAGATTCTCATGCACACATTGCATCAGTTTAAAAGTCTATATTGTGTATCTGATTGTGATTTAAAAGTTTAAAAGGAATAATATCGTGGTGATCCTATCATACACACAGTATAACTTTTTTCTATGAAACTCGGCCATTAGAGTAGGTTGTAGAGATTCATCCTCTTCAATGCACTACTTGCTCGTTTTTTCTATCTTTTTCAAGTGGCGCCAGGTTGTGGATTGGGATCTATTGGGGTTATGAGCTAATTCTCGGGTACTTTTACGAGGATTGCATTTGATCGATTCTCTTGAAGCACCATGATCAAAGTCTTATGGGCGTCCTGGTCTGGATTTATCTCAAAATGACCAATCGCCAGAACGAAACTTTGAAAACCAGCTTTGGGCTAGGTAGCCGGTAATGACATCTTGGACATAGATACTATACATTTTCTGTAGCATTTTTTGTTATTCGTAAAATACCACAACATTATATGTCGAATATGCCATTTCATTTCCTCCATTTTAGGGGCTTAAGATCATAGATTAAATTATGATGTGCACTCTTTCACTAATGAAATAAGAAGGACCGATGAAAGCATTTATTAATCAGGTAATTTCCGGTTGTGTTGAAGTGATTGGGATTTTGAAATGCCTAAGTTACAACTTCCGTTTACAAAAACGAAAGTTATTTTTGACTCAACCCAATATATATATATATATATATATATATATATATTACAATCAGACCTAACCGATAAAATGAAACGCAGTTTCTTCCAGGCAGCTGTCGTATCGATACTGCTGTATGGATGCACTACGTGGACGCTGACAAAACGGCTGAAGAAAAAGCTAGACGGCAATTACAAGAATGCTGCGAACAATATTGAACAAGTCCTGGCGGCAACACCCCACAAAACACCAACTATACGGCTACCTACCTCCCATCACGAAAACTATCCAAGTTAGACGAACCAGACATGCAGGACACTGCTGGAGAAGCAGGGACGAGCTCATAAGCGATGTACTCCGATGGACCCCCACATATAGCCGGGTAAAAGCAGGACGACCAGCACGAACATACATTCAGCAGCTATGTGAGGATACGGGATGTAGCCCTGAAGACCTGCCAGAAGCGATGAACGATAGGGAAAAGTGGTGAGAGAGGGTTAGGGATATCCATGCTAGTGGCACGACATCATGATGATGATGATGATGATGTATTACAAAAATTCTCATTATGTTTGTATGAAACTGCAATGGCACATCGTAGCCAGATTTATATTGGAGCCATACTCTTAAAATGCCGCAACTTAAAGAATAAATCAATTTTGTTCAATTTAAAACTGATTGATATTTCCTAACCATGAAAGTCTCGTTTAGATGGAGATAACAAGGAAATATTATTTTGAATCCTTCCTGAATTGAAGCATCTGTATAATCCTGGACTATTTTTACTGAAGGAACTCAACGAATTAATAGGTCATCATGTAGTTTTATTTATGTCATTAAAATAAAAAATTATTCGGACTCTTAACTCCTTTCTGGATGTCTGTGGGGGTCATTCGATCCATTTTTTTGGCCTTCTTTCTGTCAAGAAACTGGTTCTTTTTCTGGTTTCTTTCTTATTAACTGTTATTATCAACGAAAACAAGGAGGTGCCCAATGGTGTAATAGTTATCGTCGTAGGAAATGGACACGGCGACACGAGTTCAAATCCTGGACAAGACTTTGCATTTCACATAGCACTAATACCCTTGGGAAAGGTATGAATCCAATTATACTCCCTCCAGCTATGGGTAAATAGTAGAGCAGACTGAGATATTCAGCCTTAGTGAGGCAACTAGTCTAGGAGAAGGAAAACTCTGAATTCAAACCTGTTAAATCAATTAAAAAACTGACCTTGTGTTATATCCTGCCCGAGCAGAGGGGTTGGTAAATATGATTATCAACGAAAACGTGAGATTACACAAACGTTTTAGTGTATCGTAGTTGTACTTTCCTAGGTCGAGCTTCGTTTGGTTCAAGGTCAAAAGTATGAAGCACCTAGTGAGAATCGAACTCACGAACTGTTATCCAAGCTCATTGACCATTACGCCTCACAAGGTGCCCAAGATGTGCGATTTGTTGGCTAGAGTTTTACATATAAGATAAAGTATTCAAATTCATATACATTATTAAATAATTATTTAACTGTCGGTATGTTATTCCGTCTTTGGGTGAAAAAACCCCATCTCTTTTTCTACTTTCTTAGGCAACGCAAAGTAAAAACGGTCTTAAAAGAACAGAAAAAAAATCCAGCCAAATTCACAAGGTTACAATCATAGTTCATTAATAAGACATCTGATGTTATTTGCAATTACAAAAAGATGTAATATCTGTGTTAAATGAAGAGGTTGACAGAAGGAACACACTAGATAAGTGATGATTTGACAGTTACGAACACAGCGTATTCTTGGCATGTTTCATTTTGGAGAACGACTTTTCACAACAGCATGTATTGGCAAACATGCTCCATACTTGCTGAGTGTGGGTAATCAGATTGGGGAATCGTCAAATTGAAAGTGCAGGGTTCTTATAGAAATCGAAGATATGGCAAGAGGGAAACTTTGATATCAAATCTGAAAACTGAAGATTAAGTTCCATCAGCAGTTGTAATGGTCATTCTTCGCTGTCAACATGAAAATTTTGAAAGCTCGATAAAAGACTGCACAGATGGATCCCGAGGCTTGTTGTTTGGAGAGTTCTAATCATAAACGTTGTCTCAACTTTACAATTGAAATTGACATTGTCATCTCGTCTATTCATTCAAAAATAACATCATTGAATTAACACTTTTGTATGGACCTTTTGTATATTGAATTTATACAATTAAAGAGAAAGATAAATATTCGATTTAGAAAAACTAGTAAATACAGGGTGCATCAATATATATGAGACCCATGTGACTGCTAATAACTCTAATAATAATAATGTTGGATTCTTTTTTGTTTTAGATTTGAAAATAGTATACTATAACAATTATTAATCCTCGATCACTATACCTTGGACAAGAGAGGAAAAATATTTTGCGTCGCTACTTATTTGGAGACAAAATCATTGAAAACTATCTCAAAATATATGCAACCTATTAATATGATAAGGATTTATTACTGAGACAAGAAACTCAAAAAAGATTGTATGTCCAGAAAGCAGATATAACAACAATTAAAAAAAACCCCATTGATTTGATGTCTCTAGCTCAAAGGATGCGCTTTTTACAGGATGTGTTCCAAATGACCACCATTGCGCATGTCTCAATAATAAATTGTTATTATTATTGTTAATGAGTTGCATCTATTTTGAGACACCCTGTACAAATTAAGGGTACAGTTTAGCATTATGATGACATTGTAAGCGCTTAGTGTATTGGTTATCGATGTTAAAAATGGAATCGGTGACCCGAGTCTAGTAGTGTTTCCCCTCGCGTTAATGCTCTAGGGGAAAGCATGAATACATCTCTTCTTCTCCAAATTATTGGCAAATAGCAGTGCTCTCTAAGTTCTTATAAAGCAAACAATCTAGGAGAATGAAAGCTATAACTTTAAACTATCTTTACTCCGCTTATGACCTTGTGTCCAAGATGAAGAGGTTTGGTAAATACATGTACCGACATTGTAAACGGATAAAAAAAATTTGGAAATACGAAAACTTATTATGAAAAAATATCATGGTGTCCCGTTAGTAATTACAGAAAATTTGGTTGCCATAGTTCTTAGCGTTCTCCATTTATGTGAGTCGAACTCAAAAGTCATTCGGAATTATCGTAAGATTACTGCCCACTATTCTCTTGAGTAATTAATTGCGTTCATTTTCAAGTTACTTTGCTCAACATCAATATAATTTAAATCTATATTCTTAATATAAAAACTAGTATAGATTTTCCATGTTAAAGAAAATTAAAATCCTTGTTGCAAGCATTTACTTAATAGTTTCAAAACGTGTGCAGTTCACAAGTTGTCATTAATCTTTACTGTTGTTAAACGCATTTTTAAGAAGTTGTCTGCGTCCTTGAACGCAATTTCGTCAACTACGTTGAGCATTGCTGGTCACGGCTCACCCAATATGTTCTGTAAACGTAAAAGCAGCTCCCAGCAGACTCTTTCCGAATTCTTGTCTCATATAACAATATTTGTCAACAAAATATTAACGAAAAGGCAGCAGAAAAAAGTTTAAATTCGACTTTCCCTTTTCATTACTTTTCTTTATAAATTACAAAAAAAAATAATGCGTCTTATTCATGGAAACTCATTTCTTTTGGTTTTTTTCTCTTTTCTTTCTTTCGATATTTTCCTTTGTTGATTAATTTACTGAAGTACCTGATTTTGCTTGTATCTGGTTATTTAAAAAATATTTTTCATCTTTTGCTATGTTTTCGTCCTTCATTAGTCAAGCTGATAAGTTAAAACTCTCTCCAATTAACCACAATGATGATATGTTTAATGCTAACGCTGAATCCTCATAAGGAAACGTACAACATAATCACTGTTCTGTAATTATAAAATGTGTGGAGTACTTATTTGCTGCCATTACCCCCAGATCCACTCTGACCAGGAATGATGATACCTGTTAGCAACCCATTAACAGGTCAAATAGATCTGTTTGAAATTTGTTAGTATCGGATATTAATACTTAATACAGTCTGTAGACAAATAAAGATGGGATTGACTGTTGTTAAGTGGCTAATGTGCTATACTGCGACATCGTAGTAAGCGAGTTCGAACTCCAATCTCGCTACTGCATTCACTTTTGAACTAATGCCCTTGAGAAAGGTATAAACCCTCTTATCTCCCGAGCTATAGGTTAGATAGTATCACTGCTCTTCTTCTACATGAATGAATTTGGCATCAAATAACTCACGAAGGTTGATATGCCATTAAACAAAGAAAAAACACAAATAAAGCGTGATTTTTAAAAAATGCAATAAAACATTGAAAATATAGCTGTGATTATAATCAATGGTTTAGAAATTAATTAAATTTCGGCATTAGGTAACTCATAAAAAGTTGATATTCTGCTAATCAAATGAAGGTTTGGTTTCGTGAAATAAGATCAATTAGTGATGCGGTTAACGCCGACTGCAAGCACGTGTGTATGTTTTATAAGATCGATGCTGACCAGGCAGGCACGGTTACAGGGTCCACAGCTGAAAGTCTGATCAGGGTTTGATCGTATAGTGCGGTTCCTCCTTCGGTACCTTTTGTTCTCGAGAGCGGCCTTGCGAACGTTTTCAAAGGAGAAGACAACGTAGTTGAGGGTTAGGTGACAGGCATCACAGTTCTCAACTAGGGCGGATTATCAGTAATGGTCGATTTATCTGGCACCAAAGAATTTTTCAAGCCGTCCTTGAATCGCTTCTTTGTTATCCTTCTGTTGCAATGGCCAGCACAGAGCTAGCTGCATAGTATAATCTTGGGCAAACGATGATTCCTCATCCTTGAAACGTGTCCTGCCCAGCGTAGCAGGGACTTCACTAGCTTGCCTTCGACGCTCAAGATCTTTGCCTTTTTATCGACTTCAATATTGACGAATTCACTCCAAAGAATGTTGAGGACTATGCGGAGGCAGTGCTAGTAGAACCTTTCGAGGAGTTGTAAGTGGTGACAATAAGTGAACCACGTCTCAGAGCCATACAGGAGGGTAGCAAAGACAATGGCTCTAATACACAATCTTTGGTTTCTTCTTCATGGGTCTGTTGTACAACATGTGTTTATATATATGCACTGCTCACTTTTTCAAGCCTGTTGTCGACTTCCTCGTTGACCTTGGCATCTAACGTAACGGTGCACCCCAGGTAAGAAAATCGATGAACTGCCTTTAACTCAAGTTTAATTTATCAAATAAACTAAACTGAACCATCATAATACAATCTTAATCTAATTAGCAGGAAGACGTGTGCACAGTTCATGTAATTAAGTGATGATGTCAAGTCAATACGAGTTAACGCCAATTTGGAAAAAAAGTCTCGCTACTTTTTAGACAATTTTTTTGTAAATCAGAGGGCTGTGAAAGTTTACCATCCTCAATATTTAGCTGAGACGAAATATTCTCTCAGCGTGGACAGGGGAATAAAAAAAGTTAACTGATACGAAATATTTTCTCAGTGTCGACAGTAGAATTTAAAAAAATCTAGACCTGTAGATATAGATTCAACATTTTAAGATGGTTATCCACGGTGACCGACTCCTGAAAAAAAGCCTCGGGCACAACTACTGAAGCATTGTGACTCTAACAAACAAGATGAGGATACTCGTTCGAGTGCATCAAATTAAGGCTGCCATTTTGAATCAAAGAGATGTATTCGAAAAGAGTTTAGACTACAGCTGTATTTAGCAAGACAGGAATTAAAAATGAATGAAAATTTTTCAGCATTCAGTCCCCTTATTCTTCTGATTTTGTTGTGTTGGAAACCTTCCACCCCTCTTGAAAGTGAACTGTTCTGCTCGTGGAGTTGAAGAATGAAGGCTTTAAGTAGAAGTCTATCAATTTACATAGTGCAGTATGCTGAGCTAGTCTTACTACTCAGGCGACTTTTGTACCTTTTATTACCAGCCATTATTGTTTCATGTTATTTAGTGTTTGTCTTTACAAGCCCCAAATTAACATCATAACAGATTTCTAAAAATTTCCTATTCCTCAGAATCCAAACTCTACAACATGGTCACCAGTTGGAAATTGTTGGGAACATGTCACAAATTATTATTCACCAACTGAAAGTAAAGCCAATTAATGACTTTCAGTATTGGGAACAACGTCTTCGTTGATGTGTGCCTCCTCAAGAGAACCATTTTGAAGGAGATAGAATTTATTTTGATTAAGTCGGTGATAAAACTCTTACATAATCAATCTCATTACTTTCTAAATACACTCTGTGTGAAGGAACTTTTGACCAAAAAGAAAATTCCTGTGGTAACTTCGGTACTACAGCCACCTTACTCCCCATTTTTGTTCGTTTCGGATATTTCCTGTTACTAAAGAGCTCTGTGTTCGAATTTCTGCATTGTCGTCAACAAGTCAACTGAAAACAGTGTCAGTTGAAAACTTTCAACTCTACTTCCAGTTGTGAGGATTAAGTTTTCGTCAGTATATGGCTTTCCATGGGAATTATTTTGAAGGAGAGGAAATTGATTTGTAATTAAGTTGATACTATTTTTTTATTATAAAGGGATATTGTATTGCTTATTGTTTTCTTTTGTCTTGTTTTGTTTTGTTATTTTTTTTCTTCTTGTCACAAAATTTCTCTTTCGTTCGTGTTAACTATGTAATAATCTACAGATATCTTTCGTCTCTTGCAATGTTAACTCCTTTTTCGTCTGTCAACAAAATAACGAGATCCGTCTGTATTCATTTTGTTGTATTGTGTTCAAGTTTCACGTACATTAATCCTTTCTTTCTATCATTCATTGATTTTTATTAGCTTATCTGTGCCAACATCGTGTTTATATAACACAAACAACAGCCCACGTTCTATGACCGCTTCTCATTTGAGACAGCTATCAAAGTGCTGACTTGTGACACTCCTTTATAGCTTTTTAATATACTTGAATTAGTTGTACGCAGTTGTGATCAAAGAGAAAATCTAATTCCCAGCAAAGATCTAGTGTTCATGAAGTGTTCGCACCGATCTTTGATTCTTGGTTTTCAGCTTATGTGTCCTTTCGACAGAAAATGGACCACAAATCCACCATTTTAATTTTTGCAAGGAAATTGACACTTCTAAATATCATCTAGCACCAGATCTTATCGATGTATTTTGAAAATACTCATTATGTTTGCATATATATATATATATACATATATATAATCATTTGATGATAGCGCTTAACCTTTGTGTATATATATATATATATATATATATATATATATATATATATATATATATATATATAGATTATAAGTGTGTTGGTTGTCATTAAATCACTTTGTGGGTATGTGTCGAACCAAGTGCTCAATATCTAGGATAGAGCTATTATGTAATATATATATATATATATATATATATATATATGTGTGTGTGTGTGTGTGTGTGTGTATGTATGTATATATATATATATATATATAATCCATGCAAGTTTTTGGCAAAATAACAATCATCAGGCAGTTAAGAAGATGGAATGAATTGGAAATCGAAAATACGAAAAAATACGGACAAAAAACTGTTGGGATTTCGTTTGTGTGTGGTTGTAAGTGTGTGAGTGTATGTGGGTGTGTGCGTATATATGTTATAGTTACGTATGGATGCGTGTTTATATATATATATATATATACCCACTTAAAACTTACGCGCTAATGTCAAATAAGTTTATAAAAACAAATATTCCAACGAAATCTCGTTCTATTTGCATGGTTATCATGTCTCAAAGCAAGTCAGTTGACAGACAAAAAAGATGTTTACATCGAAAGAGACGTAAAATATCGGTAGATTATTACATAGTTAACACGAATGTACGACAAATCTGGCGATAAGAAAAACAAAAAATAAAAACAAAAACAAAACAAAATAAGACAAAAGTAAACAATAATAAATGATACAATGTCTGTTTATTAATGGAGATTAAACTCTTTTAAGTTCAAACTTTTGATTTTGCTGTGAACGTATTAACTTTTTTTAAATATGTTGACAGCAAAATCTTCTGTTTAAACTTCTATTTCAATAGCTTAATCTACATTTAATGAACATACAGTATTGTTCATAAATAAGTATACCCCTTACAATTTTTTTTCTCGATTCAAAAATAAAATTGTATGAATATATGTATAAGAGGTTTACTCCTTTATTTTTATTACAGCAAAATAATCATATTTTTGGTTGGTTTCTCTGCAGTAGACTTTGTTAATAAATGATACCTTATAATAATCGTTTTTATTAGATAATGTTCCACTAAAAATAATAAAATCCTGACATATTTAGTTTAGTAGAATATTAACGTGTCATAAAAATAGTTAACTTTGATTTCGTTCGTTTTTTTCATGAGATTTCTATTGAAAAATTATAAAAATTCCTAAATTAAATCAGCTAATTAAGCAATGGGAACACAACAAATTAATAAACTCCGTCATACAATGTAATAATTGATTATCTCAACACTCAAAGAAATATCTTTTAAAATGACTGGTTGTACTTATTTATTGGTGATACTGTATTCTGCTTGAGCAAAAAGTAGAACTTTATTAACTTTTTCAGGGTTTTTATTGCGTTTTACGAGAAATTATTATATCGAATACAAAAATGAAGGAGCACAATTTTAATTCTTCCCCTCTAATGGAGCTTAGAAATGCACTGACTGTATCCCCTGCAAAAGGGTAAGATGCCGCTTCCCAGGTCCACTTTAGCTTGCGGTGATAGTACCTCTTAGGTGTCTATATATACGTCAAATAGAACAGTTTTAGAATTATTTGTTTTAAACAGGAATAGTTGATAACAAATAACTGTTGGCTGGGGCTGCAGAATACACCGACTGCATCCTTGCTGAGGAGTAGACCCCATCAATGGTGCCACCTGGTGGCCGTGGGTGGTGACCGATAATACTTGAGGACGGGATCATGGTAGCTGAGCGATCCGTGACCCAAATGCCAAATCGTCAAATGATCTGCAGCAATCTACTTTGGCTCAACCTTTTGCTATGCGGGTAATCAGAAAGGTATAATTCAGTCCATTGACTGGTCATTTCAAGCCCTAGCACTGATATTAAGTCTCGACTATATTCTTCAGTTTCTCATGTAGCAAATAAACTCCCAACCCTTTTATTTTAACGATACTAGAAGGCGGTAGCTTAAAGGTCAACTGCTTCAAGCAAAACAAAACATTGACCACTGTAAGGCACTTGGTTTTGACTACTGAAACCCTAGAATTAACAGTGGCTCGAAATTCCCCCCTGACACTTGTATACTGGCTGATGTATCTCCGTACCAACCTTGGTTAACTCCGTGGCGGGAGGTGAAGCATAGGACCGGTGAATAAAAAACAACATATTAGGCAAATACAAACGAAAAAACAAACGAAACTTCTTTAAGTCCGATTCAGAAAATGAAATAACTGAATTTCCAAGATTTAGTTTAACCGAATCACCTTTAACAACTTTCTTGATTGGAAAAATAATCTCCTGCAGAGCAAACCCTCGAACTGGAACAAAAATTAGAAGCGAAAATCAACGTGTACAGAAAGATAACAAAAACATACAGAAAATCTAATAAAAAAAACTTTCCATTACTTAAAATGCAAAATTTATCCGCGTGAAAAGCTTAACACCTCAAAGGAAGTTATCAGAAACGGGGAGTTATCCTTGACTACACGAGAGGAAATAAAAAGAGCATTTGGAGAGAAATAGCTAACGGGCTACAAAAGGATCACCATTTGAAGGGGTGGTGAAGAAGTAAAAACACACGCATGTATTTTGACATTTAACGAATCCGTAATTCTCCCAGAATTAAAAATTGGCTACTGCATCGAAAAAGTAGAACAATACATCTTCGCATACTTAAGGTAGTTAAAAAGTTAAAAATATAAACACCACAAGGAAAGCTGCAAAGAATATCTGACTTGTGGAAGGTGTAGCCAAAAAGATTCATCCTACATGGTGGAAGATAGTCTCAATGAAACCAAAAGAACTATCACGCATTTTAAAGAACTTGCATTATTTGCAAAAGAGAAAGGAAAATCATGGAGGTGGAATATAGAAAAATATAACACTCCTAGAAGCAAAGAAGATAGTGGAAAGATATGAAAGATTACACCTGACTTGTTCATCTGGACCTGTGGCATAACGATTATATACGTTTATACAGTTCTAAATGAAAACGTCTGGAAGTTGTAGGTTCAGTCCCGACTACAGGTGAAAATGTAACTCGATGAGACAATGAAGAAAATTTATAGACCATAAGAATTAACCGCGGCGGTTTTTTGAAGACCGAACTTTGTACCATGTAAAAACTAACGAAAATGGATTCAAAAGGAAAAAATCGGAAATATGTATTTTGACGAGAAAGAAAACGACAAAAAATATTGTGAAAATGAAGAGAGGATTATAATTCGTTTGTCCCCTTGAATCAGAAACTCAAACAGGGGTTGTTTTGACTACAAGCCACAGTAAGCAGGAATCAGCTCGGGATTTGACTCAGAGATCAGGGTTTGTCTATCAGTGACCTGAGAACGAAAGATTCGGGAAGAGCAATTTAAAAACAAATTCAAGTAGGGAAAATTTTCACTCGATTTTCTTAACCGGTTACTGGCATCATGTCACGTGAACATGAAATTGTAATAATTCCAAATTTGGGAAGGACGCCCCTCTTGGGTAAAAGTAAGGGTAAAGCGGATCTGAATGATGTAACAAACAGTAAGAGGCGCTCAACTCTACCCCGCAGATTGAAGATATACATAAAATACAAGGGATTCTCCCCCCGCCCTCAAAAGAGAATTCCGTGGAGAGATCGCAAATTGACTACTAGATTCACGTCTCTGCAGGCTCTGGCCTTGCGCCCGACTGCCCAGAGTGAAGAGGTAGAGATAAGCCATATTACATGTTGTTTGGACATGGTGTAGTCTTGCAGATATACAACACTATGAAAGAAGTGAAATAAGACTGAGACAATGAAAAGATGACCTTGTTCCAGAACTGTGGAGATAAAGAAGCGAAGAGAAATCGAAATAATATGATACTTTAGAAACCAGCGTGGAGCGGACGAGAGATACTCTTGTGCTAGACTTGTGGAGATAAAGAAGCAAAGGGAAATAGAGATAATATGATACTTTGTGACCTGACTTTTTACCAAACTACCCTGGGTGTAGAAAGTGAAGAAAGCCTGTCATATTACAACATTGCGAAATAATACCAATGATTGAGAGAAAGCAAATATAACTGCTATGGAGATTGCCTTATGCCAAGCTGTCGATAGAAAGAAAAGAAAAGCCTAAACTTATTCAAAGAATTGACTGACAATTACTTTGTGAACTGGGTCTCTGATATAAACCCCTTACTTCTGAGAAGGATGATTGCTTGAATCATTGTTAAAGACATTTTTCTTTTCTTACTAAATATAATTATTGTTACAAAGACGTGTTTTGTTCTCTGTTTGTTGGCGTCGACTTTTTTTTTACTTTCTTAAATGTGCGGTCTCATCTGTTTACTCGCCGACCAGCAACGCCGATAAGCGATTGATCTGTTGTCTGGATCTAAAAAAACACAACGTGGGTAGATAACGAATTGATCGTGTCATCTAAAGATATATCTGACCAGCGGAAGAATCAGCCGATTGGAAGCCGAATCATCCCCGTGTTTGGCGAGAGTGGGTTTACCATAACAAAAATAACAAGGAATACTTACCATAGCTTAACACTTATATTCAGTCATGGTTAACAGTCTACCCCGTAGATTAAATAAAGGGTTCGGTTTTAAAGTTCTGTGACGGCTTCTGAGTTCGTCAAGATAGGAATTTTTGATACCATGTAACTGTGTGGAAATTATTTGTATTAGATCGAAATACTTGATATCATATGAATATCGACAAAAGATTCTTAAGAAATAACTACACTAAACGTGTAAACAAAACGATACAATGAATGCAATTCTCTACCCTCTAGGCATAAAATAACCCTAGACGGGTTGACATTCTATCAAAATCACTGAAAAATTTGAATTAATCTTTTGACAAGCGGTGGAAAGCTGGCTTAGAGGGTTCCCTATTCTTACCCTCACTCATAAAAGGTTGAACACAAATCAAAGCCTTGTTATCGGGGCTTTAAATACGCTAACTGTATCCCCTGCAGAGGTATTAGTTCTCCCCCAAAAGAGGTGTCCTGTCCATGATACTAAATTGCATCTGATCATGAAGCTTCAGGTGAGGATATTAAGGGTATTTCGAGTACTCCTTCATTGATGTTACACTCAGGTCCACTCTGACACGGAGTGTTAGTACCTGTTAGGGTACCATCTATGGATTAAATTGATCTGTTTAGGAATTATTCGTATTCGATAGGATCATGTGTAAAAAAAAATTTTAATGAAACAAATATGTAAAAATAATGTAAATATACAAGTAATACGGTTCCCCCCGTTGAATTGCATGTGATGGTGATACTCCAATTCTAGAGATCTAGGCCATGTAAAGTACTATTTCATTACTATTACTTCCAGGTCCACTCTGATCCTGTGTAGTTGTGCCTATTAGGTGCTAATTTATGGGTTAAATAGATTGGTTTAAAAATCATCTGTATTTGATAGGACTACATGCAACAAACAGAACTACAAATAGAACTACAAATAGAACAAATAGAACTACACAAAAAATGAACGTACAATAAAGGCGATTCCCAAACCTCTAGGTATAAAATAACCTTAGATGGTTTGACATGCCGTTAAAATCAATCACTAAATCATTCAGCCAAACATGATGTTGGAAATAAAAGATTATTTTTAACGCCTGTTGTACAGTACAATAAATAAATAAATAAATAAGACGAAAGAACGTCCACAGAAAAAAAAACTGTCTCGTTAGTCTGTCCAGATTATATTCTCATTTTAATCTGTTCGAAATAATGCTCCGCAGATGTCTAGCTCCCCTTAACCACCCTGTTGCCAATTACTATTCACCCAGGTAACCCCGAAACCCTCAGGGCGCGGTAACGTTTAGTTTAGCAATCACTGGTCCCGAGTCTACAAGTTATCTAGCACTTCCAGTAATTGTGTGGTATTTCCCGTTGGAAGGGCGTCAAAGTACTGCATCTAAAAGCCAGATATCTCTCGGGTGTGTGGTTCAGGCCAGTAGCCCACCCTATATCCATAACAAAATGATAAGCAACGTTTCGTTTTATTTTTTAGATTTTAAACTTGTTTTGTTTTGTTCGTATCGCAAGAGTAAGTTGAGAAGGAGCGGAAAAAAAAGAATGCTGAGGTAGTTTCTTCAAAATGAATCAACTCTATGGGAAGAAGAACTTGAAGAGTTGGATATGCTAAATATTTTGTAACTGGTCTAATAGGATTGTGGTTATCAAGCTGAAAAAAAAGAGATTGTCTTATCTTCATGGTCATTATTATTATTAACTGAATGAGAGCAGAGATGTCAGTATATAGCTATTTTATAGTTTAACTCAATTTGCCAGTAGACTACGAAGAATTCTAAGCACAGTTCAGTTTTAATGCTTCAAACCCAAAATTCTATGACCTACAGATACCCTGCACATGAGCTTATAAACTTCGCAAAAGATAATTCACAAAACACATTCAAACTTCTATCAGGATGCAGACAGCTCAACTTAAAGCTACCAGATCATTCCGTTAAAAGAAAGTCTATGAATGGTTTCTATACAAGGAAATATTGAAAGTTCTCAACCTGACCAAAAAGTTATCTATGTAATGGGCAAATTCTGCCCATGAGTTTCCATCTCTTTTCCCAGATATACAACATAGCTGATGCAGCAGAAAGATTTAGTCTTTTGCTTCTCTCTTCCTAAAGTGATATTTACTTAATGTAATTTTAGAACAAGGTTACAAATATAAGGATCTTATTACTCAGTTGTAATCTGCCAAACTAGATTTCTGACATTACACTGTAATGAGGTACCAAGTTATATAAGATTCTTTTGTATCTGTTCACCTAACCTTTCTGACAAAAATAGGATGTGACAAGATCAATGTTTAAGCTGAGAACAACCAGTTTGAATTAAATTTTTCTTCTCCTAGACTGGTTGCCTTATTATGGCTAAAATAATCCAGTCTACCCTACTACTTCCTTATAGCTGGAAGAAAAGATGGATTTATGCTTTTCCTGAAGGACATTAGTGTGAAGTGAAATGCACACAGCCTCACCCAGGAATTGAATTCAGGTCACCGTTTGAATTTCCTACGAAGATAACCGTTACACTAAACGCACCTCCAAGTTTGTTTAAGTGAAAAATAAATATGTAGAATGGTTGTTGGTCATTCCATTCTTGGTCGGGGCCAGAACTTTTCAGCATCTCCTCGAACTAAGCACAATTATCTCATGAAATCCACCGGGGGCCGAAAGAGTTATTTACAAACCGTATCTTAGTTTTGATACAAGCCCATAAGTATGGGGTACTCAGTGAGAATCGAACTCAATAACAATCGTCTCCATATCTAACTTGCAAACGATTACACCACACAAGCAGCGCCCTGAGTCTGAAATATTAACTTTATGGGTTCAAAAGGTTAGAATAATCTCATAGAAAAATATCTTAAGTTAAATACTGTTTAAATTTGCTCGATAAAATTCTAATTCAACTTTATCTTTCAACTTATTATTTTCTGATGAGATATTTTGCTTATATTTTGCTTATATATAGAATCTAAACAATCAAATGTGGTCATTTTTTGTGAATTTTGTTTTATTGCAATCACATTAATATCCTCGTTTAAAAGAGTCAAGCAAAGTCTATAAAAACAAGCAGGTTTTTAGTTCTTAAATATCATCCAAGAAAACCCATTTATTTTCGTGTCGCTTTTATCTTCAAAATTTGTGAAGAATTTATGCTCTTCATACTTGAAAAGTTGAAAATATTTATTAAGAATAACATTTTTCTTTGAACTTTTATCCTTTTGGCCTGCAAATAATCTGAGCTCATAAAAAGATTTTAAAAAGAGTACAAAATAATTTAAACTTTGTTCCAGTGGGCAAATAACCGTGTTTTAAAGTTATAGCATCATTTCATTAAAAAAAAAAAAAAAAAAAAAGGGCTGTGAATAGCCGTTAAAGTTAGAGGTAGGTAGGGCTCATAGATTACGTTGAAATCTCCCTGAACATGATACTGAGAGCTTACGGTGCAAAATAAAATACGCTTAGTCCAAAATGTTAGACTAAATTCTTTGTCTTCTTGGATGCCTCGCGTGGTTAGCAAACTAGACTAGCAAACCATTAATAGTGTGTTCGAGTTTCATTGGATGCCTCATACATTCGGCCTTGTGTTACAACTAAGCAAACCTTAGTAAATAATTAAATTCTCGGACTTCGGGCTGGGATTAATATTTGTTATCTGTTCATTTCCTTTAACTGTGTGCTTGTGTTGATATGTCAAAAAAATGAAAAAAAATGACCCCCCCACCCAGATAAGTTTGGTCACTCTGCAGCAATCCCTTCCTTTATTGTCCCAAAAAGGTCAATGTGGATCAGAGTAGAGTAACACCTACAAAACATTACTCGTTGGTAGAATGGACATTTTGTTTGTGGCCATGGGTATCTCGTTCAACTAACAATGTACTGCATATCATATTCGAGATGAACCCCTTGTATGATTAAATGGCAAACGAGTTCGTTTAGCAGACTTCTATTCTCACATGGGTGCCCCAAACTTCTAGTCATGTGTCAAACTATGGAAAGCCTAATAAATGACTACGATATCCGAAGAGATGAAGTTAAATCCTGATTTTAGGTGTATAAGAAAATAGAGTTCAGCCTTAAATATCGAGTTTATGGGTTTCCAGTGTTAAATCGGTCGAGTGACTATTAATAGTCGGATAAGACTATCATAAGTCAACTAAGACTATCATACTTGTAAGTCGGCTAAGACTATCATAAGTCAGATAAGACTATCATAAATCGGCTAGACTATCATACTTGTAAATCGGCTAAGACTATCATAAATCGGCTAAGACTATCATAAGTCGGCTAAGACTATTATAAGTCGGTTAAGACGATCATAAGTTGGCGAGAAAATGTGGCTTGAAAATTTGTGATTCCAGTTCAGTTGATTATACTGCAATTGGGAATTTAAAGAATAAAACTTATTACAAGTCAAAAGAACTCTGACACAAGGCGATTATATTTGTCGAGCTTGGTTTGGTTTCTTTAGTTTAATCGCATATCAACTCTTTGTAGGTTATTTAATGCCAAAACCATTCTCCTAGAAGAACAGTAGTGGTACTATTTAACCCATAGCTGGGAGGATAAGGGGGTTCATACCTTTCCCAAGTGAACGTAATAGCGCGACTGGAGTTCAAACTCGCTTACTACGATTCCGCAGTTCATCGCTTTAACCATTACACCACGAGGACACACCCGTGTCGAGCTTGCAGTGAGGCATGAGGATACAAAGTCATAAGGTAAGCCTCTTCCGGAAAAGGGAGGAGATTTCTTTCTTTCACTAAAATCGAAATTTGAGGTGTAAAATTCTGAGTAATCCCATAACGACAGTGTTATTTACACATCAACATGGCGCTCCATGAAAGATCTTTAAATGAGGTTGATGTGGGTAAGGTCTTGAATGAAGCATGACGGTAGGAGAAAAAAAAAAGAAGAAAACAAGACGGAAAATCAGACTGACATAAAAATTTTTCCATATCGCCATATCGTCTCCCTTTTTTTCCTGTGTATTCTCTGTGTATTGCACATTTTCGACTTTATTTCTTTTTAATTGAATCTTTCTAAAACATTTTTCTATATTTGGTTGTTTTTTTTTTCTTTTTCTGTTTCATTCTCTCTTTTTTTACTTTCGATCGTTTTCTTTCTTCTTTTCTTTCCTTGTGATACTTTACTTTTCTTTCTTTATGACTCTTCTCATTTCTTTCTTTCTTTCTTTCTTTCTACTGAATGAATACATTTAGTCATGAATTCTACCTAAACCCATCTTTCTTTCTTTCTTTTTTTCTTTCTTTCTTTCTCTTTTTCTTTCTTTCTTTCTACTGAATGAATACATTTAGTCATGAATTCTACCTAAACCCATCTTTCTTTCTTTCTTTCTTTCTTTCTTCTTTTTTTCTTTCTTTCTTTTTTTCTTTCTTTCTTTCTACTGAATGAATACATTTAGTCATGAATTCTAGCTAAACCCATCTTTCTTTCTTTTTTCTTTCTTTCTTTCTTTTTTTCTTTCTTTCTTTCTACTGAATGAATACATTTAGTCATGAATTCTAGCTAAACCCATCTTTCTTTCTTTCTTTCTTCTTTTTTTCTTTCTTTCTTTCTTTTTTTCTTTCTTTCTTTCTACTGAATGAATACATTTAGTCATGAATTCTAGCTAAACCCATCTTTCTTTCTTTCTTTCTTTTTTCTTTCTTTCTTTCTTTTTTTCTTTCTTTCTTTCTACTGAATGAATACATTTAGTCATGAATTCTAGCTAAACCCATCTTTCTTTCTTTCTTTCTTCTTTTTTTCTTTCTTTCTTTCTTTTAATGCTATCTTGTTGAAACTTTCAATTTTTTTATTGTTTTTCTTTTTTTGAATCTTTCTCTCGTTTTGGATTTCTTTCGTTTTCTTTCTTCTTTTTTTCTTTCTTTATGATATGCTTCCTTTCTTCCTTCTCCCTCCCCCTTCTTTCGTAATTGTATCTTTCTAATTCTATTTTTAATCGTCATTTTCTTTTTCTTTCTCTCTTTCGCCTCTTTTTTTTTCTTTTCTTTCTTGTGATACTTTTTCCTTCCTTTATGATTCTCCTCAATTCTTCCTTCCTTCACTCCTCCTTTACTTTCGTTTTTTTTAATGGATAATTTCTAATTTTTCCAATTTTGATTGTCTTTTTCTTTACTCTTTCATTATTTTGGAATGTCCTGTTTTGTTTTGCTTGATCCTGTTTTGGTATCTTTTAAGTCTCTCTTCTTCCTCCAACATCTTTTGATTTTATCTCGTTAAGTTGCATTGTCAGACTTGTCGGTTTTGTTTTGGGCTTTTCATTCCAACACTCACACGTGTTGCAATTTTATTTTGAGACATGAAGAAAAAAAAACAGATAAAGATGTATAATTGGAAAAAAATTATTGATGCAAAAAAAAAAAAAATATTACAGAAATTAAAAGAAGTGTTCGAAAAATGTTTGACAATAAAAGGTTCAGAGGATAAAGTTATTTTACGACATAAAGAGGTTTTTTGATTTTGATTTTTTTTTTTTTTTTTGCAAGTCATTATGCAGTTCTGATTCTGTTCTATTTCAGATATGTAACTATTAATAGTAACTATTAATTGTAACAGTAACTATAAATAGTAATAGTAATAGTAACTATTAATTGTAACAGTAACTATAAATATTAATGATGATAGTAACAATTAATGTTCTCAATAGGAATAATTTGTGCTCAGTTAGACCGGGGTTCAATCCCAGGTCGAATCATACCAAAGACTCAAAAAATGGTACTTGATACCTCCTTGCTTAACACCCAGTATTATAAGGTAAGGATCAAGGGTAAAGTAGAGCAATCCAGGGAATGGAGTAGCACCCTCCCTTACACCTTGGTGTAGTAGCTATAAAAAAGGGAACTTTCGGTCACCCTCGACTAAAGTCACCAACTTTTATGTAGTTTAAAGAATACTCATCTAATATTGATAATTCTAAAGCAATTATTTTTCTTTTAAGTGACCATTTCTATTGAATAATATTTTTTTGTAAACAGTTATAGAGTCAAGTATCTATCGTTATGACAAATAATTTGCATACAGTTATATGGCTCCTTTTCATGATTAATTGCGATATTGTGTACTGAGTTTAGCTAAACTGCATCTGGGGGTGAGGTTCCATATCTGAAGCTATTGGGAGAGCGGAGTTTCTCTTCATTTCCATTACTCTTTGATTCTCTCTGATCCACATAGTTAGTAATTGTTGGGATGCCATCTATGGGTCAAATAGACTGAAAATGTATAAATGAAAATTATTTCTATTCGATAAAATTGTGTGATCCCATCCCCACAAGGAAACAAAAATGGAAAAATAAAACAACTTTATGGATATTTCAAACGACAAATCGGTGAAAGGTCACTCGAGAAAACCTGGACATGACCATGAATGGGAAATCTTAAGAGAGAAACTGATTCTCTTCTAACAGTAGGACAAAACAACGCCATAAGGACCAGTTATATTAAAACCAAAATCGATATTGCACAACACAATAGCAAGTTTTGGTTATGTGGTAACAAACTGGAAACGATCAATAATATTGTAAGCGAATGTAGCAAACTTGCACGAAAGGAGTATAAGACTAAATACGATGGGAAAGGTAATCCACGGGAGACTGTGAAAAAGATTGAAATTTCCCCTCACTATTAAATGGTATATGCACAAACTAGAATCTGTTCAAATGAATGATGGTTGGTTTGGTTGTTTGGGTTTTATGGCATATCAACCCTTGTAGGTCATTTAACGACAAATTCTGTCTATATATACATACTTATTCAACCAAATATTTAAAAACGAATACTTAGGTAGGTAAAATTTTCTATTAGCATGATTTCATTTGTTTGCTCAAGATTAACCAGTTTCAAGTTGTCATATTTTTTGCTACAACTCTGTCTCTCTCAAGAAGGACAGACTGTCATCTATTTTGACATTTTCGAACAGATCGATTAAGCTATTTACTTTGGAAAATCGCTTTCTGATAATAGCGAAAGTTCTGCATTTTATAAGAATGTGTTTAACCGTGCAAGTTGTCTGGCAGGTTGAACACGGTGATTGTGGTTCCTGTTTCAAAATGAAAGAGTGAGTAAGCCTTGTATGACCAATTTGCAATCGGGATAAACAACTTGTTCTCTTCTTGATTTTCTCGATGCTGGTCTCCACTCTCCCAAGGTGGGCTGAATTTGGAAGAGTTTATTGTGGATGTTATTGCTCCATTGTTGTTGCCATTTTGTGTGATGGAATTTATTAATTTAATATGAAGCGCATAAAATAATCTGGGATTTTCAGATACAAACAGATCACCTAATCCTGGCCAGAAGACCAGACCAAGTGGTAATTAACAAAAAAAAAAAAAGAAAAAAAAAAGAAAATTTGTCGTCAAGAGGATTTTGCATCCCAGCGGACGAGAGAGTGAAAATCAAAGAAAGCGAAGAAAGAGACAAGTAATTTAACTTTGCCAGGGAGCTGAGAAAGCTGTGGAATATGAGGATGACGGTGATACCATTTGTGATTGGTGCGCTTATAACAGTCCCCAAAGGCTTAGAAAGGGGGCTGAAAGAGTTGGAAATCAGAGGACGAATCGAGATCATCCACACTACAGCATTAAGATCAGTTACACAACACAGAAGAGTCCTGGAAACCTAAGGAGACTTACTGGCAGTCTGACTCCAATGAAATACCACCAACTAACGCTGGTATGGAGAACTCAAAAGAAGCGAAATATTGATACTACTAATACTACTACTAATAATAATAATTGCAGAAATTAGTGCTCTTGGTACAATCACCAAAGGATTGGTACAAGGACTGGGGGACTTTGAAATTAGAGGACGAGGGGAAACCATCAAAACTCCAGCATTACTGAGATCAACAAGAATACTAGAGACATGAGCAGACTTGCTGTCACTCAAACTCCTGTGAGAGACCATCAGCTAACGCTGGTGTGAGAAAGTCGAAAAGGAATAATAATAATAATAATAAAATGACTCGCATAAACTCCTATGGGACTTTAACATACAAACGGATCACCTAATCCCGGCCAGAAGACCAGACCTCATAATAAATAAAAATAAGAGAATCTGCAATTGTCGACTTTGCTGTCCCGGCGGACCACATAATAAATCTGAAGGAAAGTGAGAAGAAGGATAAGTGCCTCGACCTTGCTAGAGAATTGAAAAAGCTGTGAAACATGAAAGTAACGATTTTGCCAATTGTGATTGGTGCGTTAGGCACAATGACTAAAGAATTATTAAAAGGCCTGGAGGGCTTGGAAGTTGGCGGACGGGTAGAGACTATCCAAACCACAGCATTGCTGAGAACGGCCAGAATCCTGAGACGAGTCCTCAGACTCCAGTGAAAGACCATCAGCTAACACTGATGTGAAAAACTGTAAAAGAGTAAATAATAATAATGATAATACCAGTGAGGCATGAGCAAGATTTAAGGGGAAAAAAAAAGAACAACCAAGGCCTAAACTCTAACTCATTGTTTTCAGTACTACTACATTATCCCTTTATTCAGCAGTAAAGTTTAAAAAAAAAGGATTTCCCGTATAAAATCAAGATATTTTATTCTGTTATAATGAAACTGATGCGCGTGTGCATGCTACAAAAAAAACCTTTCTGTTAAAGTTTTACGTTGATGTTAATTTTGAGTAATGGAAAGTTGTATTTACAGCTGTTCAAAACAAACTTGAAAATTTCCGCTTACTCTAAATGAGTAAACACACATTACAGACGTATGCGTATATATATATATATAGGCTCTTGACAATTTGACAAGCTGTTGCAATGTTATCTCCATTCTTCATCCGAGTAAAATAATCTTTTTAACGTACTGAATTTAAACTTCAACTCTTCAAAATTGATTACTTTTCTTACCCGACCATGTTCACACGTATAACAATATATTTTGTTTCTCTGTTTTTACTACTTTTAAATTTATTATTAAACTAATGTATATATATATATATATATATATGGAGAAGAAATTGAAAAATAAAGCAATTCAAAAGTGATGAATTTATTGCAACGGAAAGTCGACGTTAAAACGTCTCGGTTTTACTGAACCTTCATTAGGACTTTAAAATGGTGAAGCAAGTGTTGATAAAACAACGAGAGATGTTTGATAAGATATAAAAACAGAAGGAGGAGAATGTACACAAAGAAAGATCATATAACCGTTCAATCATTCAATCAATGTTCTTTTTCGAAAAACTATCATGTGAGTGGCACTGGCAATGATGTTAAACAAATGGAACCACTAAGAGATACAACAGAAGAAGAAGAAGAAGAAGAAGAAGAAGAAGAAGAAGAAGAAGAAGAAGAAGAAGAAGAAGAAGAAGAAGAAGAAGGAAGAGAAGAAAAAGAATAGAGAGAAAGAAAATAAAAGAGAAGAAAGGGAAGGAAAAGGAAGTAAACAAGCAAACTTACCATATGTAAAATAAATAGGTTTAAATCATATAAATGTCGACCGTATGTAAATTGTTATGTCTATTAATGAAAATGTAGAAAAACAGTAGCAGAGGAAGAGAAGCTGAGTGAAAATATAAATAAATAATGTAGCTATCATGGACAAATATGTAGATCAAATAAAGGGGGAAGAAATTGAAAAGGGACGTAAGATTATATGTAAAACAAAGTGATCTTGAAGAATGTGTAAGAGGAGGATAACAAATATAGTGGGTTTTATTCATCGGGCTAAAAGAAGTATAAAATATGTATGGAAAGATAATTAAAGTTGGAATATATTTTAGCTATTCAGGACTAATTTGTCTATGAAAGGGGAAATGTCGAAAAATCTATGGCGTGAATTAACAAAGGGTAAAAGCGAAATTGCATCGGCTTCAAATATTTGTCTTAATCTTTTGTTATGGATATGAGCTAACATTGTGGCTGCATTAAAATCAAAGTTGTGGAGAGTTTTAGATATATGTAGAAAAAAGTGCAATATTAAAATTACCTAAACTAATATCTCTCTTATGTTTATATATACGTTTATGAATATTCCTCGCCGTTTAATTTATATATCTTAATTTACTGTCTTTGCATGGAAAATAGTAATGCAGCCACAATGTTTGCTCATATTTCATGAAATCAGAATATTTAGCTAGTAAATAAAATGTTTTACGTCTTATCTGTTATTACTTTATATACTGCAAAAATATAGAAAAACAAAAACAAAGGGACCATCGACTAAGTGTGCTAATTCCAGAATTTATGCCTCAGTAGCAATAAAGATGTGTTGAAAAAGGAATCTCTGCGAAAGAGACATAGTTTTAATTTATTGAGTAGAACCAATATTTTAGTACGAGGGGTATACGATAAGTTTCCAGACTTTTTTCGCATGGGCACTTTTATTGATAATACACGCATGAAACTCTACTCCCCTTCGAAGTAGTCTCCTCCGGCTGCAATGCACTTGTTGTACCGTTCCAACAACTTCTCCAAGGCCCCATGGAAGTCCTGTTGTGTGAGCGTGTCAATGACCTTCGTCATAGCCTCTTTCATCTCAATTGTCCCATAACGACAGTCTGTGACAAGGATGAAGTTGTGGACTGGTGCATTGTTCTGGTGGAAATGCCACTGACCCAATTTGAAGAGTGCTGGCCTATTCCCTAGGAATCTATCCTGAACTCCCTTAAAACCTCAACATAGTAGCCCTAGCCCTAACCCTTTGGCCAATCAACTCTAGTCTATTGACTTTCTTACTCCTCCCATACCTCTCAACATCCCTCACAGATTCCGTGCCTTCCTTGAATCTCTTATTCCACTCAAAAACTGATGCTCGATTCATGCAAGATGCTCCAAAAGCAGTCTGAAGCATTCCATCTGTTTCTCTGGCATTTTTTCCATGTTTAAAACACAATTTTATTGCATATTGTTCTTCTAAAGTGTCAGAGTGCATTTTTGAAATTCACTATCTGTGAAAATCAGGATTTAGTAGGGTACATTCCAATTGCTGCTGTAGCTGTTCATTTGAGCCTGAAGTCATAAAAATTTGTCAGTCATCTCATAAGATGTACAGCAATAACATACTGAATTTTCAAGGGTCTACGACAATTTTAAATACCCAGACGAAAAACGTCTGGAAACTTATCGTATGCATCTCTTATTTCCTTCCTTATCATTAATTATTACTTGGTTTTGATTATCACTAGACGACCCGGGAACCCAATGGGTTCTCGTTGTAAATTCAATTCAGGATGATATTGATACTTCTATTTTAGAAAGGATTCTCATAAACATTTAATAATTGTCTTCATTATACTGAGGATTAAGAGGATATCATTCAAGCACACGTCGAGTTAGAAATGTTTTTTATTGTGTAAGAAAATTTTAAATGTATTTGTTTTTATACATATATTAAGAGGCGCGCTTAACTAAACGGTTATCATCTTAAGAAATGAAATTGGTAACGCGAGATCAAATCCTGGATGAGGCTATATTTAACTAATGCTCTTGGGAAAAGCATGGATCCATCTGTTCTCTTCCCAACTATGGATAAATATAAGGGCAGACTAGACGCTTTAACCTTTGTATGGCAACTGGTTAAGGAGAAGGAAAACCCTGAATTCGAACCAACTGTACTCTACTTTAAAATTGTGACACCATCTGCCCGTAGCGGAGGAGTTGGGTAAATACATACATTATAGTAATGAGTGTTAAAAAAATAATATCAACTCCATTTTATACCGAATTTTGACCTTGGTGTTTTGACCTTGTGATATAATAGTTAGCAAATTTGATAAGCAGGTCATTGTTGAGTTAGATGCTAACTGGGTGCCTCATAATTTGCGCTAAACTAAGCTTAATGAATAAACACACCTACTTGTGACCTGCTCTTTATGGATGTAGCCATGTAATATTTAAGTCTAATTCCACGTCTAATGCTTTCATTGCTACCGGAAAAAGTCTATTTCGCCTCCTTCCATCAACTCAACGCCCAAGTGTGGAGAAAGACGACTATGCTGTTTCTACTTTACGCTGGCTGCTGTTTGGTCGGCTTTCGAAGTGAAACAAGAAACCTGTTAACATGTAAATGCACCAATAAAGAAAAAATTTCAACTTTTATTTTATTTTATTTATTTTAATAAACAGGAAATATCATTAATTTGCTTCTCCGAAATATAACCGAGCTATTTTTATTTCCGGCAACATCTTTTTTTTTTTTAATTTTGGACAGTCTAGAGCGTTTTTAGTTGCTTTTTCCTTTAATCTTAAAAAAAAAAACAACTTTTTTTTTTATTGCAAATTAAACATGTTTCAATCAAAGCCAACAGTAGCCCAGTCAGCTGGGGCTGTAGAATACGCCAATTGCATTTCAGAAGAGGGGTAAGGCCCCCTCCGAAAGAGTATCTTGGATATGACACTAAAACATTTGATGGTGAGGCTCCAATTCTGGAGCTCTGGAAAATTTGGAGTATCTCTTCATTATTCTCAAGTCTAGCCTAACCTTGAGTGTTAGTATCAGTTAGTATCTCCCCCAACTGTGGGTCAAGTTGTACCACTCCTCTCCTCTCCTCTCCGCTCCTCCTATAAGGATGGCTTTGGTATTAGATAACCCACAAAGGTTGATAGCCATTAAATTAGCAAACCCCTCAAAACCTCCCGGCTATGAGTCAAAGAGTACCACTCCTCTCCTACAAGGATGATTTTGGCATTAGATAACCCACAAAGGTGGAAAGGCCATTAAACAAGCAAACAAAACCAGTTAGAATTTCAGGTATGAGTCAAATAGTTCTCTTTAGAAATCATTCATATTCGATAGGAATACTTGAAACCATATAACTGTAAATTATTTGGATTAAGAATAGTTACTTGAAGCTATAATTGTTTACTAAGGATTATTATTATTATCATTATAGTTACTCTTTAAGAGTTTTTCACATCAGCGTTAGTTGATGGTCTTTCACAGGAGTTTGAGTTACAGTAAGTCTCCTCAAGTCTCCAGGACTCTTCTCAATATTCTGGCCAATCTAAATAATGTTGTATTTGGTATGGTCTCAATTCGTCTTGTTATTTCCAAGTCCTTCGGTCTTTGTATTAATCCTTTGGTGATTGTACCTATAGCACCAATTACAATTGGTATAACTGTTACTTTCATATTCCGCAGTTTGTTTTTTTTCAATTTCCTAGCAAAGTCCTGATATTTATCTTTCTTTTCACTTCCTTTCAATTTTACTCTTTGATCAGCCGGAATAGCAAAGTCCACAATTATAAGATCTGGTCATCTGGCCAAGATTTTGGGATCTGTTAGTTTTTCAAAGTCCCAAAGGAATTTGTGTGTCTTATTTTCCAGAACAGATGCTGTGTTGTGCATATACCATTTGTTCGTATGGTCAACTTTAAATTTCTTGTATTATTATTATTATTATTATTATTATTATTATTATTAGTAGTAGTAGTAGTAGTAGTATTTACTTGAATCCATATACTGTTTGCAAATAGATTTTTATTAATTATGAATATCTATTCTAAAGCATATAACTGTGTGCGAATTATTTATGTTAGATAGAAATGCTTAAAACAATACAACTGTAAGCAAATTATCATTCTATATACAATTACGTACTACTGTACTTGTCCCGGTGACTACTCTCACAAATCTTCAGCCTCTGAACTCTCAAGACGGTTACCGAGTAGTACAAAAGGCACCTGAAGAAGGCCGGAGAGTACAGTGGTCGAAACGTAATGAGTATAGAAAACCAAGATGAGTATAGCAGTCTGTAATGTGTAAAGAATAATAATAATAGTAACATCTCATCTCAGAAGTGTAGACAGATACTCTGTGCAAATTGTTTATATTAGAGATTAATACTGAAACCATACATCTGTGTGAAAATTTTTAATATTATATTGGAATATTTGATATCATATAACTGTGTGAAAACAAATGATTACTTTAAAAAAGGACATTTGAAAAATGGTATATTATATTAAAGATATATTTACCATTGCAACTAAATATTTACAAATAAATAAAATTTTGGCATTAAGTAGATCATAATGTGATGATATGCCGTTATTCATATAAACCAAATCTGACAAAACCAGATCTAATAAAACCAAACCTAACAAAACCAAATCTAATAAAACCAAACCAACCAAAACCAAATCTAATAAAACCAAACCTAACAAAACCAAATCTAATAAAACCAAACCTAACAAAACCAAACCTAACAAAACCAAATCTAACAAAATAAAAACAAAACCAAACCTAACAAAACCAAACCTAACAAAAACAAACCTAACAAAACCAAATCTAACAAAATAAAAACCAAACAAAACCTAACAAAACCAAACCTAACAAAACCAAACCTAAAAATATGGGCAACTTTAAAAGTCTAATCAATAAGTTAACTCTCAATTTACTCATAGTTTTCCGTGTCTCACCGGATATTTCCTTCATCTTGCGAAATCACAAGAAAATAAAGACATCGATTTTCTGTCACCTATTTTTATCTAAAGAAAACAAGCTCCTTATTTAATTAGATGTTTTGTATCACTCTCTCATATTATATACGCGACAGTTTCTCTAAAAGTAATGCCTCTTATTTATTTCCTAAGAAAGTAAAAGACAGTGAGAACAGTAAAACCATTGTTTAGACCAAGTTTTCAGCTAGAGAACACCATTTTCCTACACATGCATCACCATTGGCTATGCATTTTCACCAGCGATGAACAAGATCCTGCATGATGCACTCGTAAAAATCTGCGCAAGCAGAGGATACTAATTGTATCATGGCAGTGTTAATGGAGTCATTATCAGTAAAAAACAAAACAAAAAAAAAAAAACAACATTGTCCACATAGTCTATCTTTCAACGACCCAATTCGGTCTGATTAGTCGATCGAATCGCACTTCATTTCGTGGGGTAACTGTTATATTGAGTGTGTCTTGTTACATACACTGCCATCATCATTGCAATTACCCACCACTTAACTATTTGGTCTCTGAAAATATTTAGCAAGCGTCCATGTATATCAATGAGTTCAATTTTTTCCGTATGTAGGAATTCAGTGACACTCCTATGTTTCTTTGGCTCAGCAGCAATAAAAAAAGTTTTAAAAATTATGGACTCTTACACTTCCCTCAAGTTACATTGGTGGGATAGAAAAGGGAGATTCATTGCATGGGCAACTGCCGATCTTTCAAATAACTATGTTCAGACCAGCATCCAGATGCAAATCCAGATTTTCGTACACTTACTGATTCCTGTGAGAAACAGTGATCTAGCCGACATTAATGTTTCCACTGCCTTATGGCAGTTTAATATTGGAAGACAGAAAAGACTACGTGAGAATACCCAAAACAAATCTGAGTTCATTTACTTGAAAGTAGACTCCGACTAGTGACTAAAGTCTGGCAAGGTCTTGCAACTCGTGCAGCTACTGGTTGTCTCGAATATTTAGTGCCACTCGTCCAGGATTTGAATTTGGCTCGACGATTCTATATATTACGGCCATAACCGTAATACTAAGAACGTCGCTAGATGTATTTTCTTTATTTCTAAACAATTCAAATTTCATCGAACAAATTTTCTTACAGAATAAACAGCCGAGAAATTAATTGCAAAACAGATAAATAATAGCATCATTTTTCACGGGTACTATGCTAGTATTAATATTGATTAGAAAGTCATTTTAGCAAGATCGTAATAATATCGTAACATGACCGACGTTAGATTGTAAACGTTAATATGGCATTTTTCCTTTTAACAAAACCTATAATATTACTATTTGGACTCGTACGCTAACCACTGGTTAAAATGAGTCATCGAGCCCTCAATAAATTTTTCACTGCATTGTAGGTGAATCTTGGAGACAAGAGGCTAAACTAGTGACTGGAGTCTGGGAAGATAATACAACTGGTCGTCTCGGTTATTCCATGCCATTTTACTGTTCAAGTCATTATAGTGTTGATAGGGCGGAGGTCTGCACAGCTCATCATTTCAATCTCTTCCTTTGCGAGGAAATGGGATCTTCATTGTCGATATTAACAGACTAATTTTATAAAAAGGGTGACTCAACGGGTCATTGGTAAATATAATAAAATACAATTTGATGTATTTGTATATTTTTTGTCTGTGAAAGCTCAAACCAATGAGACAACTTTAAGTGTCCATGATTATGAATTGTTGACTAAAGACAAAGATATGCTATCTGAAATTCCGCACAACTTTTAGGATTTTAAATAAGTGTTTTAAGGAATTAGCTTTTTAATGAATTAGTTTAAAATTAGTCTTTAGCCCCAATAAAAGATCACAATTTTCAAAATAACTATATCACAATTTATATTTTGCGAGGACTTATAAATTGATGAACGTCGTCAAGAAGTTAGCGTCAACGACTCTTTAATGGTCATTGCTTGTTCTATGATTGTAAAAAACAATTTTCGAAAGTGATTTCAGCTTTGATATAAATAAAGAACTTTAGAGGTTAGCGCTAATTTTCAGATTATAAATCGTCCAATCTTAAATATCCATGAGATTTCATGGATAATTTCTGGGTTTTTTTCTAATCTTTCTTTTCTTTCCAAATTTATTTTAAGTAAAGAATATATGAATTTGATGTAAGATTTCAATTACATTTTTTGAAATTTTTATTACCAAAATTAGTTAAAAACATACCAATAAGTGGATTTTAAGTTACATATAATTAACAAGGCATGTTGAAAGCACGGATTCCTCCTCCTCCTCATCTTCTCTCTCTTTCTCTCTCTCTCTCTCTCTCTCTCTCTCTCTCTCTCTCACACACACACACACACACTCAATGGTTTCCCTCTCTCTCTCTCCGTCCCCATCAACCTTTGCTCTTGTTAAGTCCTATTGACGATGCTCAGTGTCCACACATAAGTTCGTCTTTATTTCATCTACAGTGCCTAGTATGTCTTGTTCGACTGGGATGATTTGCGAGATGGGAGTCAGTGGGTGGATAGCTGTTGTTTTGTGGGGTGCTGCTTCAAGGATTTGTTCAAAACAACACGCAGCATCCTTATGTAGTTCCCATCTAGCATCTTTCCTGGCGTTTTGATAAAATCCAAGTTATGCACCTATACAATAGTACTGACACGGCTATAGCTTGGAAGAATTCCTGTTTTATTTTATCAGAAAGATATCATTTCCATATGGCCATTAACTTGTCAATAACAGTCCATGCCTCACTTTTGCATTTGTTGACATAGCTTTCAGTAGATGAGATATTGCTACTGTGATATGAGAAATGGTCTACTAATTTCAAAGGCTGGCCATTTAATAACGAGATGGCACTATTTTGACTAAAACATATTTTTTCTGCTTTATCTGAGTTCATGTAGAGACTTCTGCTGCCTCGTCTAAGCCATGCAGCATAGATTCTGCTTGAAAAGGCGTATTTGTGCAGCATTAAACTGAGGCATAACACTAAATTATGTTTTTGTGAAGACTTATAAGTTAATAGACATCATTCAGAAGTTAACGTTTATGGATCCTGTTCTAATGTCCACTGCCTGTCCAACAGATATAAACACCACATCATGTTTTGATTGTCTGGTGAAAATGTTATGAAAATGCCATTGAGGAAATTTTCAATTAGATGTCTACTTTATATGGTTAAACAAAACAATAAAGATTCGTATTAGCTAATCAACCTGACGCAACTTAAGTATCCTGTTTAGCATCATATTTACTTTATAAACCGAGTCCCCAGCCAAAAACTTTTCGATGCCATCCTCTATTTGTAACATGGTGGGTCCCTCACAAAGGTGTGTCGAAAAAGATTGAAGAGACGAAGAGGTAGTCATTTGACTTAGGTGATGAAAAAAATTGACAAAACGTATTACAGTTGGATTTCTACGTTTATTGATGTATCAATAATTTAGGTCGATCATCTTAGTGAGTTTCAAACCGTCTTTCATAGAGAATAGGAAATTCCCTGCATCTTTTAAGGAAAATATCGAAGCCCTAAAACAATTGTGGTGAGCAGGGCAATAACTCGAGATGATCAACAAAAAGTATCAAAATAAGTATTGTTTATTGCCGCTTGTATGGGTCATTCCATATTATGGGAACTAGTTGATAAAATTCATAGTTAATCAAATGTCATTTTGCCAAATCAATATCTTGACCCAACTATTCGAAGAACAAGATTTCAAATATAACGTTGAGGGTCGACTTGAAAATGTTGAGAAAACTAAGAGGTTCTTCCCGATTATGAAAAAAATATACAGACACTCATTTACAGTTTATCCCTATGTTTATAACTATGTAAATAATTCAGGCCGGTTACTTCTGTGGGTTTCCAAACTATCTTCAGTAGGGTGGAGGAAACTCCCTACATCTTCTAATGAAAATATCGAACCTCTAAAAAAAGTTTTCTAAAACGTTACCTTTCCCTCTCAAAGCCTTCCTGCTTTGTATTACTCAAGCAATACAACTCCTAAAGTTTAAAACACAAACTTTCTCATCGTGTGCTTGAGTCTAAGTCACTTCAAACCCTAAAAGTCAATTAAACGCCTCCAGTCGTCTGTTAGGCTGGTAAGTGAACATTACACAATATGTTGTTTAATTAGTAACCATAGAAATTTTGGCGGGACTAGCTTCAGCCAAATTCAAGTTATACAATGACTAATAGATAGTTGCATTGTTCGCGAGTGAGTCAATAATTATCGACACAGTAAACGTACCAGAATCCCACATGCATGCGCAGAAGTAAAAATAGTCAACTTAAAGAAATATAGCAAAAGTACGGATAATTATTGAATCACCTTATTGTAAGATGGCACCATTTTGAGTTCACTGGTTCTGTTATGTAGTTAATATTGACCAAGCTTTCTCAAAGTGGTTTATATAAACCCCTGAGCGGGGTGAATAAAATTTTGGGATGGGGAATGGAAGTATAGGAGTCCACAGGAGGTGAATTTACTTGTAAGCAAATAATTATCCCTTTATAACAAAAGAACAAAGATCACTGGATCACGTGGACTAGTTGCTAGATATCGTAAACCTAGCAGAAACCCTGATTGGATGTGATAGCTACGAGAAATGTGTTGTTCCCATCCGATCCGTTCGAAACATGCGAGTAAAAAAAAAATCCGCATCTTTTCAGCGTCATTAACGACGCATATAATACTATTTTTACAAAAGAAAAATATCTTATAATGTTCTCTTTTTGTCATATATTAAACGAATTATCTTATAAAAATATTAAATTCTAAGATAAAATGACGTCAAACATTGTTTCCTCCGGTTCAGTTCGCATAAATACTGAAGAATCTTCACCTTGTGTGAACTGAAAAGCTATATTGGATTCGACTAAAGTAAAGTGATTGCTTTGTTCCTCTTCTATTATAATCCCTCTTTATAATAGGCTATGAGATATCTTTATAAAAAAATATCATTATTTAATAAAAAGAATACATTTGAAAAAGAAAAAATAATGAAAAAATAAAATTTAAATATAATGGCTAACATGTTTATTCTGATCCGCAGTAACATATTATTAATGAATACAATTAAAAATAAATTATAACCCACGAAAAATCCCGCTCTGACTAATGAGATCCGGATCTCCACTTGTTTCGTTGGTTTCAGCATTTCCTGATGTTTATTTGTGTGGGTGTTATTATATGATTAAATATTCCATTAATTATAACATTTTAGTATTTTGTAAAAAATTTAATCTTGAAACTGAAAACATTTCAAATAAATCAACCCCTCTTATAGTATCCTTTTGAGATTTAAAAAAAATGTCATCATTACTCAATTCATTTTGAGGTGAACGGAAATTAAATTTAGTTACAAGAGGTACTATAAGTAAAAAGTTTTAGAAGCCTTCTAGTACGCCTTAGTTTATACACAGTACTTGTTGTCACATGGTGATTACACAACTAGATACAGCCCTTGTTGAACATTAATTTCGATGATCGAAAAGAAACCGATAATTTGTTGATACGTCCAGTTGATACTTTGTATTGGGTCAAAAATCAAAATGTAAATCACCTGTGTATTGAGAATCCGTCTGTAGGTACAAACTCCCCATTGTACTTAGAGCTTAGAAAGATTCTATTAGATTTTAGATTTTTATGATTAAAGGTGTCCTTATTTTAAAAAAAAACATACTTTTCTCATTTTATACTTTTAAATTCTCTTATTTTCTAATACTTTTATCATTTAAAGTTTGTTTTATTTTCAGACAATTTTATCATTTAAAGTGATCTTATTTTTTTAACGATCTTATCATTTAAAGTTTTCTTTTTTATATTTTAATCGTTAAAAATTCACTTATTTTCATACTTTATCACGTAAGATTTTCTTATTCATAATAATCTTATCCTTTAAAATTCTCTTATTTTCTTTTACAGGTCATTTCCCCCATTTTTCTGTCATCCGACTTCTGTTATCCATTCATACTTATTTTTATTAAATCTTTGAAATCTGGGTCATATATTTTCAAACTATAATATATATCATAATGATGCGGTGTTTTTATGAATATTACCGTAACACCTTGCCCGCGAAGGGGCTAGAGAGGTTAATAATACCATGCAAAGCGCTGAAAACTAAATGAAGTATTTAATAAACTTAGCTTAGTTTAGCAAAAAAGACAGAAGTACTGGGTACCAAACAAGAATTCATTAACAATGGTCTGATAACCTTGCTTGCTAACCATTAAACCAGGAGAGGCATCTAAAAAAACTAAATTAGTAGAAGGACACCATTGTTAGTCTCGCCATGTCTGTCTGATTGCAAACATTTGATTTCGGAATCTTTTTTACTGCCATTAAAACCAACTTTGTGGATGGGTACCTCAGCTAGTAACTTTAGAAGCTAGTCGTCCCTGATAGTCAAGTGCTCGTATCTTAAGATTAGGGTCCAATCAAATCCAGAGGCCCTGGAATTTTGGTCTTTTCTTTACTTCTAATTGAAAGCTGAAATATTAGTTCACCGGAAGTGGAGTTTCAATAAACAACTGAGGATGCATTCAGACGGGCGCTCACTTCCGTTCTATCGGCATGTGCATGTCTGCTGCGACTCCGCCATTTTCAAGACATCCGGTGGCAACCGATGCTGCATCCTGCCTCTCGTTTTTTTATGAGCAATGTCTTTAAAGGCTTTGTTTGTTTCAACAGCTGCCATCTATACAACTGCCAGTTCAAAGGCATCATCATCATCATCATCATCATCATCATCATCATCATCAAAATAATTCTTGCAATATGCAACCTCCTCTTTCCAATGCAAAACTTAAACCCCACACCCTCTGTATATTTAAAAATATATACACAGAAAATGTTCATTTACAATAAAATCTTGGAGTTAAGAATTAAAAACATGAATAAATTCAAATCCGAAGGTGAATGCATCTAAATTGCAAAAATCTTTACTTTTAGTCACCAAAAATATGTTATCTCGCGTTAACTTGAAGGAATATCTCTCATCGAATTCAGAACGGTTGTTCGTCGATTGATGTGTTAATTTTGTCCAATTTGAAGTGTTACAAGTTCGAAATAATCGTTTTATTTTGTGGAAGGATCTCATAGCTGATGATTGTCTTTCAATTTACAATATACACAATATTGCATTCTTTTCATGAAGACCGAGCATCGCTACGATTTACGATATTTCGATTAGTGTTTCTCACGATCCTCTTGCGTTTTATGTTTTCCCTACGTTTAATTAGCGTATCGCTTAAAAAAGTTTAGTCTATCCAGAAAGTAATGAAACTAATTTTATAAAAAAAAATACCAACTTCATTATAAATTAACTTTATCTCTTTCAGAATGGTTTCCTTGCAAAGTCACACACAGACGAAGACATTGTTATCATACCGGGAAACAGTTCTAAAAGTCTTCAACTGACCCTGACTTAATTTGGTTTATTACGAGAGATATCAAATGGCAACTACTGAGTCAGCCTTTTATTTCGAAAATGAGAAAATTTTCAAGGATTCATGTAGGGGGTGGAATTAAGAAGCTGTGATACCTGACAGATATATTCTTTTAGGTCGAAAACTTGTGCACAAATAGTAAGATTTTCTTAAAAATCAATTTGTGAAGATTTTCCACATTCTCAGGCTCTTGGTCAAAATGCGATGAACAGTTTAACGATTCAAATTCAGTTCTTTACCAATTCTCCTCACCCTATCAGCCGAACTTGATATTGGATAGGAATACTTGAAACCATAAAACGAATGAATGATTATCATTATTAAAGAGGAATAGTTACTTGAAACCACATAAATGTGTATAAATTTTTAGTATTAGATAGGAATACTTGAAACCACAGAACTGTGTGCAAATAAATGATCATAGACAAATAAGTGCAATTTAAAAAATATTCAACATTGTAAATGTAGTTATGATTATAATCAAATATTTATAAATCAATCAAATTTCGAGCAACAAGGGTGTCGATATGCCGTTAAATAAACCAAACCAAACCACCCATCATCTACACCGTCAAATATCGCTCAGGGTATCCTTACTTTTGTGGTATTTTCCTCAGTTCAACATTTCATCAGTCAACCAAAACAGGATGAATCTTCCAAAATTGTCAAATACCTTATGCCTCCGAAAATCCAGCGCCCGGAATAGGACTCGATCGCCATAAACCTGTGTTAACTTGTTTCTGTCGCATTGATTAACACAGTTGGCATAATTCTGCTTGATTTTCCTGTGTTGACTTTTCGGGACACACTTAACGGGAAGCACCTTTAATAATTTATAATTGCTCAGCTGAACAAGGCAAGCAAGAACTGAGTGTTTTGTTAACACTGATCCATTGACCTTTAAACAGGTTTGCCAAACAGAAAAATTAAAAACAGCAGTCTAATTACTTTCTAGACCTTGGATTTGAAAGAAGAATGAAAAGGGGTTTAAGTAGATTAAATCATTCGCATTTCATTCTCCTCTATAATTTCTTAACTATATTACATATCTAGATTTATCCAACACTTAAAAGGTCATTCCGTCCTGTCAGTGTGGCTTACTGTATCTCCTGAAAAGAAATTAGACTCAGTCCACAAAGAGAGGTTCTGGATCTGATGGTGAGACTCCCGTTCTGGACCTCTGGGGAGTGTTGAGTACCCCTTCATTACCTCTACTTTCAGGTCTACTCTGACCCGGAGCGGTTGTACATGTTGAATCTCATCTATGGTTTCAATAGATCTGTTTAAAAATCATTCACATCATCTAGGAATACTTGATGCCATATAATTGTCAATTATTTGTATTAAGAATAATTACTTGAAGCTATAACTGTTTACTAAAGATTATTATTATTAGTTTCTTGAAACCATGTGACAAGATTATCTGTATTAAGAATAGTTACTTGAAGCTATAATTGTTTACTAAGGATTATTATTTATTACTTGGAACCATATAACTGTGTGCTAACAAATGATGATCATTAGATATTAAAAAATTATTTAAAAAACATATAATTATTTGAATTAGATGGGAATACTTGAAACCATACAACTATGGGTAAAATACGAGGATCATTAAATAAGTTTCCAGACTTTTTTCGTATGGGCACTTTTATTGATAGTACACACATGAAACACTAGTCCCCCTCGAAGTAGTCTCCTCCGGCTGCAATGCACTTGTTCTACCGTTCCAATATCTGCAAGGCCCCATGGAAGTCCTCTTATATGAGCGTGCCAATGACCTTCGTCACAGCCTCTTTCATCTCCTCAATTGTCTCATAACGACAGCCTCTGAGCTTAGGGAATAACCAAAGGTCACGAGGAGCAAGGTCTGAACTATAGGGAGGCTGGGGAACTGTCTTGATGCCCATCTTGCTCAAATAGTCTGTGACAAGGATGGAGTTATGGACTGGTGCATTGTCCTGGTGGAAATGCCACTGACCCGTTTTGAAGAGTGCTGGCCTCTTCCGACCGAATCTCTTCCTGAACTCCCTTAAAACCTCAACATAGTAACCCTAACCCTATTAAATCTGGTGTATTGACCTCCTTACTCCTCCCACGCCTCTCATCATCCCTCACAGACTCCCTGCCTTCCTTGAATCTCTTATGCCACTCAAAAACTGATGCTCGATTCTTGCAAGTTGCTCCAAAAGCGGTCCATACGTTTCTGGGGCATTTTTTCCAAGTATAAAACAGAATTTTATTGCATATCGTTCTTCTAAAGTGTCCTCACGTCCAGATGGCATGTATGAAATTCACTAGCTGTGAAAATCAGGATTTAGTAGGGTGTATTCCAATTGCTGCTGTAGCTGTTTATTTGAACCTGAAATCCTCAAAATTGGTCAGTTAGATAACCTAAAAAGGTTGATAAGATGTATAGCAATAACATAGTGAATTTTTAAGAGTCTACGACAATTTTAAATGTCTGTACAAAAAAGTCTGGAAACTTATTGAAGGCACCACGTATTTGTCTTAGATAGAAATACTTTATCATATATATATATATATATATATATATATATATATATATATATATATACTACAAATATTTAAGAAACAACATAAAAATGTACATAAACTGGGTGCGGAAGCAAAATATGGAATAATTTTAATAACTTTTTTTAGTCTGATTAATTCAATTTTTGAATACAACGAGATAAATCTAAATTTTCATGATTAGCTCAATTATTAAAACACTTTTTTCTTCCCAATATGAACGGGAAAGAAAAGAAACGACAAAGAATCTATGATTTTTGCAGAAAAAGAGCTTTTTAAGGAAAAGGGTGAGTGGAGGATTGAACAAAAAAAAAACGAAAAGAAGGCTTTTTAACTGCTTTTGCTACGGCGGTTGAGAAGGACCCCACAACTTCAATAAGAAAAACTCGCTAATGAATTGAAAGTCCACGAGAAAACTTTAAGGACATCAATTAAACAAGATTTAAGCCCAGACCGTAACCCCATTGATTACGGTATATGGGTCGTTTTAGAAAACAAAACAAATGCAACTTCCTATCCAAATATTGGTTCGCTTAAGGTTGCTATTGAGGAGGAATGGAATAAAATGTCTGAAGAATTTATTTTGAAGGCATGCAAATCGATTTGAAGGCGTATTGATACAATAAGAGAAAAAATAGAGGTTATATTAAGTAAATTTTGTGTTTTCTGCCCATCTTCTTACTTTGTTGTTTTTTTTTTAAATGAAAATTAATCTTGTTTTATAACAGAATATTTTTATTTTTATAAACATGCAATGAACGCAATTCCCTAACCTCTTAGCATAAAATAACCTTAGATGGGTTGTCATGCCGTCAAAATAATATAAAAATATTTGAAAAGTCATTGCCGTTAAACTGGTTTGTAAATTTTGATTGTTTTTTTTAGAAATCCCTTGTTGTTTAACTTATAGGGAAGATACATATCAAAAAGCTCGCATAGCCAATCTTGTCCAAATGATTTTCTAATTCTTAATCTAAATATTTTGTGTGTGTTGGCTATCTCTAGTATTGTACAACACTGATTATTCTCAGCAACTGTCTTAATATTTTTGTCAGAACTGAGTCAAGTTCTTCTCCAGTAAACTGTGAAAGTTTGATGTCTCGTTAGCCATTTATAATTTCATGCGTTTTAAACAAGATCGAACCATCACTACATTAAATGGCAAGCCTATGAAATTAGTTTGCCCCATCGGCTCGGGCTGTAGAATACACTGACTGCTTCTCTGCAGAGGGTAAGACCCACCACCACCACCAACGAATGTCCTGAATATGACACTAAACAATCTGATGGTGAGGTTCCAGCAATGCTGGAGCTTTGGGTAATGCGGAGTAACCTTTCATTGCCATCGCTCCCAGGTCCACTCTGGTCCGGAGTGGTAGCACCTGATAATAGTTTGAAATAGAAATGTTTTTGACAATTAGACTCTGTACTCATGCTAAACTGAATTGTTTGAAATAGAACAGATTATTTACATAAAAATGGATTTGGCGTTAAATAACCTACAAAGGTTGATATGCCATAAAACCCAACGAACCAAACCAAATCTATGAAATTAGTATAGTGCCCATAGCTAGGCAGCAATATCTCATCAACAGAATGCGATGCCAATATACGTATAGGGAAGCCATGGAGTACTATTCATAGGTAATCGATTATACGAAAAGCTGATCTCTCCGATAAAATAAAACGATTTCTTCCAAGCTGTAGTCGTGTCAGTACTACTGTATGGATTCACCGCGTGGACGAAACGCTTGGAGAAAAATCTATATGAGAACTACATAAAAATGCTATGCGCTAATTTGAACAAATTCAGGTGGTATCATACAACAAAACAGCTATTGAATGACTACTTACCCCGATCTTACAAATCACTCAAGTCAGAACAAAACATGCTGGGCACTGCTTGAGAAGCAGATACAAATTCATAAGCTATGTTCTCCTGTGGACTCCTACACGACAAAGATTTGCATACATCAGCTCTGTGCGGACATTGGTTGCAATCTAGAGGACCTACCAAGTGGTTGAACAGATGGTGAGGGAGTAAGAGGGAGGAGCAAGTTCGAACTAGTAAAGCAGATGTTCTTGAATTAGACTACGTTGCACGTTCATCTATGCTATCTTTAAATCAAACACTGAGTGGATCAATGCACAAAGTGTCAGCGCATCAACTACCAAGATAATACTAACCACAGTGAATACCAACTACGGCTTGAACCGCTTTGGTCATATGATATATGACTCAGCCTAGTTTATCAATATGGTTGTTTAGTTTTTACCAAAAGTAAAAAATAAAGATACACTAATTTGATATTCTAAAAATCAGCTGCTATGATAACTAACAAAACAAAACAAAACAAAAAACGATATTTTTAAGAGCGGTGACTTGAAACTAAGCTTTCTTAACGATATCGTTTTGGACAAGGTAATTTTATACTGACAGAACAACAATATCAAGCAGATGAGCAAGGAAAAAGGGAAAATAAACTTTTTCGGGAATTTGAGTTGTAAACAGGCATTGTTATCTATACAAGGAGACAAAGCAGTTATTATTATTATTATTATTATTATTATTATTATTATTAATAAAGGATATGAAGATAACCATATAAGCGGATCCCGTCGTTGGCCTAAAAGAATTTTAAAAAATAGAAAGAAAAAAATGTCTCCCTCGAGACATTCCAAGATTGTGGAACATAAAAGTAACGATTGTATTCATAATCAATGAGCAAATAAAAACATTCACGAGATGTGTCATATGAAGACTAGAATAAACAAGAATTCGACAGACATTGGAATATAAACTAAAAAGTGTTAAAGTTTATGAAGATAGGAAGAAAGCTGCCAGAGAACGAAGAATAAATGGCACCACTCTGTCTCCGGTAGTACTATTCCCTTGATACTACAACCGCTACTACTACCGCCACCACCACCTTCATTCACTACAAATACTAAAAAGATGATAAACATGATGATGAAATAATAATAATAATAATAATAATAAGAGTCCTGGAGACTTGAGGAGACTTGCTGTCACTCAAATTCTAGTGAAAGACCATCAGCTAACGCTGATGTGAAAAACTCTGAAGGAATAATAATAATAATAATAATAATAATAATAATAATAATAATAATAATAATAATATATAATCTCGGGAATGTCCTCGTGATGTAATGGTTAAAGCGATGGACTGAGGAATCGTGGTAAGCGAGTTCGTACTCCAGTCACGCTATTACGTTCACTTTCGGGCTAATACCCTTGGGAAAGGTATGAACCCTCTTATCCTCCCAGCTATGAATTAAATAGTACCACTACTGTTCTTCGAGAAGAATGGCTTTGGCGTTAAATAACCTAAAAAGGTTGATATGCCATTAAACAAAGAAACCAAACCAAACCAAACCTAATAATAATCTACGTTTATATTGATTTCCCACATTGGCCTAATGAATAGAGTGTTCGCCAATGGTCCGGGAGACCGGGGTTTAATCCCAGGTCGTGTCACACCAAAGACTCAAAAAATGGTACTTGATGCCACCTTGCTTAACTCTCAGCACTATAAGGTTAAACGGATCAAGGGTAAAGTGGAGCAATCCAGGGAATGGAGTAGCGCCCTTCCCTATACCTCGGTGTAGTAGCTATTGAAAAGGGGAGACTTCGGGTCACCCTCGACTGAGGTCACCAACTTTACTTTACTTATATTGATTTGGAGGCGCACTTAACGAAACGGTTATTGTCGTAAGAAATAAAATTGGTGACACGAGTTCAAATCCTGGATGAAATTGTTTGCGTTTCACTTCGAGCTAACGGCATTGGGGAAGTTATGAATCCGTCTGTTTTCCCCCAGCTATGAATAAATAGTCGAACAGGCTAAGTTCTTGAGCCTTGGTTAGGCAACCAGTCTTGGAGAAGGAAAAACCTGAAAACAAACCTGTTATATTCCGCTTCAAAATTGATCTTGTGTCACATCCAGCTCGTATCGGAGGGGTTGGGTAAATACGTACATTGATATATAGGAAGTTTTTTTCTATTTTGGCCAAGACGTTTTGTGTAAATATATCAAATCTAGTATGCCTACTTCGGAGAAAAGATTTAACATCGATTTTTCTTCCTTATGGGTAAAAGAGTTTTTATTGGGAAGGGTTCTCAAACAATGCACAATAAACGGCAGACACCTTGTTACTGGAAGGGGTAAGTAATCGTAATATATGGCGAAAAAAAGTCACAAAAATGCCATGTAAGAAAAGGTCATACATTGTTTTCTGGCTTGGAAGTTTCAGTTATTTGTCTACTTTATATGGTTAAACAAAATAATAAAGATTCGTTTTTGCAAACCAATCCGACACATAGTTAGTATCTCGTTTAGCATTATGCTTACACAGTAAATTAAACCCCTTGCTATAAAATTCAAAATGTTTTGGAATTTAAAAAAAAAAGCATGATAAAACTAGGCTTTGTTTATAACATTGTGGGTCTCTCACAAATGTGGGTCTAAGAAAGGTTGAGGAGACGAAGAGGTTGTCACAGGATTTCGGTGATGAAAGGAAATAGACCAAACGTATTTTCAGTTTGATTAATTTTATTAAAGTGTTAATTAGGCCGGTTATATAAATAAATAAATAAATAACGAATCAATTGTCTAACTTAAAGAATGATTCATTTTTATTTATGAGGTGTGCTTGGCGTAGTATCTGAGGCGATGAACGCGAGGAGCCAAGTTCAAATCCTGATAGACACTCTTTGCTTTTTATTTCACAGTCACACGTTTGAAAAAGGTTTGGGTAAGGAGTAGAATAGACTGGGCTCTTTAGTTTCGTCGAGCATCCAGTTTAGGAAAAAAAACTGAATTTAATCCAGTTTTACCCCGCTTAAAAATTGACCTGTCCCAGACGGAGGAGTTTGTTTAATTGATTGATCGACTGATTCCAACGGCATGTCAACCTATATAGAGTTATCTTATTCCTAGAGTTTAGAGAATCATGTACCTATTTTCATTTTTTGAGTAATTGTTCCTTCTGAGTTTATTGTTTTTTGCTCACGGTCCTATCAAATAAAAATAAGTTTTTGTGTAATTTTCTTTTGCACACGATCCTATCAAATAAGAATAAGTTTTTGTGTAATTGTTTTTTGCACACGGTCCTATCAAATAAGATCATTTTTTAACTAGATATATTTACCCCATGGAACGCTAACAAAACGCATAGAGAGGATGGTAGATGCTACGCGCTGTCTTAAACAAATCCTGGAAGCAGCATCTGGCAAAACAGCTGCTGTATGGCCATCTCAACGAACGAAACTTACGGACGAGACTGTCTGCACTTTACATTGTGTAAATACTTTAGGGAAAGTTATGAATCCTATTGTCCATCCAGCTTTGGGTAAATAGTAGAGCAGACTGGGTTCTTCAACATAGTATAACAACCAATCTAAGAGAAGGAAAACACTGAATTTAAACTTTTAAAACTCTGCTTAGAATTGCCGTTGTGTCGTATCCTGCTCGTACGGAGGGGTAGGTAAAAATATATCTCTCATCTCACAAACTATTCAAGATGAAAAAAACATACACAGGCCACTGCTCGAGAAGCAAGGACGAATTCATAAGCAACGTTCTCTTATAGACTCCTGCACATGGACGAGCCAGTGCTGGCAGACCAGCAAAGACTTACATCATCTCTGTGTGGACTCAAGATTCAGCCTAGAAGACTTTTCAGGATCGATTGATAATAAGGATGGATGGCGAAGTGATAGTCCCCATTCCTCCAGAGCTCCAGAACTAGAGCCTCACCTTTAGATGCAGTTCAGTGTCATTCCCAGGACACTCCATGTTTGGGAGAGGTGGTCTTACCCCTCTGCTGGTGATACTATCAGTGTATTCTAAGCCCCACCGAGAAGGAAGCTGTCTTTTGGATTGCATTGAAAAACTTGTAAATGTTTTTTGCTTGAAACAGTATCAACTTGTGGGCCATAGAATCGAGTTATGTGAAAATGAAGAAAAAGTGGGTTTGTTGATTTGACGTGGAATGCTACCTTCATATGTCTGCAATGAAAAAGGGTTGAGAAAGTTGTGGCGCGACTTTTAAAGTGTTTTTCATTAAACTCACAAAAGCGTGAAAGATTCCACCATCTTTGATCAACTGATAAAGATGCACACGCCTACATTTTACTTTAAATCGTTATTCTTCTTTTTCGCTTGTTTGCTGTGCTGAGAAGCCCCCCATATGTGTGTCTGTACCATCTTTCTACAAATAGCCACTACGTGAAAAACACTTCGAAAATCTTCCTTTTTTTGTCAGTTCAATAAACAATGAAAAATAATGGCTCATGAATTTAGAAGTTTTATATCTTATTATACTGGGCCGGTGCTCCTCGTTTGAGAAGAAAATAATTTTGATTTAGTATTTGATTTAGAATTCTAACAAAATGAGCTAGGGTAGCAAATGCTTGTGAATGATTGCTCATTTTTCAATGGCCGTGTACCAAACTAAGCAAAGCTTAGTAAGTGAGAACTAAATATTTTAAAAGAACATGATTGAATGATTGATTGATTTTAATGGCATGTCAACCCGTCCACGGTTATGAAACCGTTTATATTGTACATTTATATTTTTACATTTCTTTCGTTATATTGTTTCGAAAGAGTTTTTGCTCTCAGTTTTATGATATCAAATATCTCTATCTAATACTAATCATTTTTACTCAGTTGTATGGTTTTAAGTATTTCAATCAAATATTAATAATTATATGGTTTCAAGTAAATAATAATAATCATGAACCTTAATAAGCAATTAGTGCTCCAAGAAACTATTCTTAATACAAATGATTAACGCAGACTTATATAGTATCAAGTATTCCTGTCAAATGCAATTTATTTTCAGTAAAACAGATCTAATAATGAGGATTTGTATGCACACAGTCATATGGTGTTATATATTCCAATCCAATATTAATAACTTTCAAGCAGACCAGTTTTATCCATAGATGGAACCCGAACAAGAACTACCTTTCCGAATCAGAGTGAACTTTGGAGTAATGGCAATGAAGGGGTACTCCAAAATCCCCAACACTCTAGAACTGTAGCCTTACCACTGAATGCAGTTTAGCATCATACTCAGGACACTTCTTTATGGGGCGTGCGGGAGGTCTTATCCCTCTGCAGAGGATACAGCGTATTTTAAGCCTTGCTGACAAAGCAAAAATGAACATTAGATAGGCACATAAAAAGTAAGTAAAGTTGGCGACTGTAGTCTAGGGCGACCTGAAGACACCCTTTTCAGTTGCTACTACACCGAGGTGTAGGGGAGGAGGCTACTCCTTTCCCTGAATTGCTCCACTTTACCTTTGATACATACCTTATATAGCTGAGTGTTAAACAAGGAGGTATCAAGTACCATTTTTTAAGCCTTTGGCCTGGGATTGAACCCCATTGGCGAACACTCTACCCGCTAGGCCAAAGAGCCGGTTTCAAAATAGGCATATAATTCATAAGTAAAAAGTAAATAAAATATGTAAGAATCCCGAACTGTGTTAACTGAAACAGTTTTGGCCATATTTCCCTGGTGTCTGTATTGATAAGGAGGAAGAGGCTGTTCGTCTATCTTCAAGGGACGACTAAACCATTTGGTAGAAAGTGTCCAAATTTGAAGATTTTAACTATAAAGGTTGTTTTTCTTAGGGACTGAGGCGAAGGAGAGATCATGTTATTACAAGATTTACATAATTTTGAAATATAAATCAGGAACATCAAGTTCTCGTGAGTAAATAAAGTTTTCTTTACTCTGAGAGACACAGGTCTCTAATTGTCTACATTACCTGCTATCACTAAGTGGTCACTCATCTACGTACTAAACAGATTGCCAATAAGTGGCCATTCATCTGAGTACTAAACAGGCTCATAGCTGATTAATACCAAGGATCTACCACTAAGTGGTCTTTCATCTAAGTACTAAACAGACTCATATCTGCTTAATACCGAGGATCTACGACTAAGTGGTCACTCATTTAAGAACTAAACAGACTCATAGCTACGTAATACCGAGGATCTGCCACTAAGTGATCACTCCCCTAATTACTAAACAGACTCATATCTACTTAATACCGAGGATCCGCCACTAAGTGGTCACTCCTCTAAGTACTAAACAGACTCATAGCTGCTTTATACCGACGACCTGCCACTAAGTGTTCATTCATCTAAGAACTAAACAGACACATAACTGCTTAATACCAATTATCTACCACTAAGTGGTAATTCATCTAAGTTCTAAACAGAGTCATAGCTGCTTAATACCCTGGATCTGCAACTGTTGCATACTCATATGCAGATGCATGCAGAATCATAACGACGCAATGAAGACCAGTGAAGACACTTTTTTCGAAAAATATACCTCTCACTTTATTTGAAAGGGTTCAGAAGGGTTACTAAATGTTTTACTGTGTGAGAGCTGAGTTGGAGATCGAATAGAACTACAACATATTGACCCCCACTCTTATGGCCACAACAGCGTCTCTTTCCCGTACTCCTGGGCTGCTCAACCGGGGTTCCTCATTCCAGCATCTCTCCAACTCATCTGAGGCTCTGAACTCCAACTGCTCAATCAGGAGTCCTGAGGGCCCCCTCTGCTGGGTGCTGGTTCTCTCTACAGTATCTTATTTCCAACTGAACTCGAACTTCCTGTGCACCGAGTTATATTATTGTTTTACGCCCACTCAATTCAACCTGTCGACAGTCAAGGTCGCCCCTTGATACCTTCGACCGGATGCACCTTTTATTTTCACAGGTGCATTTATTATTTTGACAGCTCGGCCGGGGTCAATATGCAACACAACTAATTGGTCACTCATCTAAGTACTAAAAAGACAAATAAGTGCTTAATACCGAGGATCAGCCGAAATAGTAACTCATTTAAGTACCAAACAGACTAATAGCTTCTTAATACCGTGGATCTGCCACAAAGTGTTCATATATCTTAGTTCTAAACAGACTCATATCTACTTAATACCGAGGATCTACCACTAAGTGGTCATTCTCTATGTACTAAACAGGCTCGTAGCTACTTCTTTCCGAGGATCTGCCACTAAGTGGTCACTCATTTACGTACTAAACAGACCTATATCTGCTTAATACCGAGGATCTACCACTAAGTGGTCATTCATCTAAGTACTAAACAGACTCATATCTGCTTAATACCGAGGATCTGCCACTAAGTGGTCACTCATTTACGTACTAAACAGACCTATATCTGCTTAATACCGAGGATCTACCACTAAGTGGTCATTCATCTAAGTACTAAACAGACTCATATCTGCTTAATACTGAGGATCTGCCACTAAGTGGTCACTCATCTAACAAATTAACAGGTACATAGCAGCTTAACTTTGCTTATCAGACTGAATTATATTGCTATTTAATAACTTTTACTTAGTCTGGCATACAAGCCTCAGGTTAATTAAAGTACCTACTGTTATTAAATGTTCACTCATCTAAGTGCTAAATTGGCTCATAGCTGCCTAACGTGGGTAATCTGGCGAGGAGTAGTTCTTTCTTCCTTGACCGTTGAAATTGATTAATTGCTGAACACATGAACCTTTTCTTGAAATATATTTTTTTAGAAATAAAAACATTAATGAAGCATAGACGTTTTTAGTTGTATTTATAGAAATGTTTCGTGATTTCCCACATAAGCCATTTTTAGTATCAGTTTCATTGTTTGATGGCATATCAACCTTCATTTGTCCTTGGTTCAACCATACGTGGTGGTCGTGAGTTCAATTTCTGGGTTTGGCAGTTCATGAAAAGTAATATACTCTAGTCCACTGGAAGAGACAATCAACATCTCAACGAACCGAATGAAGTCGATAAAATTAACCGACTCGGATAAAAACAAAAGTCCGATTACATTAGTGTATTATAAGAAGAAATGGATTTGTACCTCCCTCAAGAGTATTAATACTATGTGAAATCCAAACTGCCTCGTCCAGGATTTGAGCTTGGGTCACAGAATCCATTTCTCACGTCGATAACCGAAACGCTACGAGCATCTCCAGTTCCACTAAGTTTAGAACAATAAAATTTATACGGTTTGTAGATCAAACAACGAGCTATCTTCTCACCAAGTGGCACGTAGACCCTATTAGCCTCGTATAAAGTTAAAAGATAGATAAAACAAAAATATAAAATGTGTTATTCGCTAATGAATTCTGACACAGAAAGTCGATTGATTATAACTAATATCACAGTTTATATGGTAAGACCGCATAAAGAATAATTTTGCTCCCTCTTAATCAGGCCATAGCTATATACAAACTTTCCTTGTATTCTAAGGTTTAACATGTGTCTCGAAACAAATATCTTATTACTGAGCGATAAATTTGTTCACTTTTGTATATCTTAAAATTTTCATATACTTGTTTACTTTTTCATTCCTTGTGTAAAGTTTATATTTTGAAATCCTATCTACTTTGTATAGCATTAAAATGCAATCAATTTTGTAATTGGATTGAATGATAGTAGCAAGGTTCGCTTTCTTTTTTTAATGGCATATCAACCTTTGTGGGTTATTTTATACCCAAGCCACCCTTCAAGATTAACAGTAGATGTACTATTTAACCTCGAGCTGGGGGTGATGAAGGGTTTTATACGTTTGCTAAGGTTTGGTTTCTTTGTTTAATGACACTTTAATCTTCGTGGGCAATTTAATGCCAAAGCCATTATTGTAAAACAACTGCATAGATACTTTTTAACCCATAGTTGGAGGAACAAGGAGGTTAAATACCTTTCCCAACTGTATTAGTTCGAAAGTAAATGCAATAGGGGGCGACTGGAATTCGAACTTACTTACTAATATGTTGCAGTTGGGTACGTTAGTCACTCCTCTTTATCTTGACACTCAAAGAAATATGTGGCGTAGTGGCAAACGTGATGGAATGCAACTCCCTAGAAAGCAAGTTCGAACCCCAGGGGTGCCATTACACTCACTTTCGAACAACTACTTTGGAAAAAGGAATAGATCCTCTTATCCACCCACGTATCTGTTAAATAGTACTGCTACTGTTATTTCACAAAGATAAATTTGGCAGTAAATTACCCACGAAGATTGATATGTCATTAAAACAACAAACCAAACACATTTTTTTTTAAATGGGCGATACTTTTTTATGCTAAAAGGCATAAATCTTTGTGATATGAATTCCTAAAGTAAAAGTGCGGAATTTTATTTGGTCTTTCGACAAATCTGTGGTGTACATATAATTTAGAAGTAAGGTTGTAGGTTCCCTGTTCTTTATCTAATACATAACAAGTTAACCACATTTTAGTTAATAACTGAGTCTAAATTTAATAGATAGTATCGCCCATAAATAAGTACACCCCTAACAATTTTTTATAAAGTTAATTTTCTTCTAAACCAAAAACATCAGAATTTTTTAATTTCTAGTGAAACATTGTGTAATCAAAACGAAATTATTTGGTAATATTTATTTCTAAAATATACAACACAGAAACTGTAAACAAAAATAAAACTGCCAAAATATACAGGGTGTTTCCGAAAAATAATATCAACTCTATAAATCTTGATTTGTTTCATTGCCTAGACTATGTAGTTACTCAGATATTTACATCTCGAATGAGATAAAGAAAATAGATATTAAATTTTTTTAAACACTCTGGTGTACTTATTTTTGTACTGCTATGTATTCATACTTTTAGCTACAGAGTTTCAATGTTGTAGACTTTGTTAATACATAATACCTAATAATAACCGTTTTGATTATATAATGTCCCATTGAAATAATAAAATCATGACATCTTCCGTTCAGAAAAAAATTAACTTTTCATGAAAATTGTTAGGTGTGTACTTATATTTGAGCAATACTGTATATTTAATTTCATTTGTTTCTTCAAGAGATGTCTATTAAAAACTTTATAAAAGTTCCTGTATTAAATTTTCCGATTTAGCATTGGGAAAACAAAAAAATATTAATAAACCATCATCATATAATTTGATATGCGGTTACAAATACATTCTTTACATTTTACTTCATAGACTTAAATTATGACTAGATTAAACAATGGTAACAATGTTATCTTTTACCGACCAATCCTGAGTATGAATACTTCTAACTTTGGCATTATTTACCCAGCCCCTCCACACGAGAAAGATATGAAAGAAGGCTAATTTTTTAAGCCTACTTGAACAAGTTTAAATTCAAAGTTTTTCTTCTCCTAGATCGATTGCATACCAAGGTTAAAGAGACCAGTCTACCCTACTATTTACCCATAGCTGGAAGGAGAATAGTTGTATCTATACATTTCCCAAGGTAATGATGACTATGTGAAATGCAAACAGCCTCGTCCAGGTTTGAATTCGAGTCAACATTCCATTTTATTACGTACATATTCGTCTCACCAAGTTAACAGTTTCATTACAAGACTGGGTAAATATTTTATGACAATAGACACTACTGTACCAATTTTCAATAATAAAACTGACTTTCTATGAAATCAACTTTCTTCTAAACCACGTTTATATTAAACCACATTTATATCAAACTACCATTTATCAAACCACTTTTCTGTAAAACTAGCTTTCTATTAAACAGCCTTTCTATGAAACCACCTTTCTATTTAACAACCTTTTTATAAAAACATGTTTTATTGAGCTACCTGTCTATTAAACAAGCTTTCAATTAAACGATCTTTATATTAAACTACCTCCCTATTGAATTAGCTTCCCTTAAACTAACTATTACCCAACTTTGTATTAAACCACTTTCTCAGTAATCTTCTTTCTGTTAAAATACCTTTCGTTTAACTACCTTTCTATTGAACTAGATTATTATCAAACTAACTTTCAATTAAACTACCGTTCTACCAAACAACCTTTCTATTATGACGGGTATCGACTAAATGACATTTTTATTAAACCACCTTTCTATTACACTACCTTTCTATCAACAAACATTTCTATTAAACTGCTTTTCTATCAACACACTTTTCTATTAAAGCGCCTTCCTATTAAAATGCCTTTCTATCAAGACTCGTTTCTATTAAAATACCTTTCTATTAAACTGCCATTCTATCAACATACATTTCTATCAAACCAACTTTCCATTAGAATTCCTTTCTATAAACACACCTTTCTATTAAACTGCCTTTCTATCAACACAAATTTCTATTAAACCACCGTTCCATTAAACTGATTTTTATCAAAATACCATTCTATTGAACTACCTTTCTATTAAACTGCCTTTCTATCAACACACCTTCCTATTAACACACATTTCTATTTAACTGCCTTTCTTTCAACACACGTTTCAATCAAACGGCCTTTCTATTAACATACCTTTCTATCAAACCACCTTTCTATTAAAATGCTGTTCTATCAATACACCTTTCTATTAAAAAACCTTTCTATTAAATTGCTTTTCTATCAACATACCTTTCTATTGAACCACCTTTCTATTAAACAATATTTCTATTAAGTTTCCATTCTATCAACACAGCTTTCTATGGAACTACCTTTCTATTAAACTGCCTTTCTATCAACACACATTTCAATTAAAACACCTTTCTATTAAATTGCCTTTTTATCAACACACATTTGTGTTAAACCAACTTTCTATTAAACTGCCTTTCTATCAACACACCTTTCTATTAAATCACGTTTTTATTAAACTGCATTTCTATAAACACACCTTTCTATTAAACTGCATTTCAATTAAACTGCCTTTCTATCAATAGAAATTTCTATTAAACCACTTTCTATGAAAGTGCCTTTATATCAACTCACATTTATATTAAACTGCTTTTCTATCAACACAATTTTCTATTAAACCACCTTTCTATTAAACCGTCTTTCTATCAACACACCTTTCTATTGAAAAACTTTTCTATTAAAATGCCTTTTTATCAACCCACGTTTCCATTAAAATACCTTTCTATTGAACCAACTTTCTATTAAACAACATTTCTATTAATGATCCTTTCTATGAACACACATTTCTATTAAATAACCTTTCAATTAAACCGCCTTTCTATTAACACACCTTTCTATCAAACCACCTTTCTACTAATTTTCCTTTCTATCAATACACCTTTCTATCAAACTGCCTTTATGTAAACAAACCTTTCTATTAAACCACCATTCTATAAAAATGGCTTTCTATCAACACAACTTTTTTTTAAACTGCCTTTCTATCAATACACCTTGCTATTAAACTGCGTTTCTATTAAAATGCCTTTCTATCAACATACTTTTCTATTAAAAAACCTTTCTGTTAAATAACCTTTCCATTAATCCGACTTTCTATCAACACACCTTTCTATTAAACTGCCTTTCTATCAACACACATTTCTATTAAATCAACTTTCTATTAAATTGCCTTTCTATCAACACACCTTTCTATTAAACTGCCTTTCAATTAAACTGCCTTTCTATCAACACACATTTCTATTAAATCAACTTTCTATTAAATTGCCTTTCTATCAACACACCTTTCTATTAAACTGCCTTTCAATTAAACTGCCTTTCTATCAACACACATTTCTATTAAATCAACTTTCTATTAAATTGCCTTTCTATCAACACACCTTTCTATTAAACTGCCTTTCTATTAAACCGCCTTTCTATCAACACACATTTCTATTAAACCACTTTTTATGAAAGTGCCATTATATCAACACACATTTCTATTAAAATGACTTTCTATCAACACACCTTTTTATTAAATTGCCTTTCTATCTACACACTTTCCTATTAAAATACCTTTTTATTAAACTGCCTTTCTTTCAACAGACCTCTCTATTAAACAACCTTTCTATTAAACTGCCTTTCTATTAAACTGCTTTTCCATCAACTCACCTTTCTATTAAACAACCTTTGTATTAAACCACCTTTCTATTAATAGTCCTTTCTATCAACACACCTTTTTATTAAACTGTCTTTCTATCAACACACATTTCTATTAAACCACTTTTCTATTGAACTGCCTTTCTATCAACACACCTTTCTCTTAAACCACCTTTTTTTTAAACTGCCTTTCTATCTACACACCTTTTTATTAAACCACCTTTCTATTAAACTGCCTTTATATAAGCAAACCTTTCTATTAAACAACCATTTTTTTAAAATGGCTTTCTATCAACACACACCTTGCGATTAAATTGCCTTTCTGTTAAACTGTCCTTCTATCAACAGACCTTTCTATTAAACAACTTTTTTATTAAACTGCGTTTCTATCAAACCACCTTTCTATTAAACCGTCTTTCTATCAACACAACTTTCTATCAAACGGCCTTTCTCTAAACACGCATTGGTATTAAACCACCTTTCTATTAAACCAACTTTCTATTAAGCTGTCTTTTTATCAACATAACTTTCTATTAAACAACATTTCGATTAAGCTTCCATTTTATCAACACAGCTTTCCTTTAAGCTGCCTTTCTATCAATACAACTTTCAAATAAACCACCTTTCTATTAAACTGCCTTTCTATCAACACACCTTTCTGTTAAACCACCTTTCTATTAAACTGCCTTTCTATCAACACACATTTCTGTTAAACTGCCTTTCTATCAACACGCATTTCTGTTAAACTGCCTTTCTATCAACATACTTTTCTATTTAACCAGATTTATATTAAACTGCCTTTCTATCAACACGCCATTCTTTTAAACCACCTTTCTATTAAATTGCGTTTTTATCAACACACCTTTCTGTTAAAACACCTTTCTATTAAACTGCCTTTCTATCAACACATATTTCTATTAAACTGCCTTTCTATCAACAGACCTTTCTATTAAAACACATTTGTATTAAACTGCCTTTTTATCAACACACCTTTTTATTTAAATGCCTTTCTATCAACATACCTTTCTATTAAACCACCTTTCTTTTAAACTACCTTTCTATTAAAATGCGTTTCTATCAACACACCTTTCTATGAAATTTCCTTTTCTATTAAACTGGCTTTCTATTAAACTGCGTTTCTATCAACACGGCTTTTTGTACAACTGCCTTTCTGTCAATACATCTTAAACCACTTTTGCTTGAACTGCCTTTCTATCAACACATATTTCTATTAAACTGCCTTTCTATCAACAGACCTTTCCATTAAAACACATTTGTATTAAACTGCCTTTCTATCAACACACCTTTCTATTAAAACACATTTGTATTAAACTGCCTTTCTATTAACACACCTTTTTATTTAACTGCCTTTCTATCAACACACCTTTCTATTAAACCACCTTTCTATTAAACTGCCTTTCTATTAAACTGCCTTTTTATTAAACCGCGTTTCGATCAACATGCCTTTCTATCAACACACCTTTCTATTAAACCACCTTTCTATTAAACCACCTTTCTATTAAAACGCCTTTCTATCAATACACCTTTCTATTAAATCAACTTTCTATTAAACTACTTTTCTATTGACCTACCTTTCGATATTTGTCTCTCCTTCCTACAAGACAGGAGTTGACACATTGTCAATGACCCGAAGCTTGAATTATAGTGGGGATTTGGGAAGGGGAAGCTTGTACCCGAACCAATTTTTGAGCCCTTTTTGACTCTCCTGGTCATCGGACAACTTATTGTTGGCCTAATGAGCCAAACACTGTCCAGACACGAATGCGTAATTTATAGCAGAAGCCGTGGGCCTTTCGCCCTCAAGTTGGCCATTGAAAAGCCTTCGCACGAAGCGGCGGCTGATCGAATTTTTTACTAACCCACCTTTGTATTAACCCACCTTTCTATTGAAGTACTTTTCTATTTAACTACCATTGTATTTTGTTTATTACGTATAAACTGAAGTTATGAATGATTGATTTTAACGGCACGTCAAACCCACTCGGCTGATTTTATATCTTTTAGTTTTGGGAATAGTTTTCTCGGTACATTTATATTTACATTTATTGTTTAGTTATTTCTATAACGTTCTAGTTCAGGATATTAAATCAAGAATTCCTTTCTGATATAAATAATTTGCCCACAGTTTTATCATTTTAAAAATTCCCATCTAATACTAATACTTATACAGTTTCCAAAAATTATTTTTATTTTCTATTGCTTATTTATTTTCATAGATTTATATAAAATGATTAAACGTTAAATTTAAATAAAGTGATTAATAGTAATATTTTATGAAAAAATAAATCTTCAGGAAACTATTCTAAATGAAAACTAGCAAAATATGGGCCCTACTAGATTAAGTATTCAACTTTTAATCTAATAAACTATCATATCAAATTAGAAAGACTGACAAAAAAACATATGAACGCATTTAAAAAGATTTCATTTGTTTATTTTTATTGATTTCACTATCAAATTATGCAGACGTTTGCTTTTTACATGTCTGAAAATAAATCAATAATATAAGAAATGAGTGACACCGAGTAATTATTTATTCAACATCGTCTTGTTAAAACTGTATGCTAATCATCTTCACCATATACTAGGAAAACTTTTCTTGTTGTAGGATTTTAAACGTAATAATATGGGCTTTTAAGGCAAATCTAACTTACCTTGATTTTAATAGAGATATGGTAAATAAATAAGGTCCTAATTAAGTTTGAATAATTATTATTTAATAATCGTTGAGAATATAAAGTAAATAACAAAGGGAATTATGACGTCAGTTGTTGAGTATTTTTGGTTACAGACACATAAACTCCATTATAAGTTTTGAAATTAATCATTACGTTAAACTTACTTGAAACAGAGGGAGTATGATCAAAGAATAGAACAGCTTAGACACTATCTCTTCCCATCACTGCCGGTTTTCTTTGCTAAATTTTTCAAAACGAACAATTTAAATTATTCAGGCGGCAAAGAATAAAATTACAGTATTTTCTTTTTGTTAATGGATTTATTTAAAGATTTTCCATGGGATTTTTGCTCATTTTCATTAAAATAAAACCAGACAATTAGAAATCATATTATCAAGGAATAATTGATCAAAATCAAATCTGTAACCTTCCCAATCACTCTTTTAAACACTCTTTGTATATATAAACACAATTGCGTGTTATAAGTATGTAGATAAGACTAACAGTATTGATAACATAAAACAGTTTTCTTAATAATTGAGATAGTTATAAAATCGTGCAGGATAGGGCGTAAATAACAAAAAGAATTGTGTCGTCGGTGGTGAAATACTTACAGACAGAAAGGCATTCAAATAATCTCTATTATTATAAGAAAATGATTTACACTTTTTTTTTTTTTTTTGGCATCAAGTATTTCTATCAAATGCGGGTCATTTTTAAATAGATCTATCTAGTCCATAGATGGGACCCTCATAGGTCCTACCACAAGTCAGAGTCAGAGTCAGAGTGGACCTGGGAGTAATGGCAAAGAAGGGTACTCCATTCTCTCCAGAGCTCCAGAATCGGACCTTCACCATCCAATTATACTGAGTTAGTTGAAGTATGTATTCATAAATTTCGAAAAGTAGCGAGACTTTTTTCCATAATGTTTCTGTTTAAATTGGCTCTGACTTATCTGGATGTCTAGACATCATCACTTGATGATATTAGTTGCTCCGTTGCTCACGGAACTTTATTCAAATTTTAACGGTCAGATACTGTTTAGAGTCATATTCAAGGTAACTTATGTTTGTGGGGGGGTCTTACCCCTCTGCAACATTGTCAGTGTATTCTAAACACCACAGACATTGTACTCATAATTTGAAGTACTTCGTAGCTTTTGATATTCCAGCGTGTAAATAATTCAGAGTATGGGTTTAAGACTGGACGCCTGGTTGGTGGGTTTCGTTTAACCTTTGTACAGCAAGTATGCAAGGAATTAAAATCAGAGGAAGTGTACTTTATTAATTGTGGCAAACAAATCCCGTGTTTTCCCCAAACTGTCAAGTGAACAATACAGATTGAAAGCCAATGTCCAAACTTGATAAAAACAACGCCTCAAAATACGGAGCAGTGATAGATCTCAGCAAAATCGAGAAATTGCGAAAAAAAAAAACAACCCCGGTATTTATACAGTTTAATACTTTTTGTTAAATGGTATTGAATTTCATTCTCTCGCAGATGCCAACTGACGACAAGCCAGTCAGCAATAATCTTTAGATTCAACGCAGAATGAATCTAGTTTAAAATTTCGCTCATTTTCATTGGATAGTCTTGACTTGCTCGCTGGCAATTTTCAAGTATAAACTTTTCAAAGGGAAGTATGATTTGCATGTGAACGCACATGTGTTCCTTTGATTTGATTTCTCGAATTTTCTTTCGTTTATTGAAATCGACATCGCCTTGAAACGAGAAGAGCTGGAAGTGTGTGTGGGGGGGATACCGAGGTTACGGAAACATCAGAGAGAGAGAGAGAGAGAGAGAGAGAGAGAGAGAATTGGTAGCGAAACCTCACGGTGCTCCAAAAAAGATACATTACATGGCTTCTGTTGGATGATAGCTTATAAAAACAAATAAATAAAAGGTCTAGTGTTTACAAAGAACACAAAGACCTGAAATTACATTTAATGAAACTAATGGATGAGAAATTCTAAAACACGAAACAATACTGTTCGCACATACATGCACACACTCATGAGTGTATACACACAAAAGCTTGCACACACCCTTATATATATATATATATATATATATATATATATATATATATATACACACACACACAAAAAACACACACACACACACACATATATATATATATATACACACACACACATATATATATATATATACACACACACACACACACACACACATATATATATATATACACACACATATATATATATATATACACACACACACATATATATATATATACACACACACACATATATATATATATATACACACACACACACACACACAAAAACACACACACACACACACACATATATATATATATATATATATATATATATATATCACAAAGTTATTTTATCTACATATATATTAGTGTGTGTTTATGTGCATGTGTGTGTGTGTGTGTGTGTGTGTGGACTAAATTTGCCTCACTGCGTGATAATGAGAAATTTGATGTCTTAACACGAGACATTTTAGAAGGGCCCACAACCTTTTCATTATAAAAGCCAAAAAGCTTAACCAGGAGCTGCCATCTTAAAAGACAGCTTCACAAGATAAGAATAATAATTTATTCATGAAACATCTGATGTTGTTTCAGTTTCTTTTTTATTGCATTTCAATTTTCATTGGTTATTTAATGCCAAAGCCATCTTGTAGGACATTTATGGAACTATTTATACCATAGCTAAGGTGACAAGTGAGTTTATTCCTTTCCCAAAGGTATTAGTTAGAAAGCAAACGTAACAATACGACTAGGATTCGATCTTACTGATTATAATGTCATAGTCCAGCTCGTTAACCATTATGCCATAATGTCTCCCTCTAACGTTGTTTGCAATCACAAAAACCATCAAATATACATACATATTAGTTACTTAATTGAATTAGAACTTTATGTTATTTCATTTTTAAGTCAAAGAATTTTTGTTATTTTAATTTATTTATAATCTGAAATATTCTTTGTTATAAGATAATGAATTGTGTCGTCGTTTTTGACAAAACAGTTAAACTAGTTAACGATAATTGTCAGAACTTCGTTCAGTCCAAGGATTCCCAACGTTTTTTGCCCGTGGGCCACAAACTAAGGATGGCCCATGGCTGCGATCTTAAAAGATATAAAAAAGCTAAAATGAATTTGCAGGATAACAATCATAATTTATTAATGGTACATTTGATGTCTGCAATCACAAAAAGATGTAATATTAGAGTTTAATGAAGAGGTTGACAAGAGAAGCTGTGAAAGAGAGGGAGCCTCACCGCCATGTGTATTTATAAATTAATGGTTCTAAGGGATTGGAATGAATTTATTAATTAAATGGATAGAAGGATGATTTTAGAAATAAGTTTGTTTTTTATACAGGGAATAGGAAAAGGAATTCCTATTTTATCTTTTTTATTTTTATCTTATTTTATTTTTTTCTTCCTTTTGCAACAACGTTTCTGGAGTTGAGTCTTTAGTAAGTAAGGTGATGGTTCGGGGTAGTGGATAGATGGGTTGTTGATTAAATCCTATGATAAATGGTGAATGGGATCTTAGGTGGTCTGAGGACAAAATCCAGACCCAAGGTCCGAGACAAGATAAGTAGTCTTTTTTCGACTCAAGCGAAACTCAGCGGGGAATCCAAATTCATTTTTAGTACCACTGGAGAAACAGCCATCTGTGGAGTTTTAAAGATTGTACGAAATACGGGTTGGTCCAGGCAATTTACATATCATTATTCATGGGCGTAGCCAAAAATTGTCGATACCCCGCCTTACTCAATATATAAGCAGTTGGCAGAGAGATTCAAAGCAGTGAAGCATGCCAAGAGTATGCTGCATTCCCAACAGTGAGCAGAGTTCAGACGCAGTTAGAGGAAGACGGACATTTTTCGTGACAGTCCAGTTAGCAGTCTAGTAGAAGTGACTCCGACGCCGCGGTTAGAGAAAGACAGACATTTTGAGCGGTCAGACAGAAACGCTGAAGGCGCGAAAAACGACTTGAATCTTGCTGGTCTGATCAGAACCAAGAGATGGAAACAGAAACAATGCGAATCCAGATAATTTTGTAAACAAAGCCCAGAAACCAAACCTCAAAAGTAAAAGTAAACAAGGATCCGTAGTTGTCCCTCTTACACCGTCTGGACGCATCAGATTCCTTCTTGGTTCTCTCTCTCTGTCACTTTCTAACTGAGTGAGTAGATCTCGTGTGACCTTTTCTTTTGTACTCAATGCATTTGTGCAATTTCTTCTAACGTGCGATAAAGACAATAGCCTTGAAAACTTATTTATTATAAGAGAATCGAAAGTGTTGCTTGTCTCTTTTAGTGTTCTTATGGTTGCAACAAGAACTATTTTCTCCATAAACAGCGATTTTTCTTTCGGAGTAGATCCTAGCCAAATCGACTCCCACTGTTGAACCAATCTAAAGAAACTAAAACACCGCTGTTCGGATAAAAAAAATTTACAGCGTGGCGAATAGTGATGGTTCCTTCAGCTCAACAGAGGGAGCCAAGTGATTTGATTTCGGCCAGAGTGAATTAGACATACCGGCCAGCGGCTTGATCCTACGTCACAGAGCCCATCTGACAAGAGATGATTTAACAGTTGTGAATGCAGCATACTCTTGGCATGCTTCATTTTCGAGAATAACGGTTCCAATAGGTATGTATTGCCAAATATACTCACCACTTGCTGGGGTGTAGATGATCAGTTTAGAGGAATTGTCCAGATAGAATAACTGTTCAAGTGGTATGTAATGCCAAACATACTACTGGCTTGTTTTGGGCGATATGGTTGGAGAATCGTCCAAATGGAAGCATGTGGTTCCTATCGAAATTTAGGATGGGATATGCAAGATGCATGGCTTTCAGATATTCTAAACTCTGATTAAGTTGTAATGGAACTTCTTCATATTCACCTTCAAAAGGCGACGAGAAAATTTTAAAAGTTGAATGAAGAGCACTACTGATGGGGCACAAACGATGCATGTGGTCTGTGGCCCGTGGGTTGGGAACTCTCATTTTAGAACTTCAAATATATCGGTGATTCTTTTCATGGTTAATAACTTGGTAGATTATGTAATCTAATCTATTTATCTATCTTGATCTTTTAATTTTTCACTCTTTCAATAACTTTCTGAACTACAGTTTTTTATTTCCTCTACTTCACTTTACGTTCTTTCACTCTTTCAATTTCCCTTTTTTTACAATTTCATTTCTTTTTGCTTTCTTATTCTTATGTTTAATTTCTTTTTTTATTCGAGAAATTTGAAAGTAACTCCATTAATTGACGCCAATGCATTCTCAATTCTCCAAAGTCGAAAACTATGCTAATATCTATATATACATATATATATATATATATATATATGTATTGCAAAATATCTTTCATATTTTAAAGTAAATAAAGAAAGAGAACAATAGATACGAGAGAGAGAGAGAGAGAGAGAGAGAGAGAGAGAGAGAGAGAGAGAGAGAGCAGTACATTCTTTCGACTTTATGAGGACTGTCTTATAAAAGTATGTGTCATAAATATTTGAACAAGTACAAAATCAATTCATATTACCAAAAATTGTTGGGGATATGAAAGGTTTTGAATCGGCAATGGAGGATCCAAATTAACTTATTAATTTGATCACTTTTCCAAACGGAAAAGTGAGTCCGGCTTTTCAATCTCATGGATCGATTCGGAACAGAATTTTGGAAGAATAAAAGTTTGCTTTTTCTTGCATTTAGTAATTTGGTTATCAAATAAAATAAAACTTTTTCTGAGAATGAGAGAGAGAGAGAGAGAGAGATAGCTATATATATATATATATATATATATATATATATATTGGATAAAATATCAGCTAGAATAAAAGAAAAGTTGAAGGTGACATATGCATATGTGTTTAAACTTGATTATGGTGGGCAAGAGTTACAATGGGTATAAGTAAGTGAGTCCGGCTTTTCAATCTCATGGATCGATTCGGAACAGAATTTTGGAAGTGCCCGTGGTGTAATTGTTTTTGGAGGTGCCCGTGGTGTAGTCGTTATCGTCGTAGGAAATGGACACGGCGACACGAGTTCAGATCCTGGACGAGACTGATTGCATTTCACATAGCATTAATACCCTTGGGAAAGGTATGAATCCAATTATTCTCCCTCCAGCTATGGGTAAATAGTAGGACAGACTAGGTTCTTCAGCCTTGGTTAGGCAACTAGTCTAGGAGAAGGAAAACTCTGAATTAAAACCTGTTAAACTCCGCTTAAAAATTGACCTTGTGTCATATCCTGCCCGAGCGGAGGGGTTGGGTAAATAGGATAAGTAAGGTTATATTTTGTCGTAAATATGTCGGTGTAATATATACGAGGGGGGATTGTATTATCATAATAATAATAATAACACTCTCATAATATAATATAAAATTAAGCTCCCCAACAGGTTGAGCACTCTCGCTGTATAAAATGTATCTCATGGAACACATCAACCTTGCAGAGTCTCTAAAGAATGTACCAATACCAACCTATTCGACATACAAACTCCTACTCACTGAAAAGATAGAAAGCTTGATAAAAAGAATGAGACAGAAAGCCCATTTCTACCTCAAGGGTATAAAAAAAAACCAGGACAACACTAATATTTTCAATCTAAAATCAAGAAAATACCCTCCAATATGTAAGGATATGCAAGGATACGAAAATGACCTCACAGATATGGTCAAAACATCAAATTCACCAATCACCGAGACAACTTCCAAAAGAAAATAATAAACGACACTAGAAAAATACACAACTCAAATAAGATATTTATATTCGCTGACAAAACAACCAACTTATACTCCACAAATTTCGCCAACTACAAAAAGCTGACATCAAACAAAGTAACGCAAACATACAAAAAAGCAACCGAAACCACAATGAACAACATAAATAAGGAAGCCAAGGAAATAGCCACTAAATTAAACATAGACCACAAAATAAACTCCATAGCTGAGCAACCAGCCTTCATAACAATCAAAAACCACAAACCAAACTTCACCACCAATCCTACATACCGACAAATCAACCCCTCAAAATCTTAAATAGGAAAAATCAGCAAGCACATTCTAGATAATATAAACACACAACTCACAAACAAACTACAACTTAACCAATAGAAGAACACCAATGTCGTCACCAACTTGTTCACAGCTATACTCAACAAGAACAACACAGCCTTCATCCAATTCGATATCACAGACTTCTACCCTTCCATCACTGAACACACACTTGACAGAGCCCTAGATTTAGCAGCCCAGCATGTACCCGTCTCATACAATGATATCAGAATTATCAAGCACTGCTGCAAATCGCTCCTCTTCCATGACGGCAAACCATAGATTAAAAAACTTAACCATCTATTCGACGTAACTATGGGTACCTTTGATGGTGCGCAGGTGTGCGAGCTCGTCGGTGCCCTAATTCTATCCCAACTTTCAAGGATAATCAACAACACCGACATGGGATTGTACAGAGACGACGGACTTATCATCAAGAAGCCAAATGGACCCAAACTAGACAACTATTGAAAGAGAATATCTAACGCCCTGAAACTGCTGGGATTTAAATCCACTATACACACAAACCTAAAAACAGTAAATTTCTCAGGCATAACACTGAACATAACTAATTTCACATACGAACCCTACAAAAAAGATAACAACACACTAATCTTCATACACCCACCCTCAATTACAAAACAAATCCCCAAATCCATTAGCCGTAGACTATTCAGCAACTCCTCCACCATCAACATTTTTCACAAACGCAAACACTTATACGACGATGCATTAAAACACAGTGGTTAAAAGCAAGAACTGAAATTCATACCCACAAAAGTCAAATCTAAACACAGAAGTAGAAACATTATCTGTTTTAACCCACCTTATAATAAATGTATATCTTCCAATATAGGTAGAGACTTCCTAAATCTAATCTCTAAACACTTCCCTAATAATAGCCCCCTAGCCAAAATCTTCAATAAAAGCAACATCAAGATCAGCTACAGTTGCACAAACAACATGGCACAAGTAATTTTAAAAAAACGCAACAAAAAATCGCATCCACCAACAGTACATCACAACCCTACAACCAATGCAATTGTAGGGTCAAAAGCACATGCCCCCTACCAAATAAATGCCTATATACAAACACCATTTATAAAGCCACAGTAAAAACAAACAACTCCGTCAAACACTACATCGGTGCAACGGGGGGCAGCATAAAACAAAGAATCCACAACCATAATCTTTCTTTTAAATTTAGAAACATTACATATCCATCACAAAACACCCCACTAAATAAAAATCTGAAATCCTCTCAAAATGTAGGCACTTCTTTCACACTTCAACCCACTCACATAACCCACCTAACACCTCGTACACGTATTTAATGAAAAAACAAACCCTAAAGCACCGTAAGTACCATTTTCCTCCTCCTACCATCAGACAATACACCCACACACCTCAACCATTTTAACTTTTAAGTTTTTACGAGCATTAAAATAGACCTCAACGCCCCACATTCCCCTTACCTATCAAATTCACTCTAAACTTTTCTACCAGAGTATATGTACCAACCATCAACAAATAATATGACTATTAAAAACAACCCCAACCTTCGAACCCACTATCTAATCAATTTCTTTAATTTTTAATGACAACACCCTACCCCTAAATTATAATCATCTTCGTACGCAAATACATTACCTATCATTTAAACCCTTTCATTTCATTTTATTTTAATTCATTACACACACACCACCTATAAGACCCACAACCACAATATATAATATTTACGCAATATTTCATTCATTTATTATTAGCATTACAACACTTTATTACGCACATATTTATTATTAAACCCCCTTAATATTATTTACCCCTTTATTATTTTATTTTATTTTATTGCATACATACCACCTATGAGATCCATAATATACAATTCTTACGCGATATCCCATTTAGTTATTATTATTATTATTATACAACCCCCGCCCCCGTATATATTACACCAACATGTTTACGACACAATATAACCTTACTTATACCTATTGTAACTCTTGCCCACCATACACCTTTACAAATCAGATTCTCACTCATTCCCCACAACTTGCAGCGATGATAATTTGTCCCACTGCCAACGAAACAAATGTATACACATTCGTTACCCATTTCACTATAACCAACGCTTTAAGTTTCTGGCCTGACTTAACTTAAAAACACGCATCCACACGCACACACATACACACACACCCATATACACTCACACACTTACAACTACACATAAACAAAATCTTAACGGCTTTTTGTCTGGATTTTGTCGTATTTTCGATTTTCAATTTCATTCCATCTTCTTAACTGTCTGATGAATGTTTCTATAAACTTCAAGAAACCTTAGGTTGCAGAACAATATTTTCCAAGGATTAAATATATATATATAATATATATTTATTTATCATCATTATTAGTATATATATATACATGCTAACGCAAAGAAAAAACAACATTTGTACCACCAGCAAAGCTTTCACTAAATAATGACACTGGAATTAGCCATGGTTTCGTTGCCGTGTACTGTTACACACCAAATGGACGGTTGTAGCATTACACGGTGTTCCAAAGGAAGTTCGTGTTAGTTCGTTCCCAAAAGACATTTGTACTACAAGGACGCCTCTACCACCATGTGTCTAACATGTTCATGAGTCTTAAGAGCCAGTTGAACCTTGTGATAACTTCATCGTGAGAAAAGTGACGAACACAGAGAAACCTCGTCTCTGTTCGCTAATACAAAAGTTTATTCGCTACTATACAATGTAGTAGCCGTCGGGAAACAATATGTCATGAGCAGAGAGAGAGAGAGACAGGGCAGACACACACTTTAAATTTTCCTCCTCGTTTTCTCTGGTAGTTCTAACGCATGTTTCCTCGTGAGGTCCGTCCTTACAGGTTCACATCTGGTTGTGAGACTCCCCATCGGAGGTCACCCCAAAATGGTAGCCATATTCACATCATCGTATCTGGTGTCCAACTGACTGACTTTACCTCGTCGCGTCCGGCCTCTAACTAATTCCTTTTCTGTTTTCTATCCTGCACCCACTCTTAACGGCTTTCCTGTTTGAATCACCTTCAGCCAATCAGAACTCGTTGATTCACTGCTGATACATTTCTATTTTCAACTCGGGCGTCCCTAATTATTTTACAGCCGAAGCACCATATATATTCTTTAAAAGAAACGCACACATAAACACACACACACACACACACACACAAATGTACATACATACACACACACAAACATACATACACACACACATACACACACACACACATATATATATATATGATACGTTTTGTCAAATATCCATAATATTTAGGAATGTTTTTAACTGAAAACATTTGATAAGCTACTATGTTTTTTAGTTTGTTGATAAACTTATGCCAAGTTGAATGCTGGTGATATGTGTTGAATTGATACTGTCTAATATTAAGTTGAAAACTTTTGTAATCAATATCTGAGATATAAGTGTCGATTTTTGTGTGTTGTGTTTGTTTTCATTAAATCAAGCTGTCAGATGTTTAGTAGTTCTTGTAAATCTTTTTGAAACTTTAGTGATTCGATGCCAGTTTAATCTGTTTTGGACTCGTTGTTTTCAAGATGAATCTAAAAAAAAACTGTATCGCTGGTTGATTTTTTTGAGGACGTCTATAAATCGATGCTAGTTGAAATATTTTTTTGCAAGTTTTTCGATTGGAAATCAAAAATGACTGCTTTTTTATGCAAGATACATTGTTGACATATTCATCATGTACACAGCAAGAGAAGCAAAACTGAATAATTTCCGAACCAACTAAAATTTGATGCACGCCTCGTTCAAATTTGACCACGAAAAGTCTTTAAAATCAATTGCATTTTTAGACACTGTAGTATATAATGACAAGAACTGACAACTGCAAGCAACATTACGCGCAAAACCCACCAACACAAGTATCTACAATACAGATCTCACCCCAAACATCTCAAAAAAGCCCCTTCCCTCCTCACAAACAATTAGATTAAGAAGAATTTGTACAGACAAGAACGAATTAAAGACAAAGCGATAAACTTTGACAACGGTTTTCAGCTGGGGATTATCTCGATACGTTAATCGATAACCAGATAACCAAATTCATCTCCATTTCGAGCCAAGACAGCCTAAACTTAAGATCGAAAGGGAAGATGAATCACATTCCTCTCGAAACAACGTTCAATGATACTCCTTTTCTTTTTGGAATTTAATTTTAAGACATACAAGTTTTTTGAGTGAAAACTATTCGATATTTGTCATTTCTATTGAGCAAGTTATGTAAACAAAATTTATTACGTACATTTTTTTTTTCAAGTAGAGGAATTATATTGAATTGCCATGACCAGAAAATCCGGCGAACACATACGCGAGACATACGGAAACACAGGACAGTCGTTTCGACCTTATTAGGTCCCATCTGCAATGTATACCGTGATCTCCACAGTTAGAGATCGAACCAGCGACCAAAGATTGCAGAGCCGAAGCACTTATGTTTTTACCGATAATTAGAACATTATTTTTGAGAATGTATCAAGCAAGAGAAGATAACTCATTTTAGAAAGTGATGATCTCAGTTTCATCACTGGCCTAGTTAGGACTGTGGCAAGAAACGATCGTTGGGCAAGGTTTGCTTTTAAATGCAATATACACACATAATTTTCGGTTGGGTTCTTTCGATGCTACACCCTCATTACCACCATTGGAGGCGTAGGAATGCTTCTAAATCTTCATGATTTTACAGAACGAGGATTTAGAAGCATTCCTACGCCTTCTATGGTGGTATTGACGGTGTTTGTCCACGCTGAAATTAGGACGAGTGTCCAGCCATTACCGGTATCATGGTATTTTATTTCTAGTTCACTATGGCAATATCTGTGTTCTTGTACATATTGTGCTCGATTGCAGATGCTGCAACCACCGTTGGGTGGTTTACTTAAAGTCCTAGCATTAAAAGTCGCTCTGTTAATGTTTTTGCATCAAATTAAGTTGGGTTTAGGCTCTATATCTGATTTTTCGGACACTGTGACCAAATTTCCAACCTCAGCCAAGCGCACCCTTTGTGAAGGATGATGCGTTTTAGATCTATGGTTTACATAAGAATCATGGTAACCTTTCGTTGACTATTTTTTCTCATTAATACACGCCACCAAAAGAGATGAGTTGCAGTAGTTTCCTTACTAAAATATTTGATCCTGGCCGTGAGTTTCTACCACCCAGCATCCGGTGAAGCCCACCATAGTTTTTTTTTTGTGGGGGGGGGGGTTATAGCATATTAACCTTTCTAGGTTATTTAACGACAAATTCATTTTTATGAAAATAGTTCTATTTCAAACAATTCGGTTTAGGACAAGTTTGTAGTTTAAATGTAAGTACAGTTTAATTGTGAAAAACATTTCTATTTCAAGCTATTCAGTGCAGTCAAGCAGTTCTAATTCAGCTAATTCAGTTTAGTATAAGTAAAGATTTTGTTTACACACAGTTAAATGTCAAAATAGTTCTATATTAAACAAATCAGTTTAGTGTAAGTACAGTTTCAATGTCAAAAACAGTTCCATTTCAAATAATTCAGTTTAGTAAAAGCACGCAGTTTAAATGTAAGTACGGTTTAATTGTCTAAAACATTTATATTTCAAGCTATTCAGTTTACTCAAACAATTCAGTTTAGCATAAGTATGCCGTTGGTTTTATTTTACCCATAGATAGGGCCCCATCAAGTGCTACCACTCCAGGCCAGAGTGGACCTGGGAACAATGGCAATGAAGGAGTGCTCCGCATTCCCCAAAGCTCCAGTATCACTGGAACCTCACCATCAGCTTGTTTAATATCATATCCAGGACGCACGTTGTGGGGGGGGGTCTTATCCCTCTTCAGAGAAGCAGTCAGTGTATTCTACAACCCCAACCGACTTAATATTAACGAAAAATAATGTTGAGATTCACAAAGCAATGTTCAGTTGAGTGAACTACAAATCAACTACTCAACAAACAACAAACTCACAACAAAGACCCCACACCACAAAATAATGAAGGCTCCTCATCGCAAAATAACTCCAGTAGCAGTTTGATCAAAAACAATAAATTGATCACATAGGGATGTCGTATGAACTTCTCTTTAGACAAAGTAACAGATTTGAAATCAATGGAACTTTCATTTTTTGAATTACTCATAGATTCATATAAATTTCAAGAGATTACTGTAGAATGCCTTATGGTTTTGCCGGATGTTAGTTCTGATATATGACAGGAAGTTCCTAGTGCGCATGTGAAAAAAATCGTTAGATTTGCCTCCATAACTAAACATCAGAGGAAATGGAATATGTCACTTTGTTTTCGTAAATGAGCCGAATAAAATTTAAAGAAATAAGAAATGAACTAAAATAAAAGCTGCACTTCTTGTTTATTTCCGACATTTTGGTAGGGGTGATTTTTTATAGATAATTAAATCTCTTGAGTGCAAGAGATTTTCAAAATGACATGATTCAGTTTTTTTGTTTTTTGTGTCTGAGAGGATTGGGATTTTAGTCTGTTTTGAAATAACGAGGGATAATGGTGTCAGTCTAGACAAAATAATCAGGGGTTTGAAAGAGGTGAGAAAAGTCCAGTATTTTCAATGACAGAGACATGATGACACAAATTTGTGGCAAAGTTTTCCCATTTGTTTTTGTTCAAATGTGACATTGGAAAACAGCAGATTTTTTTATGCTTTTCTTTATTAGATATGTCAACGATATTTTAATGATTCCTCCTTCTCTTGAGAAAGGTACGAACCCTCTCATCATTCCAGATATGGGTTAAAAAGTACCAATACTGTCCCTCTATAGTAATTGTCTTGGCATTAAATAACCCTCGAAGGTTAACATGCCATTAAACAAAGAAGCGAAAACAAACAATATATATATATATATATATATATATATATATATATATATATATACATTACTAAAATTCTCATTATATTTTCACGTGCCTAACTGTAACCAAACAAAAACGGTACACCATAGCTAAATTATTATTGGAACGATATACTTAAAAAACCTTAACTTAGATAATAAAGCAACTTCGAGTTCAATTAGCAACGGAATGATTATTCTATGGACTTGTGATTGCATTGAACTTCATTTTTAACATATTAATTCTGGATATGTCGGATATAACCATAAGATATTAATCATAATTGTCATTATCATCATAGGTCCTTGTTACAACAGGAACCTCTTGTGTTATTGGATCGTCTTCTATATATATATATATATATATATATATAGTGGATGACCCATGAACACATACACACACACACACATATATATATAAATATACAAGGCTCATTAAATAAGTTTCCAGACTTTTTTCGTATGGCCACTTTTATTGATAGTACACACATGAAACTAGTCCCCTTCGAAGTAATCTCCTCCGGCTGCAATGCACTTGTTCTACCGTTCCAACAACTTCTGGAAGTCCTCTTGCGTGTGCGTGTCAATGACATTCGTCACAGCCTCTTTCATCTCCTCAATTGTCTCATAACGACAGCCTCTGAGCTTAGGGAATAACCAAAAGTCACAGGGAGAAGGTCTGGACTATAGGGAGGGTAAGCAACTGTCTTGATGCTCATCTTGGTCAAATAGTCTGTGACAAGGATGGAGTTGTGGACTGGTGCATTGTCCTGGTGGAAATGCCACTGACCCGATTTGAAGAGTGCTGGCCTCTTCCGAGGGAATCTCTTCCCGAACTCACTTAAAACCTCAACATAGTATTCCGTGTTGACTGTCTTTCCAGTGGGAACCCAGTGCATGTAGATCAGGTCAGTTCTGTCAACAAAAAAAGGGATCATCAAAAGCTTGTGGGTGTATTTGCTCTGTCTGGCCTTCTTGGGTCTGGGAGAGTCAGCATGCTTCCACTGGGAACTCTGTCTCTTGGTCTCTGGGTCATAGCAGTAGATCCAGCTTTCATCGCAGGTCACCAGAGCATCAAGAACTGCGAGATCTGAATTCATCAGCTCGATCATCTCCCTGCTGTCATGACAACGTCTTTCTTTCTGATCTTCTCCGAACACACTTGGGACAAACTTCGCAGAAATCTTCCGCATCTTCAGTTCCTCGCGAATAATCGTGTGTACAGTTCCCACACTGAGATCAAACTCTGCACTTATTGTCTCTATAGATACTCGACGGTCCTTAGCCACGAAATTCTTCATTTGGCCAATCAATTCTGGTGTTCTGACTTTCTTACTCCTCCCACACTTCTCATCATCCCTCACAGACTCCCTGCCTTCCTTGAATCTCTTATGCCACTCAAAAACTCATGCTCGATTCATGAAAGATGATCGAAAAGCAGTCTGAAGCATTCCATACGTTTCTGTGGCATTTTTCCAAGTTTAAAACACAATTTTATTGCATATCGTTCTTCTAAACTGTCCTAACGTCCAGATTGTATTTTTGAAATTCACCAGCTGTGACAATCAGGCTTTAGTAGGGTGTATTCCAATTGCTGTTGTAGCTGTTTATTTGAAGCTGAAATAATACAAAATGGTCAGTCATCTCATAAGATGTATAGCAATAAGATACTGAATTTTCAAGAGTCTACGACAATTTTAGATGTCTGTACAAAAAAATAAAGTCTGGAAATTTATTGAAGGCACCTCGTATTTGTAGCAGATAAGAGAGTGGATGATTGAATTTTAGTTTGATTGAAAAGTTTGTTGAAAAACAGGAGTTACAAAGATTTTTTGTAAGAAAAGATAATATAGGGTTAGAATATATTTCAAGCCAGCAAAATCCAGGTCACTAGTATTAAAAAAAAAGGCAAGGTCATGGAGAAAGTCCGATTTACAGTCACAGGAGAAACAATACCTACTCTGAGCGAAAAGCCTATTAAGAGCCTGGGCAAGACTTTCAACAGTAGTCTGAAGGATACAGCCGCAAAACAGATGACTATAAAAGATCTTGAGGAGTGGCTAACGAAGATCGACAAATCTGGATTGCCTGCTCGATTGAAAGCATGGTTATTCCAGCATGCAGTTTTGCCCCGGATATTGTGGCCATTGCTCGTCTATGATATTCCGATTACCACCGTGGAATCGTTAGAAAGAGCAATTAGTAATCGGTTGAGAAGGTGGCTGGGCTTGCCGAGATGCTTAAGTGGTGCGGCTCTCTACGGGAACAGCAACGCGTTGCGCCTCCCCTGCAGCAGTATCGTGGAAGAATTCAAAATCACGAAGACAAGAGACTGCTGCAGTATGCAGAGTCTGAAGATCCAAAGGTGGCGGCTTGCAGGAATTCAGATAAGATATGGCAGGAAGTGGAGTGCGAAGAGAGAGTTGCAAGTGGCGGAGGGGAGGCTTAGGCAAAAAGCTATCTTAGGGCGATAGCTAAAGGCCGAGCGGGATTGGGGGGTTTTTCCCCCTCGACGCATACCAACAGTGCCAAAGGGCAAAGAAAGACGCCAACTCATCCAAGAAGAAGTCCGTGAGGGCGTAGAAGAAGTGCGTTACTGTAAAATGGTCGATCTGAGTCAGCAAGGAGCCTGGACAAGGTGGGAGGATGTAGAGAAAAAAAGTATTACATGGTCAGATTGTTGGCGGCCGGATTTTAGCGAGATTCGATTTCTCATTAAATCAGTGTATGATGTGTTACCGAGCCCAACGAACCTGCACATATGGGGGAAGAGAGAGCCCCCCAATTGTCAACTATGTGCTAGGAAAGGATCTTTACAACATATCCTTATCAGTTGCCCAAAAGCTTTGGGTGATGGACGGTACCGTTGGCGTCACGATCAAGCACTCAAAGTAATTGTGAATGAGGTGACTAAAGCTATGAGGGGTAGTAATCAGCAACCAGGAAAGAAATTGAAGCAGATCAACTTCGTAAAAGCAGGAGAGAAGATACAGAGAAAGAGGAGAGAGAAAACGAACCTGTTATCTTCAGCGGACGATTGGCAGTTGTTAGTGGATCTGGAGGCTCAGCTGAAGTTTCCCAGACACATAGCTGTAACATCGCTAAGACCGGACCTGATATTGCACTCTGATAACACAAAGCCGTGCATTATTTGGGAACTGACTGTGTCATGGGAGGAATATATTACTCTCGCTAATGAGAGGAAGAGGTCCAAATACCAAGAACTGGTCGAACAATGTCAGCAAAAGTCATGGAAGATATATTATGACCCCGCAGAAGTTGGTTGTAGGGGCTTTGCTGGTCAGTCTTTGGGCAGAGCCCTGGCAAAAATTGGTATAGTCGGGGCAGCTAGGGTGAGGGCGCTGAAGGACATTACTAACACAGTTCTGAAGGCGTCAAAGTGGATTTGGCTTAAGAGATCAGAGCCATGGAAGAAATAAAGAGGACGATCGAGGAGCCTAAGAATTAAGATTAGGAGACATATTACACATTATAAGAGTATATTGAGTTAATATTAAGTTAGGGTAGTCGGAATGTCAGGGGGAGGGTTTGAGAATCATTGGCGTTTGCGAGGGGGGGATGGATATTGAATTATCCGGTTTTTTTTGTTTTGCTTTTTTTGTCCTCGTATAGTGGTTACGGTCCGCTACTAATTTAAGGTTTTTAATAAGTTTATTTGCCAGCGCCCACTAGTAGTTTTAGTTAATTGATTGAAACCTAATTGCAAATAGTATATGGGAGGAAGGGGGGAGTAGGAGATAGGTTCGTAATAGTAATAAGTTAGAATGTAAGGAGTTGAATAGAGTAGCGTTTTAGGGGGGGGGTTGAGAAATATGCATTAGATTAGTAATATGAGTATAGATTATTGACAAACGGGGAGGGATATCTAGGCAAATAAGTATGAGTTAATCTGTAGTAAATGATTTCGTGAGCCAAATAAATGGGAGTTTTTCCTTTTTTTTTTGCTTCGAATAAGGGTATAAGGTAAGAGTTAAAGACAGACTGAATAGTTAGAGTAGGGGCTTATTTCATGTTAGTTTGGAAGTATTAGTATCGGATAGATTTGGGGTGGGATATGTGTAAGTCTTGTTAAAGTGTAAATCATGGACGTGGACGAGTATTAAGAATACCATCTTACCTCGGTACCGAATCCAGAAGTAGTCAGCCGAAACCGGATGAAGTAAAGATGGTATTATATAGTAGAGTAGTGTGAAATACCCTGTTTTTCATTGGCTGTTACTGAACGACAGATGTCTATAAGAAAGGCTCTTCTTGAGTCATGCCGGGGTTTCTGTCGGAGCCGATGTGATGCAAAAAACCCGAAATCGGCGATGAAGACAGTACATCACTGAAGACCTACCTTGATGCATCTAGGATGTATGATTGAAAGTCAGAGCGTAAATATTAGAAGAGAGAAAAATTTCATGTAGCAGTTTGCATTGTCCCATTCAAGTTGATATATTTTGTGTGTGTAAAAGATTTTTGTGTGAGTATTTCACTATGTGGGAGGGAAAGAGTATTTATGCGCTGAAATTTTGACGGTCCAGCTTGGATATTTTTCATCCGCCAAGATGAAGAACGAAGTCTGCAATAGCAGTACAAATAAATATAATCGAAATTTTCATTCAATTTAGAATGATTAAGCGATGTTGGTTCTTCCTAAGTATTTTCTCAATTTTAGGTTCTATGCGGTTGCGGAGAAGAGCTTTGTAGATCTTGGTCGCTATGGATGTAAGGGTTATTACCTTTGTAGTTCCTGACTATTCTGAGGTCACCCTTCTTGGAAAAAGGGAGGATGCAGTCCTTTGTCCATCTGTCTATTGTGTTCTGGTTATATACAGCGTTGCAGCATCGGTGAAGTATGTTGTCGAATTCCCTTGTCTTCAATACTTATGGGGTATTAGAAAATACCTTGGAAGAACCAAAATGGCTTTCGTAGAAATCGATCGACGATTTCACAAATTTTGACGAGCCGTCGAATTCTAAAAGGTGTTCGTGCAAAAACCCTCTAGGCAACACTATTCTTCGTCGACTTCTCCTAGGCCTTTGACTCCATACACAGAGAGAAGATGGAGCAAATATTTCTTGCCGACGGCCTCCCAAAAGAAACCGCCGCAGCCTTAATGAAGCTATAGAAAAACACGAAAGTAAAAGTTCGCCCACCGGATGGAGACACAGACTACTTCGACATTGTAGTAGCTGTACTGCCAGGAGATTCATTAGCTCCATACCTGTTTATTATCTGCCTAGACTACGTGCTTAGAATGACATTAGATTTAATGTAAGAAAACAGCTTCAAGAAGCAGAAGATACCCCGCACAAACTATTACGGACGCGGACTACACCGATCGCATAGCGCTTTGGACAAATTCACCCACCCAAGCCGAATCCTTGCAACAGTCTGGAACGAACAGCAGGGGGCATAGGCCTCCTTGTCAATGCAGACAAAACAGAATATATGTGCTTTAATCAAAGAGGCGACATCTCCACACTAAAATGGTAGTTCTCTTAAACTAGTGGACAAGTTCACCTACCTCGGAAGCAGTGTCCCATCAACCGAGAATGACAGCAACACGCGACTAACAAAGTCTTGGACAGCTATGGATAGACTATCGGTCATATGGAAGTCAGATCAAGATTAACAGAGTCAAGGATGACCGGTAGGTCCCGCTAAATGACAGGCTAACTGAAATTCAAGCAGGTACTGCAGAAGAAAAATGAAATGCCTTCAAATCAATCGTATACATGGTATTCAATGAGAAACTCGGCACTGCATAAAGAAAGCATGAAGACCGATTCGACGGAAACAGCATGGAACTGGAAGAGCTTATTAATAACAGGACCCTTGCCAGAAATGATATTCTCAGCAAAAACATCAAGTCTGCCAAACAGATATAGAACATGCAGTCAACTTCCTCCGACAGAGATGCAGAGAACTCAAAAATAAATGGTAGCTGAAAAAAACTACTGAACTCGAAACACTTTCAGACACTAATGAACACAAAGGGTTTTACCAAAGCATAAGAACTGTGTGGAGACCAAGCGGGAACCACCCAGAACAACTTCTAGCCCTTGACAATAAATTTATAATCACTGAGAAGCCCGAGCTTCTTGCCAGGTGGAAGGACCACTTTGTCACGCTGATCATTGAATTGTCGATAATGGAACAAAATGTGGTTGACAACGTTAAACAAAGGCCAACCCAACAGTGGATGTATAAATTCCCGATCTGGATAGAGTAAGGTTATCTCTATGCTCCACGATGGAAAGTCTCCTGGCTCTGACAGACTGCATCCTGAGGTTATGAAGAGAGGAGGACGAAGGCTTGTCGAGGTACTCTGCACCATCATAAAAACGCTTGGGAAAACTTGGAAATCCTTGCAGACTGGAAGGACGGCCAACTATTCACCATTACAAGTAGATAGACCGACTTGATTGAGGCAACTATCGTAGGCACTCGCTTCTCTCTATATCAGAGAAAGTGTTCGCTCAGATACTACTCAACACACCATGGACCCTAACGGAAGATATCCTTCCTGAGGAACAGTGTGGTTATTGCACAAACCGAGGAACTACGGAAATGATCTTCTTACGACAAATAAAGGTGAAATGCGTTGATCAGAATTTCCTACACTAGATTATATTTTTTGACTTCACAAAAATCTTCGACACAACGAACAGGGAAGCACTATGGATCATCCAACGGAAACCAGTAGGATGTCCTGACCACTTCTTTAAGCTTGTATTTGCCTTGCATAGAAGAATGAAGACGTCATTCAGTTTAAGAGAACTCTTGAAACCATTTAAGGTTGGCAAAGGAGTGAAAAATGGATGTGTGCTTGCCCCTCCACTGCTCTCATTCTTTTTCCTATGGTCTTGTCTGATGACCTCACTGATTCCACCCAAAGAGCAGGGGTACAAAGTAGACCATAGGCAAAGCTGTTCAATGCCAGTCAATTTAAGCTTGCAAGAAAGAGCTCATATTTACTGACAACACTGCGTTTGTAGCACACAACAACCAAGAATTCTGCAAAAGTATTTTTTGCTGAAAATAATCACGAAAAAACCGAGGTTATGTACCAACCACCTCTCCCGGGATCTCATGACACAAGCCAAGACATAGAGATAGAGGGCCAGGTACAAAACAAAGTTTTAAAAAAATAAAATATTTTGGCTCCACATTTACTAAAAACAACTTTACAGTAAAAAGAAAAAATTGAATATATTATTTTGTCTCTTCCCTGAAAAAATCATGTCAAAGAAAAAATGTACCCGAAATTGTTTTACAGATAAGCAAAATGGTCCCATCTCTCTCCCTCTCTCACATCAATCTCTCTCTCTCTCTATATATATATATATAACACATTCTTTTTCAATATTTTAACAACTTAGTTTGACTACTCTGTAATAAGTAATTCTGCGGTAAAGGTAACTTTTTTTTATTTTTTGCATTGCTGTATTTTTAAACTTAAGTTCAAATTTTACCATCTGTGAAATCTGCGTCCGTTATAGTTTCTGCAGGATATCGTCTGCTCCATGCCTTTTTTAGTATGAACCCATTTTCTTTTATAAGATCTATCGACGTTCTAAGTATGTAGTCAATGCAGATTATAAACAGATATGGTGCAAATGTATCTCCTTGCCGAACTCCAGCAACAATGTCGAAGAAGTCTGTGTCTCCATCCGAAGGGCGAACCTTGACTTTCATGTTTCTATAGAGCACCATAATAGACCATAAGCTAGGAGTATTTGCTCCGTCTTCCCTCTGTCCATGGAATCATATGCTTTGGAGAAATCCACAAACAATAGTGTTGCCTTGAGATTTTTGCATGAACTCCTTCGATGATTCGATGGATTGTTAGAATCTGTGATTTTGTGGATTAATTTCTTCGAAAACCATTTTGATTTTTCCTGAGGATTTTCTTAATTTCAGGTTAGATGCGGTTTAGAAGCAGAGCATTATAAACCTTAGCACCTATAGAAGTAAGACTTATACCACTGTAGTTCCTAATGATCCTGAGGTCACCTTTCTTCGGGAAGGGGAAGATGCAGCCTTTAGTCCATCTTTCTATTGTTTTGTTTATATACGGTGTTGCAAAATCGAGGAAGTAAGTCATCAGATTTTCATGTCTTCCATACTTCTGGGGATATTTTGTCGAGGCCTGCAATTTTTCTACTTTTAATTTTTTGTCGGTACTACGTTGAGTTCTTCTTAGTTTGATGCTAAATTAGCTATTAATAATTTTTGTGTTAGGTTTGTCCGTGACAATTCCAAGCAGATTCTTGAAATGTTTTTCCTTCATTTGTATTCGTTCTTCCTGGCTGGCAGCTTTTAGTTTTGCTCTCAGAGTCCTCTTTTTTTTGCTCACTTCATTTACTGTCTGCCATGCTATTCGTGATTGTCTAACTTCTACCGAGTTTCTTTTTTATTGATCTGATTTTGAATGTATTATTTTTGTTCTTTTTGGTGCGTGTTAATTCTCCTTGTGCCTTCTTAAGTTTCTACGCGTTGGCATTTGTTGGTTTTCTTTTATTACATAATGATGCTGTTTTCTCGTTATGTCGTCTTTGCCTAACTGATAGTGACTCCCACAGAGCTGTAAATCCATTCTGCTGCTGTTTCCACGTGGATATTTACGAAGTCTTCGTATTCGTCATTCGGAGTAAGTGTTTAAGACATTTCTTGAAGAGTATCGAGTTTATTTCTCACCATTACCGTATATTTATGTCTAATATCGCAATTATTAAGCGAGGTCCAGTTGTAGCATGTGGTTGTAGCTCTTTTTGCCTTATATCTGCATAGGCTCTGGCGTATCTTTGCTGTGACAATTCTGTGATCGGAAGATACTCCTTCATAAGAGGAGTATGCGTCACAGTTCAGAGTTCTATTTATCAATTTCTTGTTTATGAGTATATAATCTGTCAGTGCTTTATCATTATTTGGATAGATGTAGATCCATAGTTTTCCCTCCCTTTTTTGTAATTTAGTACTTCCGCTCACATTTCTTATATATATATATATATATATATAAAGCCCTCACACACGCGTGTGTGTGTGCACGTGTGTGTGTGTGCACGCGTGCACACACACACGATCACTTCGGGGAGAAGACTAGTATTCAGCTAAACTTTATGGCATATCAACTATCATAGATTATTTAGGAGAAGAAGAGTGAAAAAAGAAAAACAAAAAAACAAAAAAAGTATATGTACATGCATGGACACGAGCGCCCATGCAGATACACAAACACACAGAATACATTTTTGTGAAAAGAAAAAAGAGAAAGAGGGAAAAAAAAACACCTGCAGAGACGAAAATTTGTCAAGAACAATTAATTCGAAAAAAAAATTCGCAGACACAAATCTTGGAATTAAAAAAAAAACTTCAAACTTATCCAAACAGACACCACTATATAAATCAAAGGTAACTCTAGAAGAAACCGTTTTATTTTCTGAAGACGACGTAAAACGCCAAAAACACGTGTTGAAGAAAAATAACTTAAAAACAAATGCTCTTGTGGATCTACTCATTCTAAAGTGTATATATATATATATATATATATGATATTAAGGCCTTAATACTTACTACCTTGATACTAAATATATATATATATATATATATGAAGGAGAGAGGAAGTCAAATTTAACACAAGTATACTTCATGTATAGATGAAAGTAAACAGAACAATTGCTCATTTTCTTTTGCATTCTCCTCAGTCATCAATGACTGAAACAAAACTATAAATAGTTTATTTATATAATATGAATAATATTCCGAATTATCAGTGACTCACAGAGAAAGTAAAAATACTTCAACAAAAGGTAATAAAGGTGTTTAAAATAGAAGCATATGATATTAATATATAAAGCCGCATCTTACTCCAGTCCTGTCGACAGTCTTTGGCGGAAGACCATCCATTGTGTAGGAGGCTATTCGTTAAGTCAAATTACGATATACTGCTTCGAAGGATGGCCTCTCCTGAAGGTGAATGATACACTTATATCCTCGGACACAAAGAAATTGATTCGAAAAAAGTTATTTCAATTATCGGGACACCGAACAAAATCTCGATGAAACAGTGAGCCAGTGCCTTATGGCGTCAAGTCAGTCGATTGATTGACTGATTGATTTTAACGGCATGTCAGCCAATATAGGTTTATTTCCTACCTGTATTAAGTTAGAACTTAGCCCACTGGGCTGGGATCTACTTCGACTGGCCGTGTTGTCTGATACACGGATTAGGTTGGCTGTGTCTTGGTTCCGGTGGTTGTGGTTCGAAGCCGTTTGACATGGATTCCGGGAAGCCGGCATTCATGTCCCACACGTTGAGACCGACGCTCCTTGAGCATCAGAAGGCCATCTCCCCAGACTCTTGGTGCATCGCCTGGCGCCCGAGGGGAATGCCGGCGGGGTTCAAGGTATTTTTGGAACCGCCGGGCGTGTGTGGGCTACTGTCCTGCACCTGCTTCTCACATAAAAAAGCCATGTACCATACTTGCGCGAATGTGGGGCACTTGACAAATATCAGGTTTATTTCCTGCCTAGACGTTAGGGAACTATGTTCATTGTGCGTACATATTTACATTTTTGTGTAGTTGCTTCTCAGAGATTTTTGCGCAGTTATATGATATCATTTATTCCTACCTAAAAGAAATAATTTACATACAGTTTCAAGTAATTATATCTAATACTAATAATTATATGATTTCAAGTAATCATTTCTATTTGATTATAGTCATTTTTGCACAGTTATACGATTTCAAGTAACTAATAATCCTTAGTAAACAATTACATCTTCAAGTAACTATTCTCAATACAAATAATTTACAGTTATAGGATATCAAGCATTCCAACTAGATACAAAAAAATTTGGACTCAGTTGTATGGTTTCAAGTATTCCTATCTAATACTAATAATTATAGGGTTTCAAGTATCAAGTCAGTCAGCTGATAATTTCAGTGGCCTCTCTGCTTACATTATTATTACTATTTACATTTGAACTTATTAACCTATCATTTTGTTTTCCTGGTTGTTATTTAATGAACTATTCTAGCAGCAAAAATGGCAGTCCTATCACAAGAAATGAATGCTGAGGGGGTGGCGGCAACCCCATCACTCCTGGAAATCACTGTAATTTCCCCAGTGTGGCATAAAGAAGCATATGTCTGAGACAACATGATTTTCCAATTATAAAGAGGAAAATGGAGAAATGAAGAAAGTAAAAAAAACAAAAACAAAGAAAAATTCCTGATGTGATGTCAGAACGCTTAAAACCAACTGATTTGACATCAAGTAAAATATTTGACAGTTTTGTCACAGAATTCACGAAACGAAGTAGAAAGTTGTCACTATAAAATAGCAACCCGAATGCATTTTTTTACATATTAATTGGGTTTTTTTTATTGTGTTATTATCGAAAAACAGACAGACCGTATGAGATTAGTTTGGCTATTTTTTCTTGTCATGATAAACTGACAGCATTTAATCTTAAATGGACTAAATTGGTTGTTTTTATTTATTTACTTGTGTATTTTGATAATGTGAGTCCCAATACAACAGCTACAGATGCTTTTGCCTATGTCATAAAGGTGGCGAACAACACTGGACTGTGAAATGTCGAGCTCGCCTTATACTCTTCAAGTGCTACTCTCAGATTTGACTCTATGGCACGACCTCGGAATCCACAATTTGAAGCCTTCATCATTTCACCTCTACGATGATATTCTTGCTACTCCAGCAAAACTTTTGAACCAGATGTTTCAATAATATGATCAACTGCACTTTCGCCTTTCGCACAATAAACGTTTTTGCTCGCTTATAACCCAATTCGAACTTGTAAAAAATAAGTTCCCGATTTAGACTACGGTACACATTTATCTGAGTGGCTTTTAAATCGTACACGGAGTGAAGCATTGCACAATGTGTCCAACTACCATATTAGGTACCCACTACGGTTTGAATTTCTCTTCATAACATCACCTCAAGTTTAATGAATGGCGCCCTATTCATAAAAGACTGGCGACAGACCTGAGATAAGGTGCAGTTTTATACTATAAGGCAAGAAGCAGACGATATCCCGTTGAAATATAAATAACTTACTCACAGTTACATGATATCAATTATTCTTATAGAATATTAAATATTCTTATAGAATACTCATAATTTTCCAACAGATTCACTTGGCCTATCGCTGGGACTTCAACATTACTACCATTCCAAGTCTGGGTGAATCTGGGAGTAATGAAAGTATACTCGACACTCCTCAGAGTTTCAAAACTGGAGCCTCATCATCAGATCATATGGTGTTTGTTGAATTGACACAATCTGCTGTATCAATAAATGAACTGACGTTCGATGAGTTTTACTTTCATAATGTTTTTCTATAAATTGACACCGATTTGTCTAGACAGAATCATCTTATTATATAAGCTGTTCAGTTGTTTCCAAGTCTTCATTTAAATTTTTAATTTCAGAATAACGAAATTGATATTCAGCCTAGATATTTTCATTAAACCTTGTAAACATGTAACAATGGTTTTTCAGACGTTGATCAAAAATTAGTTAAATAAGTTTTTGAAATTTTTTGATGAAGTATATTATATTCCCCGTTGCAAGAGAGAATGAAAATATAACAGTTCTAAAACGCAATACATTTTCTAATAAAGTGGATACACTCAGACTACTCACAGTTGTCTGACCCCCCCCCCGGCAAAAAATACACTTTTATGTACGGCTTTTTCATTGGGGCTGTTCAGCAACTTCGCCTGTCTCCAACCCCCTCTGACTTATTTCACATAAGAGGTTGGTGTGAATGCCCCAGAGTGACGTGATGCATCTAGTGCGATAGCCTTAGAGATAAGTTGCATGCTGTGTATGTTTTTAACTCTCTTTCAGCTCTCCTGCTGGCTAGCCACGCCTCGGCGGATAAAAAGTGAAGCAAAGACCATACACAACCCCTCAACCCCAAAGACTCTAGCTGTGCCTCCTCCTGACAACCTCTTGTGACTGAGTGCCTTGCGGCTTCAAGCCAAAGCAGCAAGAGATCTCGATGCATCAAGGGGCCCCAAAAGTACGACATAGGAAATTATCTCCCAAACCCTTTTCCTTGTGGGTTAGTCATGGAAGACAAAAGCCTAGAGGAGGAGACAGCTATAAGCAGACTGGTGCATCTACATGAAGGCATACTTTGACTAATGACTGGTGTCTGGCAAGAGGCTGTAATTTGTTCAATTTTCGTACTTTTAAAGTTTAAATGCAAACCAATATATTGCTGATTGGGAGTCTGTTGTTTCATTTTCATTTTAATCTCTTCTTTTCTGCAGTTTTCCGTGTTTCCTCTGGTTTCTTTGATTGATTTTAACGATATATCGATCCGTTTTTAGTTATTTTGTACCAAGAGGTTAGGATATCACATTCATTAAACATTTACGTTCACATTATTTTGTGTGGCTGTTTTTAAGATATATTTTTGTTGCACGATAATATGATAGCAAGTATTTTAAACGAATCTATTTGATGCAGAGATAAGAACCAAACAGGTACTACCCCTCCGAGTAAGAGTGAACCTGGGAGTAATGCCAATGAAAGAGTACTCCAGACACCCTGAATCTGCTGAACTGGAGCCTCCCAATAATATACAGTTTATTGCCATACACAGGACACTGCTTTTGGGGGGGATCTTACCCCTCTTCATGGAGTAGAGTCATCATACTCTAAGTTCGGCCAGCAATGTGGCCATTTCTTCTAACGAAAAGACATTATTACCAATATTAATCAACTGCTTTACATACAAACTTTTCGTATCTGGTTTATTCTTTGTCATCCTCTTGCTTTCTTTCTATTTACCGAGGTATAACACTTATATCCATAGCAGCCAAAATATACAATGCCCTACTACGAAACTGCATAGAACCCAAAATCGACAACATCCTTAGGAAAAACCAAAATGGCTTCCGAAGAAATAGATCCACGACCTCACAAATATTGACTATCCGTAGATTCTTTGAAGGAGTACGGGCAAAAAACCTACAGGCGACATAACTATTTGTCGACTTCACCAAGCCCTTCGATTCCATTCACAGAGGGAAGACGAAACAAATCCTACTAGTATACGGCCTACCAAAAGAAGCCGCAGCAGCAATAACGATCCTCTATAGAAACACCAAAGTGAAAGTACGTTCACCGGATGGAGACACAGAATACTTCGACATTGTTGCAGTAGTACAACATGGGGACACGCTAGCCCCATACCTCTTTATCATCTGTCTATGTGAGGGTACGGGATGGAGGCCTAAAGACGCGCCAAAGGTGATGAACGATGAGGAGAAGTGGCGAGAGAAGGTCAGGGATAGCCGTGATAGGGGCACGCTGATTGACAGTTGTTTTCAATGGATCTTGTCACTCACATGTTTTATTTCGCTGATTGACAGCTGTTTTAATGGATCTTGTCACTCACATGTTTTATTTCGCTGATTGACAGCTGTTTTCAATGGGTCTTGTCACTCACATGTTTCATTTAACTGATTGACAACACTTTTCAAAGGGTCTTGTTACTCACATATTTCATTTTACTGATTGACAGCTATTTTCAATGGGTCTTGTCACTTACATGTTTTATTTAGTTGATTGACGGCAGTTTTATATGTATCTTGTTAGTAACATATTTTATTTTGGTGATTGACCGCCGTTTTCAATGGATCTTGTTACTAACATCTTTTATGTCGCTGATTGACAGCTGTTTTCAATATGTTGTGTAGCCACATACAACTACACAATACATATACAAATGTAAGCAGAAACATAATCAAACATAATATTCAAACTTCAATGAACTTACGAACACACTTCTTCATAAAAATATATTTCTCACACTTTAGTCTCGAAATGGTTGATGTTGGTTGTGTTCGAGAGATGAGCTGGAGACGGGGACAGACTGTTTTTTGCCCAAATTCTTCATTCGACCACAGCAGAACTTCTTCTTCATCTTGGCTTGGTTGCCCAACCGTTGGTCACTGAGGGCCCAAGCCCCCTGTATTCCGCTGGCTCTCAATTTAGCATCTTGTCCCCAACTGACTCAAGCCGCCAGGGGCACCTGGTTATATTATTGTTTAACATCCACCTGCTTCTGCAGTTCTTCCGCTTATTTTCTAATGTCGCCTTTAAACTCAAACAAACTCTTTTTTTCGCTAATTTTTCAATTATTCTCAACAAGTCAAAACAATATTAATTAAAGTTCACAAAGTTCAAATAAATTTTCAGTTTTTCTTTTGTTAAAATCTATGCACTGTCTCTCTTTCCTGAAAATGTTCGGTTTTCTTTTTTATGCTGTGTTCAACAGTGTTCAAGTTTCTTTTCTTCTTTTCTTTTTTTTTTTCTGTCATTTTCCATTGTCCTGTCGTTCTTTTTTTTTTTTTATCAATAAAATGCTCATTCAATAGTTTTTTTTAACGTTATATCTGCTTCTCTCTGTCTTTACCATAATATAATAACTATAGATTCGTTAATCAAACTTTTTCAGTAATATTCTTTCTTCTTTCAGCAAGTATCTAAAAAAAGCCATCTTTTCTTCATTTTTCTTGTTCCGTGCACGACAACACAATACTAGTTTCTTGCTTACTCCCAAAGATGAGTTAAAATATCCCATGCGGGGGGGTCTTTTACAATAGTTAACGGGGTACTTTATTCATTTATCCATTCGGCCAACCACAAGAACAATCCAAAACCGAGTCCACAAATTTTCCGGTACATCAACGGGATCGTCAAGATTCCGCACATGTGCTCCTTAGTCTCCCATCCCGTTTCAAAATAACCTTTTCAAAAACAAAAGTCAAACCCCATTCCAGGGGGCCTTCACAACTCAGTCTGGCCACTAACCAGTCAGTACTTCAGATTTTCTCGACCCCTCTCTAGGGGAAGATCTTCACAAAACCTGGTATGGCTTCTACCAGTACCCAAAATATCGATCCCATTCTAGGGAGACTTCCCAGAACACTTCCAATTTCCACAACTTTTCCAAATTCGAACCCGTCCCACAGCCTTAACTACGGATCCAAAGGTATATGAGCATTCTCCAGACAACATCATGGATGCCCCGAAATCCTCCCAGATCTCGGATGAAAATCCTAATTTCAAATTACCATGCGCCAGGACAGCATTCACAAGTTACTATAAAATTTCATTCATAAAATGTTGTTTACTATCAAATTAATTCATAAAAATTAAAACTCAAAACCCAAATGGAAGTTTGCATTATGACCAGTCAATCATTTTAACAGAGGGGAAGTATATCTGTCCACAGGGGCTATCTTTCTTTCTTTTCACAGCAACCTGCTTGTATGTTTTCCTCTTACTCTCTTTCTTTCTCTCTCCCTCACTACGATTTAAAATTTCATATAGTACTTTTCATCATTTTTCTATGCTTTATATGTAGGGCTCAATCAGGTTTTTTTTTTCTAAAATTATTTCCATTTCATCTTTTAGAAAGGCCAAATAACATTAATATATAAGCCAACAAGACTCATTTTTACTTCCCACTTGTTATTATTACTCTTTTTTTCATAATCATTTTAAATTCTTTCTGCACAAAACTCAAATATGAATCGACAGAGAACAATATTTGAATGGGCAATTTACTTACAGTCTTGCAGTGTTTCTCTTTTTTTTTTTCTTTTTTTTTTTTTTTTTTCATCTTTTCTGTTTTTCATTGTTGGTCTGTTCTGGTTTGCTTCTTTCTCCCAGTCTGTTGCAATTTTCTTTGTTCTTTTCCTCTATCTCTCCATTTCTATTCTTTCTTTTCGTGTCTGGTTCGTCCTCGAAGTGTTGCATTCTGCTTCCGATTTTCTCTTCCGCCGTTTCTTTGATCGTCTAGTTCAATTCAGTTTCAAAATCATGCCACTGGCCTTAGGCACCAAATAGGAATATGTTGTATAGCCACATACAACTACACAATACATATACATATATAAGCAGAAACATAATCAAACATAATATACGAACTTCCATGAACGAATGAACGAACACACTTCTTTATAAAAATATATCTCTCACACTTTATTCTCGAAAGGGTTGATGTTGGTTGTGTTCGAGATATGAGCTGGAGACGGGGACAGACTGTTATTTTGACCCAAAGTTCTTCTTTCGAACATAGCAGCATTTCTTCCTTATCTTGGCTAGGTTGCTTGACGGTTGGTCACTGAGGGCCCAAGCACTCTGTCTTCCGCTGACTCTCAATTCGGCATCTTGTCCCCAACTGACTCAAGCTGCCAGGGGCACCTTGTGATATTATTGTTTAACGACCACCTGCTTCCGCAGTTCAGACGCTTATTTACACATGTGCATCTTTTGATTGACGGCTCGGTCGAGGGTCACTTTATAATAAATGGGTCTAGTCACTCACCTGATTTATTTCGCTGATTGACAGCTGTTTTTAATGGATCTTGTCACTCACCTGATTTATTTCGCTGGTTGACTGCTGTTTTTAATGGATTTTGTCCCACACCTGATTTATTTCGCTGATTGACTGCTGTTTTTTATGGATCTTGTCACTCACATATTTCATTTCACTGATTGACAGCTATTTTCAATGGGTCTTGTCACTCACATATTTCATTTCGCTGATTGACAGCTATTTTCAATGGGTCTTGTCACTCACATTTCATTTCGCTGATTGACAGCTATTTTCAATGGGTCTTGTCACTCACATATTTCATTTCCCTGATTGACAGCTATTTTAAATGGGTCTTGTCACTCACATATTTCATTTCGCTGATTGACAGCTATTTTCAATGGGTCTTGTCATTCACATATTTCATTTCGCTGATTGACAGCTATTTTCAATGGGTCTTGTCATTCACATATTTCATTTCGCTGATTGACAGCTATTTTCAATGGATCTTGTCACTCACATATTTCATTTCGCTGATTGACAACTACTAGGAACCGATGTGGTCATTCATATTTTATGTCGAAACCGCTGGAACGGAAAACTCAGCACCTAATGTTAAGTTTCTTTGAACATTCAACAAGCGTCAATGAATTAAAATGGATTCATTTTTTTTCCACCCGATAGAACTGAATGACATGACCTCTTCTTTTATGATTGATATAATCTATATGATATCATTTTTACTGAATACCGCTTAGGTACTATATGCAACAAGGGTAAAATAATATATTTCTATGATAGATATAATTTTTGTGGTAATATAATTTTTATCATATTATCTTATAATTAAAATATCTTAATGATAGATATCATTTTCATGATAGTTACCATTTCTCTGATATCATTCTTACGATAGATATGATTTTTATGGTAAATACTATGTTATGATAACATAATTTCATGATAAAAATTTTTTATGATATTATTTTATGATAGTTATCATCCCTATGATATTAATATTTTTATGATAATATCCTTTTTTTGATAGATATGATTTTGTCAGACTGCTGCTTAGCTGCTATGTATAAGAAGGAAAAAGAGATGAGTTATTGGTGGAAAAGTTCAATATTTACTGACATGGTATGGCAGTAAATATCTGCCTCTGATAATGTGAAACAATATAGAATAAGCTACATAATTTTCAGAATATGCCTCAAATATTTGCTTGCGATTAAATTTCTTTTTTTCGTGCGGGTTTTCGTATATCGATGGACTGCCTTTTTTGTTTTACATGAAATCCGTGTCTGGGTGTGTCTTGTTTTGACTTCCTCTGTTAAGCTGAGGAGATGAAGTACTTAATACTGACGTTAGAATATTTTTCTCTATCTAATTTCATTTGGTCACAAAATGTGTCTATAATTGATCATTTTTCAAAATTTCTTCGGCTGCTTACCAATACTCCAAATTCATATCCTCGATCAGTGCTTCTTAATCTGCCAGATGGTTAAAAGTCGTTCCACTAATTAATGAGACTCTGTAAAATAAATTGTACAAACTTAATTGTGAGTCAACTTTTTTCAAAATATTTCCTTCGTGAACGACACACATAGCCGATAACATTGTTTCCACTCCTGGAAGTCTTAGACTGACACTGCCTTCCGTTTACCAAGACTTTTCGCATGTTCTCAACAGTTCCCAGTAGCGACCACGGAGTTGGGTTTTAATTTCTGAGAACTGGGCTCCGATCGAAAGAGTCATGAAGCTGCGGTATCTCATGAATATTTTCTGTGACTAAAACTCATACACAGAGTTTATGTCCACAAAGAAACGAGACTCATTTCTCTTTATTTTTCAGGTGGGCAACTCTGATACAAAATCAACCGATAAATGTTATTTCGTCACCTATCATTCTCCCCGTCAGATATCGATCTGACCTTTGTCGCCTTTACCTCAGTACTTGAAGTGACCGGTCAAGCAGAATGGAATTCATCTCATACAGTCTCTCAGACTTCAAAACAACCCGCATGCCTATAAAAACTTGCGACTGGAATAGAGCTTTATCTCCATAAGCCTATGTTAATTTATAAAGTTTTTCTGTCTCATCATCCTGTGGGTTAGAGAATTTGATCTTGTTTCATTTACACTTGTAAAAATCCAAGATCATTGTGAATTTTTCGCGGCAGACACGAATTTGATGTTTTAATGTGTGTTCAAGATTAACATTGACCAGTTGATTTTCAACCAGGGTTGTCCACCTGAAAAATATGAATAAAATATTGACCGATTTCCAAGATGAATAAAATCCAAGTAATAAATGAAGATTGTATGATTTAATTTACACACTTCAGTTTCTTCTTTACTTAAAAAAAAGTCGTTAGTGTTAAACTCTTTAGAAAGCTATAATCGCAGTTTAAGTGGCAATGGAGCTGCAAAATTGTGTTATGGATGCCTGAATTTTCAGTCTAGCATGATATCTGTGAAATTCAACGTTTGCGTTCACTTCTTAAGAAAGGCATGAATCCAACTCTCCCCAAAATATAATTAAAACCGCGGAGCTGATTGAATTCTCAAGACATACTCCTATTAATCAGTCTTGGAGAAGAAAACACTCTATATCAGATATGTGAATATTTCTTTCTTAGGGATTTACTGAGTGTGCAAGTTTAATATACAGACCCGCCGTTAAGAATCTTGGCAGTAATCAAAGATGGCTATCCGGAAAAACTACACCTTCATAACTTCCATTGCAATACACAGTTTACGAGAAAAAGAAGCTAGGAAGATCATCTATGTCCTGAAAAAGAAGATAATGCACACACACACACACACACACACAAATAAATTTCAGCATAATCATTCGTACACAAAGGCTTTATTTGTTTTTATCATTTATTTAATACAGATTGCAACCTTGTTTAAAACCAGCGCGTGATTAGGAGACGGTTTCATGTTCGTTCAAAGATCTCAGATACCCACGGAAATATCTAAAAACTACTTCGAGTTGATATCTAATTTTATTATTTTCTTGATTTAAATGGGTAATATTAACCTTTTTTTAATTGGCTTTCTTAGTCCATTTTTAAAGCCGTCGAACGTTAAGATTAAATGGATTCCCTCCAAGCGCGATACCTGACCTAAAAAGAGAAGGCGTAAATGCATATAAAGGGGAGAATCATCTATCTGATTTTCATAACGATCATCAAAAGTGTGTTAATCTGCTTCCTGTATCTGTTCCAGCGGATATTACTTTCGGAGTAGACCATATATATATATATATATATATATAAATTGGCCAACCGTAGACGAGGGCGCCCCGAAGGCTCCCTTTTCAATATGTACAACACCGAGGTGTATATGAAGGCTCTACTCCATTCCGTGGATTGCTTCACTTATTCTTGATCCCTACCTTATAAGGCTGAGCGTTTGCCAAGGAGGTATCCAGTAACATTTTTTATTCTTTGGTATAATTCGACCAGGGATATATATATATATATATATATATATATATATATATATATATATATATATATACTCACTCATATAGAGGGTACAATGGGTAAATTGTCAACATTTTGAATTATTAATTTCGTGAATATGTTTTGTTTCAGGTTTTGTCAATTGTGCAAAGAACTTGAATCAGTTGATGAACTGAAGGCAAAGATAAAGGCATCATTTACCAATTTAAACAAGGGGAGCATCGGAAAGGCTTGAGGGAGTTTCCAAAGTTGTCTGGAGATCTTGGAGCTTAGAGTAATTTTTTTGAACATATTTAATCTAAAGTATTTCAAGATACTTTCATGTAATTTGGGAAAATATATCTGA
>OY757918.1:5667050-5854550 GCA_963585895.1 Sepioteuthis lessoniana | reverse complement strand
AGACAAATAAAGCCCCAGCTTCGACTGAGCCTCCTTCGGTTAAGGGAGCTGCATCATTGACACCTTTGTCACTCTTGTATAGCACTGGGCCTTGATGTCTAGGCTCATCAGGCCCACATTGCACCGAGTGGGCCGATGACCAGCATAGTCCAGCAGGGTTCGAGGCTCAGTTCGTGCCCGACCTTCCCCTCCCCTAAATCCCCACTATAATCGACCTATGGGTCATTGACCTTGGGTCAAGTCCTGTAGTAGGCAGAGACAGATAAAGCCCCATGCGTCGAGGCCGACGGCATTAATTTGCTGTTGGTTTTGACGCTAGCGAGCACTATCCAACAAAAGCAGATTTGAGGCTGTATGGCCCCCGGTTTCAGCTGGGCCATCTTTGGGTGGGCAAGCTGCAACTTGAAACCTTTGTCACCCCTGTATAGCACTGGGCCTTGCCGTCAAGTTTAACCTATAATCAGGCATACGTGCCGGGACCCAGATTTGAGTCAAAGTTCAGCTGGGAGGCAGAGAAAAATAAAGCCCCAGCTTTGGGTCCAAGTCCAGCTAGGTTTATCGGGCCCACATTGCACTAAGTGGGCCAATGACCAGCATAGCCAAGCAGAGCTCGAGCCTCATTGACCTTGTATCAAGTCCAGTTTGGAGGGAGGCAGAGAAAAATAAAGCCCCAGTGTCATCTTCGGTGGGTGATATGCATCATTGACAGCTTTGACACCTTTGTCACCCTTATATAGCACTGGACCTTGCTGTCCAGTTTAAGCTATAATCAGGCATACGTGTCTGGACTCATGTTTGTGTCCATGTCCAGCTTGGCTAATTGGCTTTCATTGTACTGTGAGCTGATGACCAGCATAGACCAGCTAGGCTCGCGTCTCGGCTCGGGCCTGATCTTCCCCTAATACCCGCTATAACCGGACTTTCGGGTCATTTGACCTTATGTCAAATCCTGTCTGGTGGGAGGCCGAGATCAATAACGGTCCGTGTCCTGGGCACGAGGCTGTGGCATTAATTTGCTGCTGCCTTTACCCACAACTGGCGTTGTCCAGCAAAGGCAGACTTGAGGCCGAAGGGACCCCGTCTTCGGTTGGACAACCTTCGGGTGGGCAAGCTGCATCATTGACACCTTTGTATAGCACTGAACCTTGCTGTCGAGTTTAAGCTATAATCAGGCATACGTGCCTGGACTCATGTTTGTGTCCATGTCCAGCTAGGCCAGTCGGCTCACATTGCAATGTCCAACTAAGCCAATCGGCTCACATTGCAATGTGAGCAGATGACTCGCATAGACCAGCAGTGCTCGAGCCTCGGCTCAAATACGACCTTCCTCTAATCCCCACTATAATCCGACTTTCGGATCATTTGACCTTGTGTCATGTCCTGTCTGGTTGGAGGCAGAGAGAAGTAACGGTCCTTGCCCCGGAGATGAAGCTGACGGCATTAATTTGCTCCCAGCCGGCTTTTTAGTCTGGCATTCGTGTCGGACGGGGCATTGTGCAACAAAGGCAGACTTGTGAACAAAAGGCACGCCTCTTTGGCTGGGTCACCTTCGGGTGGGCGAGCGGCATTATTGATACTTTTGACACCTTTGTATATCAGTCGAACCTGTGGTCCAGTTAAGCTATCATCTGGCATCCGTACCTGGACTCATGTTTGGGTCCATGTCCCGATTGGCTTATTGGCTTACCCAGTGGAATGTGAGCCGTTGAAGGACATAGACCAGCAGGGCATTAGCCTCAGCTCGGGTCCGACTTTCCCCTTCCCACCCCCATTGTTCTCCGACCCTCAGGTCATTTGACCTTGTGTCAAGTTCTGTTTGGTGGGAAGCAGAGGATAAGGCCGACTGTATTGATTTGCAGTTGGCTTTGCCCCCAGCCGGCTTTTTGCCGGGCCGTCTGGCATTTGGGTCGGACGGGGCATTTTACCGAATGGCTCCCGGCTTCGGCTTAGCCTCCTTCGGGTGGGCGAAATGCATTATTGATACCTTAGAATAGCACTGGACCCCGTTGTTCAGTTTAAGCTATAATCTGGCATCCATACCTGGACCCATGTTTGGGTCCATGTCAACCAAGGCTTATCGGCACACATTGCACCAAGTGAGCCGATGACCAGCATAGACCAGCAGGGCTCGAGCCTGGGCTATAGTCTGACCTTCCCCTCCTCTTATCCTTACCATAGTCTGACCTTCGGGTCATCTGACCTTGTGTCAAGTCCTGTCTGGTGGGATGCAGAGACAAATATGTGTCTTCGCTTCGGGGATTGTGTAAAATTGAGAACAGAATTATTTTAAAAGTTCTCTTGTATTTTGTTAATTTCATCAGTGCTTATGGAAAGAAGGAGTATGTCGCAAGCAAACCTTAAATAAATGTTAGGTTTATTGATAGTATTAAAAACTTTTTTCAAGGGCTGACGAGTAAACATTACAAAAAATGGGTCCCAAAATTTATCACCAACTCAGTTATATCCAACTCTGCGTTTGCACAGTTTTGTTATGTCATAAACCCCCCAAAACTTTCAAAATCAATTTAAAAAATACTCTTTACACATGCAGGCAACTCCTGATGATGGCCTATGAAGGATCTGAAAGCGCTCGCGACAATTTTTGTGAATTCATCCACTAATTCCAACCTGAAACCAAGACACTTATCAAGAAACTAGAAAGGATCTTAATTAAATCATATAGACAAAATGTGTCTTTACTATTTAATCAAACATACATAAATGAACGTCTGCTACCTAACCACACACACACGCACACACACACACACACACATATATATATATTTTTTTTTTTTCCTTGTAGCGTATTGGTAAGTGTGCTTGACTGTGACTTTGTAGTAAGCAAGTTCGAATAATAATGGCGCTATAATATTTGCCTTCAGACTCCTCTTGGGAAAGGGCTGAACTCCCTAACACCCTCAGCTATGAGTTAAATAGTACCGCAATTGTTGTTCTACACGGCTGGTTTGGCATTTGATAACGCATAAAGTTTGATACGACGTAACACACAAAAAAACAACAACCAAACCAAACTATATATATATATATATTTGAAACAAAGCAGCAGCCTCTAAGCTCTTCCCTGTTGACTTTATTCTCTTTCTCTTTTCAGCTATTATTGCTGGGAAATAGTTTACGTTTTGATATATTTAACAAAATATGCCTTTGACGTTGGCGCAGAATATCTCTTGTATAAAGACATATTATGAAACTACGTCTTTGAAGATTGTTCAAGCAACACATTTCCAAACACGATTCAGCTTTTCAATTTGGTCAAGAATATTGAAACTCATGGCTCGTGTGAAGATCATAGGGTAACAGATTCCTTACCATCTGGGCTTCCGATTCCCCAGGAGAAATGTGCATGCGTTATCATTAACAATGTCTTCCACTGACATTTGAACCCTGTAATTTAGGGCTTCTCTTAACATTTAAATAGTTACAGATCCTGAAATTGTATCATTTTTCTTTTCAATGAATTGTTACTCTATCATTTTTAGTCCTTGGTTTCTGTCCAATCATTTTGCTTCAAAAATTGTGAAACATCCTGTATATATATATATATATATATATATATATATATATACTCGTGTGTGTGTGTGTGTGTGTGTGTGTGTGTGTGTGTGGCTGGTTCAGTTTAAAATTATAAATTGATATATTCGCTGATTTTTCCAATTTTTTCATTCCCACTGCAAGTTTTGAAAAATTTGTATAATATTCAGAGGTTCCGCTGTCTGTAAACTTTTCTAATTATTTTCCTTCATAGTAAGTATAAAAAAAAAATAATTACAATGTTGAATGTAAAGAACAACAAGAAAAGAAAACTAGATTTCTTATTTTCCATCTTTTTTCTGATCAAACCGAAAATACTAAAGATAAAAAATTGCTAGTGCCGATAAAAATCGTAATGTTAACTAATATGTTAACCCATTTCTGTTTAACGTACCACATTCGACATTTTCAAACCAAATAAAACATACATTTTTATATTCATTATTTGCAATGACATACATAGGTCGTGGATTACGTTAATAATGTCCTAAACGGGTTAATTATAAAACACTGAAGAAAAAAATTTGATAGACAAGAGTCTAAGGAATATTTTGTCATCAAATTTCAAGCAAATAATGTACTTTAGAAACGAAATACGGGATGATTAAAAAATGTTAACATTTCTACGGGAGTTTCTTTATAATATGATTTTAAATTTCCTACCAGTTCACCATTCCTGTCAATACATTATTAGAATCTTTCCTAGGTGGTCTCCGTAAAATCAGTTATGTTTTTCTAATAAAGAAACTTACAGAGAAATATTGACATTTTTAATCACCTATGGGAGATTCCAAGAATATATTGACAGGGATGGTGAACATATGGAAATTGTTTGAAATTATATCATAAAGTTACTCCCATAAGGGTGTAAAAAATTTTAAATAATTCTGTATAATATCTAAGTTTCTTCACCAAAAAGATTTAGCAAAATACAAAAATAACGAACGTCATTTGATATTATTCAATTTGTCTCAAATTCCCAATACATGTAATTTAGATTAAGTATCAGTTTCTTTGTTAAAAGCCGTATCAACCTTCGAAGGTTATTTAATGCCAAAGTCAGCCGTGTAGAACATTTTTGTGGTAATATTTAACACATAGCTGGGGCTATAATAGAGTTCATACCTTTCTCAAGTGTTGATCGCAAGTGAATGTAATTACGCGACTTGAATTCGAACTTGCATAATACACCGTTCAACACTTTAGCAACTGCACCGCGAAGACTTTTTCTTGTTTAGATTAATAGAAACAAGAAGATTAACTGAGACAAAAATTACAATTTCAGCAAATTTGACAAATAATATACATATATCATAAATATTTATAACATCGCAGATCTCTGACCGGATTGTCATTTGATTCTGGTGATAAAAAAAAAAGTGGACAAACGTGAATTCATAATTTGGTTTCGATGTTTAATAATCATGTCAATAATTCAAACTAGCCTTCACCGTGAATTTTTCAACCTTCCTTCATTGAAAGGAAGAAAGTCTTTGTATTTTCTAAGTTTATAAAGAACCACATTCAAAGAGGGGGGGGGTCTAAAACTCTAATATAATCTTGTTTGTCTAAAATTGGAATACACATCATGTAGATTAATAAGAACAAAAGCTCAAACTAAGTGAAATGAAAATAGCAAATTTGGAAATTTGATTTACTTGTACATATATATATATAGAGAGAGAGAGAGACAGACAGAGAGACAGACAGACAGAGAGTGAGAGAGAGAGGTGATGTAATGGAACTTATCACCCTCGACATTCTGAATAGTAGATGCGGAGGTGTGAATGACAATGGACAAGACCAAAATCATGGCTACTGAAGCAAGCCAGAGAATGAGTTGTAACCAAATGGGTACTCGTTGAATGACAAAAGGCAGTCATATGGAATTCGAGAGATATGAATTCTATGCCTTTTCCAGTTCAAAATGGGAGTACTTCAGTTCAAAATGGGAATAGTTCAGTTCAAAATGGGAGTAGTTCAGTTCAAAATGGAAAAATTATTATAAGTATAAATATAAAAAATATTTTATAAATTTATATTTGTACTTATAATAATTTTTCCATTTCCACTGAACTATTCCCATTTTGAACTGAACTACTCCCATTTTGAACTGGAAAAGGTATAGTCAGTTGGGAACTCGATAACGAGAAAAGCAGTCGGGCGTGTTTGAGATTTTTAACGTTTTAGGAACCCCTTTGAGAAACTTCAACAGGTATTTAGAATAGGCAATGTGTTCCCCTTCCTCCGCCCAATCCAATGAACGATGACTGGAAGGCCACAGAAAAGCTTAGCCGGATCATACTAAAATGTCAAGTAATAAATGTGGGAACTAAACTATTAACGTCTACTTGTTAACTTTCGTCACAGCACCGGAATGACGGTCAAAGGCTTTTGAGTCTTGTCCAAGAGCAAGTACCAGCAACACAAATCTTACGATGTCACACACACACACACACACATGTTTTTTTAATGTATTTCTTAAATGATCAGGTAAATTTATCAAACGGAGTACAGCAGGTTTGAATTCAGAATTTTCCTTCTCCCGGGCGGGTTTCCAAACGAAGACTAAATTACGCCTTATTTTTTAACAAACTCTCCACCTCTGAAACCCTGTATATACTTACCCAACCCATCTGCCTAAGGCAGAACGCGACGCAAGACCATTTTTAAGCAGAGTAAAGCTGATTAAATTTAGAGTTTTCCTTCTCTTAGACCGGTTACCTAACCAAGGATAAAGAACCCTGTCTGCTGCTAGGTGAAGGAGGATAGATGGATTTATGCCTTTCTCAAGGATATTAGTACAAAGTGAAACGCAAACAGCCTCGTCCAGGATTTGAAGTCGGATCACTGATTCCTTTTCCTAAGCACGCCTACTTCTCATGTAATATTAAATGTTCTGATTACTCTATTTCTCTTTCTCTAACGCCTGGTCATTGTATGTTCACTTATAAGTTTCATCTATTGACCACTGATCCTCGTCACTCGGCAAGTCTTGATTTAAAATTGACTCCATAACATTTTAATGTCATAAAATCAAAAAAGCAGTAGTTGTAAAACGATAGGCTTCGTCAGACACGTAAACAGATATCCATTCAGAAAAGGGGGAGGTGGTGGTAACAAAAGCAGTGAAAAGGAAATTGGGGATCACATGTCCCAAACTTGCGTTTAATGTATCTGGAACTCTTTCAAAATTTAAATAATCAGTGAATTAATGTGGTTTTAACTGCATTTAACATTCCTTTTAAATAGATATTTATGTTCTTTTAACCGTTAATTATTGTTTTAAATTATCACATTTTATATCAAGTGTCAGTTTGGCATTCCAGGAGAAAGCTCACCAGCGCTTCAGTTAGAAAATTAGGTAGAAGCTCTCAATCTTCTTAAGTACAGTACCATCTACAAAAAAAGTCCACCCCACCAACATTCTATCAAAAGTTGATTTTCTTTTATATCAATTTCATTAGTTCTAATAGAACACCTTACAATAAAAACTGATATAAGGAATTTTTGGTTCTGTACTATTGCATGGTTGCACCACTTGAAACTCCACTTCCTTATCCCCACTAGGTATGGGTTAAATAACCCATGAAGTGTTGATATGCCATTAAATAAAATAACCTAAACTAACTTGAAACACCTGGTGAAAAAGCTAGATGAGAACTACACAAAAAAATTCTGCGTGTTGTTTAGAACAAATCCAGGAATCAGCTTCTTACAGAACAGCATTTGTAGAGCTCCTTGTCTCCAATCTTACAAACAATTCAAATAAAACGAGCAGGTTGGAGAAGTCAGGACGAACTCATAAGCGATGTTCTTCTATGGACTCTTATACATAGACACAAAAGTATTGACCAAGCAGCAAAAACTTAACATTCATCAGTTCTATATGGACACTGGATATCGCCTGAAGGACGTACCAAGAGTGATGATCGATAGGGACTGATGGAGAGAGAGAGAGAGTCAAGGGAAACGTTCTGACAGCATGTCTTGATGATTATTGATTGATTAATAAATTCCATAACATTGAAATTTTCTAACTGATTCTCTCACTCCATGTTGTGAAAAAAAAAAATATCTTTGCGCCTTTTTCCTTATCTTCGTGGCAACTACTTGTGTCACCTCCAAGTGGTCGTGAAGAAAATTCTCTCACTGTCAAGGGTAGATAATCCAAGTGTAATCATCTTGTTTATGAATGTTTTAAGCGTTTCCCTATCCCGATGACTTCCTCTACCTTTTTTTCATATTTTTTCTCTTATTCTTTCATTTTCTTGTTTAACCCTATTCTTTCAATTTTGTCTCTTTTAGATTTTTATTTCCATATTTCGATTGTTTTTTTCTTTCTTTTTTAATCAATTTTGAGGTTGATAATGTATGTTTTTCTTTATTATTTTAATTTGCTTTGCTTACTTTTTCTGCTATTTCCTTACTTACAATTATTAAATTTCTAACCGACGGACTGCGGAATCGTAATACGCAAGTTCGTACACCAGTCGCGCTATTACGTTCACTTTCGGGCAAATACCCTTGGGATAGGTATGAACCCACTTATCCTCCCAGCTATGGGTTAAATAGTACCACTACTGTTCTTCTAGAAGAATGGCTTTGGCATTAAATAACCTAAAAAGAGTTGATATGCCATTAAACAAAGAAACCAAACCATCCAGTCGCGCTATTACGTTCACTTTCGGGCAAATACCCTTGGGAAAGGTATGAACCCCCTTATCCTCCCAGCTATTGGTTAAATAGTACCACTACTGTTCTTCTAGGAGAATGGCTTTGGCATTAAATAACCTAAAAAGAGTTGATATGCCATTAAACAAAGAAACCAAACCTAAATTTCTATCCATACGATTTACGTTATTTTTGTCATTGAATCTTTTTAAAGTTTTTTTTAATCTAAAATTGAGTGATAGTCACTCTTATTTGATTATGATTTGTTTTCTTGAAAATCATTTTCTTAATTTGTATTTTAAAACCAAGATTATCTTTGCAAACTACCAAATTAAGATCATTCTTTATATAATTTTTTAAAAGACTGTTTTAGATTATTTGGGTATTTCAAATAAACTGAGCAGTATTTCTTTTAGGTTTCATATATGTAAATAGATATGATTGTGTGTGTGTGTGTGTGTGTGTGTGTGTGTGTGTGTGTGTGTGTGTGTGTGTGTGTGTGTGTGTGTGTTACTCCCGATTATTTTTAAATAGTAGGACAGACTAGGCTCTCTAATCTTGAAAAAGTAATCAGTCTAGAAGGAAACCTCTGAATTCAGACCCCAGGCTTAACTGGTAATAGCAATGGCTAGACACCGAGCAAAGCTGAACGAGATCTGGTAAATACCGGATGAACCTACCTATAAATCAATGAAGTTCACCTTGAAGTCTAAAACATTTTTATTTATTTGTATTGTAGCAAGCTTAGTTAAATTTATCACAAGACCGCGACTATGGCGGAGATCAAAATTACTACAGTCAAATGTAAACTGGGCTCTCTAGCCTTGATAGAACAACGGGTCGAAGCGAAGGAAAACTCTGAATTCAATTGTCAACAGACTTAATTAATCCATCATTTTGCTTTTTAAGAACTTGCCATCTTATTAAAAAGTTCTGAACATCTTGATGCATTTCATATACAATGATGGATTCAGTTTCTCCTGTTATCTTTCGTTTTAAGCTATCAAAACTTCCATTCATGAAGAATTCCCTATATTTATTACTCTTTGGAATTTTACAAATTCTATAAACAAAACTGGAACTCACATGGCTAAGAACATTTTCAGTTTGTAAACGCAGTGTTATCATTATCTTTTCTTTCTAATTTAAAGGAGAAAATGCTGATTGAACTTCGCTAAAAGAAGAAAAGGATTTCTACTTTTAGCGAAGTTCGATCAGTCTATGGAATAATTTTTTGTTTTTAATATTCTTACTTTTCTTTGGTTCATTTAAAAGCTAAGTGACTTTATATATATATATATATATATATATATATATATATATATATATAAAGAGAGAGAGAGATACCTTGGTAAGATTATTTTTATAAATCATCTTTTTATATACCGATATATATAGAGAGAGAGAAAGAGAGAGAAAGAGAGGAGAGAGAGAGAATTTATAAAAATAATCTTACAAACGTTTATGTGTCTATTCTTTCGTTCATACACTATATATATATATATATATATATATATATATATATATATATAAGAGAGAGAGAGAGAGAGAGAGAGAGAGAGAGAGAGAGGTTGATAGTGAAAACAATGTGACGGAGAGAACAAAGAGATTCAAAGTCAATTTTTAAAACGAACTGTAGTAACTGGGAAAGAGTGTATTCACGGTTTTTTCTAAATGAAGTAAATTGAACAAATCATGTTCCTTGCAAAGTTAGGATAACTTTAACGACTTAATAAACTATTTTTAAAGGAAAATATTATTCCAAATAAATCTCATGTATATAATATAAACTAAAGTTATTACGGTGTTAATTAATATTTATCCATTAGGATAAAAAAAGAACTGAGAAAGTTAATTGATTGAAATATGTTGGCAATATGGTTAATTACAATGTCAGCAGACACTCTGAGGTCGCTAGGTTCCGGGTCAGGAGGATCTTGATGGTGATTATAGTCAAAGAAAGAGGCTATTTTGAACATCAGATTTAGACTTAGTACATTAGTGCTTTTGAATATATCAAATTATTAAATACCATCAAGTGGAGTTGAACCAGTGTTTGCCACGTTGCACTTGAAAACCCAACAATTTTTATTCATATGTGTTCAACAACGATGTCATTATGTATGTATGCATGTATGTATGAATAAAAAATTTTGTAGGTGAAGGCAGATTAAAAAAAAAAACAGACACAGACCGACACAAACACTCACACACATACGAGATGATTTAAAGTAGAAAGTGCTATACAAGCATAATCCTGTATTTCGCCTATAACTTTTTGAGACATGTTTTCATACTGTTTTTTTGTTTTGTTTTGTTTTGTTTTTGTTTTTTTGCTTTTGTTTTTTGTTTTTTGTTTTTGTTTTTAAATTGATTTATTCGATTATCATTTCATTATATAAGTTATATAAGCTGTGAATACATCTTCATCTAACTTGAAAATCTTCAAATCAAAACTATTTGTTTAATGTTATATCAACTCCTTATCGGTTATTTTATGCTGAAATTTGATTAATTTATAAATGCTTTTTGAAAATCATAACTATATTTTCTATGGTCGATTGCATTTTTAAAAGTGCACTTTTATTTGTTCATAATCATTTGTTAGCACAGTTATGCAGTTTTACATATCTCAAATACTATTGGTTTTAAATAAATGTATATTACTCATAGATCAGACATAAAGAGGTACTAACACTCCAGATCAAAGTGGACCTAGGAGTAATGGCAATGAAGGGTACTCCACACACCCCAGAGCTCCAGAACTGGAGGCTCAACACCAGATGCAGTTTAGTGTCATACCCTGAACATCCCTTTTTTAGGTATACAGTGGGGGTGCAGTTAGATACGGTAATAAGTAAAATTAGATAGGAATGCTTAAAACCATATAACTACGTGCAAATTATTTGTATTTGATAGGAATACTTGATATCATTTAACTGTGTGCAAAAAACTCTCCAGTAAAAACGACACAAAAAATATAGACGTACAATGAATGCTTTGCCCAAACTCGTGGCATAAAATAACCCTAGACGGGTTGATATACAGTTGAAATCAATCAATAAATAGCTTCATAATTTGTTTACGTGACAAAGTAATTTCTTTCGACTTTAATCCACAATTTTTCAAGTATAAAGTTTGATGTATGTGATTAATATTAAAGTGTTGTATTAAGTCATTGAAAAAAGAAGATCATGTTGAAAATGTTAGATTTTAGGCAAAAAGAGCAGCAAAGTTTCAGCAAGGTTTTACTAGTACTTGCAGGACTCACAAGTCGTTGATCGTCATTTCTTTCCGGGTGACGAAAAGTAGAAAAACACGTAATATTTGGATAACTTTCCACTTTTATGTAGATGTTAATTTCATAATATGAATCGGGTCACAAAAATTTAATTGTCATTGGAGAAAAAAAAAGAAATTATTTTGTAATTTTTTGACGTTCTCCAAAATTTCTAGGAATGGCTAAAGCTCCTGTACTTTCAAATTACATCTCTCTGTTTCACTATTTTGTTTGTAACCTCAAAATCTAAATGAAAAAAAATCTTCTGCTTTGCTCATATGTTTGTAGCAATTAAAATTCATATCTTTATTAAACTTTTGTTTCATGTTTTGGTTCTCATATATTTGCTGAAGTTACATCTGACAAAATCATTAAAACATATAAAGTATTTGACATATGTTTATATATACCGAGTGGAAATGAAAGAAAGCTAAATAGTCTTACCAGAGAGCTAATAATACTGTGGAACATATTGGTGACGGTAGTAGCAATTGTTATATGAGCACTAAAACAGTTCCTTATGACTAGGAAAAAACATTGAAACAATAAAGGATGGGCACTATACAGAGGACAGTATTTTTAAGATCAGCTAGAAAACTCAGAAGAATCCTGGAGACTTAAAGAGATTTGCTGTCTCTTAAACCCCTATGAAAGACCACCAGATGACGCTGATGTAAAAAACTTGCAAAAACTGAAAGCGATAACAATCAACAAATATTGTAGAATCAATCATATCAAAACGAAAATCGATTAATACGTAGAAGAATAGAAAGTATCGATTAAGTGGTGACAGAGAGGAAACAGTTAATCACATGAGCGGATACAGCAAACGAGCACAAAAGAAGTCAACCCAGTCGGCTGAGGGTGGGTGGGAGACCTACAGAATACACAGACTGCATCTCTGCAGAGGGTATGACACCCACCCCAATGAGTTTCATGCATATAACATTAAACGATCTGATGGTAATACCCCTAAAATGCTTGAGCTTTGGGGAATTTCATTGTTCATTGTTGTTGCTAAACAATTGACTGATCTTAAATTGAATTGTTAGTGATACATAACAATACTTGGAACCATTTCACTTAGTTGACTTATGCTAAATTGAATTATTAAAAATAGAACTGTTTGATCTGTATGTATTTACAAAATCTAAAAAATCATATATTTAATATATATGTATAAACAGGATTTGGCATTGAATAACCAACAATGGTTGATATGCCATAAAACCAAACAAAACCAAACAAAAGGAGTAAAACACTAGGGATGACTGGGTAGGAAAGATGATCCATTGGGAATTATGCAAAAGATTAACATTTTACCATGCTGACAAATACTGACAAATGTTAAATGGACAAATCAGAACCTATCCAAGATAATGCTAATCATAAAAGTCCCTGGGACTTTTAGATGCAAATGGATCACATAATCCCTGCCGGAAGACCAAACCTTAGCTTAATTAACAAAAACAAAAAACAAAAAAGAACGTGTCATTTTGTAGATTTTGCCATTCCAGCTGACCAAAGAGCGAAAATGAAAGAAAACAAAAACAAATTCTTTGATTTTGTCAGAAAGCTGAAAAAGGTGACGGTGCACTTGGAGGGGTCCCAAAAGGCCTAGAAAAGGGATTGGTGGAACTGGAGATCAGAAGGAGAATCGAGATCATCCAGATAAGCAATACTGTAAAGATCTTCAAAGACACTTAGAAAAATACTGAAGATTTTAGGAGACTCGCTGTTACTTAGATTTCAGTAAAAACAAACAAACTACCTGTTAAGAATGTTGTTAAAAACTCGCAGATGCAGAGAGTGTAAATAATAATATGTATGCATGCTGCAGAAAAAAAACTGTTGTTTTTTTTTATTTTAATTTTTATTTATTAATTTATTTGGTTGGTTCTATGGCATATCAACCATTGTAGCTTATTTGATACCAAATCCATATATATATATATATATATATATATATATATATATATATATATATATATTTGAAATCATATATATATATATATATATATATATATATATATGATTTCTAAACACATTTTGTTGATAAATCAATCATTTGTATACACATCGTTAAATTTAAAACTTTTCTATTTTAAACAAATCCGTTATTGCATACGTACACGGTTTAAATGTCGAACAGTTCTATTGGACCAATAGATAGGACCCTGTCAGGTGCTACCACTCCGAGGCAGAGTGGACTTGGGAGCGATGGCAGTAAAGAGGTACTCTGCATTCCCCAAAACTCTAACATTTCTGGAGCCTCACGATCAGATTTTTTGTATCATGTCAAGGACACTCCTTGGAGGAGTCTTATCTTTCTGCAAAGATGCAGTCGGTGTATTCTGTTGCCCCAGCTGACTGGGCCAAAAACCCGTTGTGTGGCCACTTAATCTTCATTAGATAATGTCTCTGGTGTCAGTCATGGTTTCAGGACCAAAGCAACTTTTACACTAGATTGCTCCAGCAGTATTTTTAAGATCAGCTTGGACACTTAGAAGATTATGGTCATTCAGACATCAGTGAAAAATCACGTGTTACAGCTGTTGTGAAAAACTTGCTTGGAGTCAAATAATTGATAAATTTTCTCTTAAAAAGCAAAATAAATAAAACAAAATGGCGACTATGTTCTTGTTGATATGATTAACTATAGGAGGGTCCAGTTTGCACGAACAACGAAAAACAAACCCCTCTGCATTAGATAAAGTAACGTCATGAGCAGGCTAAAGGTATTGCATTTCAACTTTTCAAAGATTTTTTTTTAAGTCTTTGTCGTATATTGAATATCACAAATAGTGGAAAGTGTTCAAATAACCAATTTTCGAATGTCAGAGATTAACTTCTGAAAGAAAAGGAAAAAGAAAATTAAGGAAAAACGTACAATTGTTCCTCCCAGACCTCACTCCCCAAATGCCGTCTCCACCCTGATTATCTCTTTTAGGTGTCAACAGATAAGACTTATTATCGATGTTCCATTATCCACAAAAGTGGAACTGTGCTTAGAAACAAACAAACAAACTCTTTATCTCTACGGGGAATTTCACAAACCATGAAGAGAAAAATGTACCGGGGGCCTAGGTGGGTGAGCAGGGAAAAGAGGGAATAAATTCGAAAAAGGCGTCAGTCTATAAAGTATTAGTCGAAGGATGTGTATGGATAATTAGGTGGAATAGGAAAATACATGACATTTTCTGGCTCATTTATTTCTCTGCTGTGTCTTCTTGAAGGGGCGTTCTAGAAAATTCAGCTTATGAGCATTTTTATAGACATTCGGTGCAAGCATAAATCTTTTACAAGTTCATTTATACAAGAGTGAGTCAAAAGTTTTGCAGTATTTTGGTAACATGAGGCACAATTCGTTAGCTCTGGAATCTTTTGCAGAGGTCATGAAAGCGACGAACCATATTGGACAGTGAGATGCCGAGCTCGCCTGATGCTCTCCGAGTGCTACTCATCGGATTTGCCGAGATCGTGAAGGTGACGAACCACACTAGACTGTGAGATGCTGAGCTCACCTGATAGTCTCCGAGCGCAACTCATCGGATTTGCCGAGGTCATAAAGGTGACAAATCACACTGGACTGGGAAATGCCTAACTCGCCTGATACTCTCTGAGTGCTACTCATTGGATTTGCTCCTTTGGCATGGAGCACAGACTCCTAATCTACGGTTTTAGGCATTCCTGACCTTGTTTGATCGTCGTTCCTACAAAATTACCTAAACCATCTGGTTACTCTTCTGTGATCAACTGCATCCTCACCTTTCCCACAACAAATATTTTTGGTTGCTTTCACGGCTTTATGGTCCAGTTCGAACTCGTAAAGCATAAGTTCAGGGATGAGACTATGTTGCAAGTTCATCTGTGTGCTTTTCAAATCACACACGAAGAGAAGTAAAGCACAATGTGTCTACGCACCAACTACTACGATACTATCAGCCACAGTGGACACCTACCACGGCTTTGGTCTCGTGTCCTCGTGGTGTAATGGTTAAAGCGATGAACTGCGGAATCGTAGTACGCGAGTTCGTACTCCAGTCGCGCTATTATGTTCACTTTCGGGCAAATACCCTTGGGAAAGGTATGAACCCCCTTATTCTCCCTCCAGCTATGGGTAAATAGTAGGACGGACTAGGTTCTTCAGCCTTGTTGAGGCAACTAGTCTAGGAGAAGGAAAACTCTGAATTCAAACCTGTTAAACTCCGCTTAAAAATTGACCTTGTGTCACATCCTGCCCGAGCGGAGGGGTTGGTAAATAGTACCACGGCTTTGGTCTCATAATATACACGCCGTGAATTAATACGTATCAAAATATTGCAAAAACCTTTGACTTACCTGAAAACCCCCACCGACAAAGCAGGTAATTTTATTTATTGCACCTATAAGTTACAGATATAAATCATTTTTTTCAATTTTGAACTTTGCCGCTGTTTAGGGGGGGGGTCATGGTAAAATTAAAATTTGTTGGATTATACAAGACAAAGTAATACATAAATCTTAGAATTCTCATTTTTCTTTCCTTTCAAAAAAATTAAATGTCATGATGAATGATTTTTGAATTGATATGACCCATAACTAAGGGAATTTGAGACACAGTATACTTTACAAGTTCAAAAAAAGGTTCATCAGTTTCAAAAGCCACAAGGAATAAGTACATTATCAATGAGAGTAAAATCTTGAGGGTCAGGAAATACTAACGAAATTTCGCTTAGTTTTCTAATTAGGAAATCTTACTATTGAAATATTCACTTCGTTCTGACCGACCGATTATAAGATGAAAATCTTAATCTGGCAGCACGAGAAATGACGAAACAGTTTAATAAAGCCCAGACAACAAAAATAATCTTCCTTAAATTCAGTGAAATGTCAAAATTTGAACAATGAATTTGATGTGATCTGACATAGAAAGGTAAGTAGATAGAAAGGAGATCAATATCCCCGCAATCTAATTATAAAAAAAGCGTATACAAACAAAAACTGAATCAAAGATCAAGTTCTCTTTCAATGAAGAAAATCCTAAACTGACTAGACGAGAAATGACAGAACAGTTCAATATAATCTACACAGCAAACATATCCTACCTTTTTCAGTAAATTTAGTAAAGCGTCCTAACTTGAAAATGAATGCTGTATGATCTGATATACACGGTGCCTTCAATAAGTTTCCAGACTTTTTGTACAGGCTTTTAAAATTGTCATAGACTCTTGAAAATTCACTATGTTATTGCTATACATCTTATAAGATGACTGACCAATTTTTAGGATTTCAGATTCAAATCAACAGCTACAGCAGCAATTGGAATACACCCTACTAAATCCTGATTGTCACAGCTGCTGAATTTCAAAAATGCAATTTAGCACTTTAGAAGAACGATATGCAATAAAATTGTGTTTTAAACTTGGAAAAAATGCCACAGAAACGTATGGAATGCTTCAAACTGCTTTTGGAGCAACTTGCATGAATCAAGCATCAGTTTCTTTGTGGCATAAGGGATTCAAGGAAGGCAGGGAGTCTGTGAGGGATTATGAGAGGTGTGGGAGGAGTAAGGAAGTCAATACACCAGAGTTGATTGGTCAAAGGGTGAGGGTTAGGTTTACTATGTTGAGGTTTTAAGGGAGTTCAGGAAGAGATTCTGTTGGAAGAGGCCAGCACTCTTCAAATCGGCTCAGTGGAATTTCCTCGAGAACAATGCACCAGTCCACAACTCCATCCTTGTCACAGACTATTTGACCAAGATGGGCATCAAGACATTTCCTCAGCCTCCCTTAGTCCAGAGTTTGCTCCCTGTGACTTTTGCTTATTCCCTAAGCTCAGAGGCTGTCGTCGTTATGAGACAATTGAGGAGATGAAAGAGGCTGTGACTAAGGTCATTGACGCGCTCACACAAGAGGACTTTGATGGGGCCTTCGAGAAGTTGTTGGAACGGTTCAACAAGTGCATTGTAGTCGGAGGAGATTACTTCGAAGGGGACTAGAGTTTCACGTATGTACTATCGATAAAAGTGCCCATATGAAAAAAAGTCTGGAAACTTATTGAAGGCATCTCGTAGATTGGTAGGTCATTAACTCCGCTGACCAATAGTGAAATAAAGTATATTACGCAATAAATCATTACAAATATTTGCTTTTCAACATGATGTCCTCCTTTATCAATGCACTTCATAGAATCGGAGATAATAATCACATAGATTGAACAACTCTATCAGTCTTTCTTTAAAAAAAAATGAACTCCAATAATCAGTCAGAAAATATATTATTCTTGCATGACAACACATAACTATAAAAGTTAAAAACTGGATACAGTAAATCATTTGGGATCTGCTTTCAATATCTACAAGAAGTGCCCTTGGCTTGTTTTCTTTTTACAGCACCCTTCAAATGTTTCGTATGTTAACGTCTAAAAGGTTTACGACGTAGTTGTAATTTTCCGTAAAAAAAAACAAAAACTGCTGAGGTAACCCAACATCCTCCATCCAACTAAGGTGCCCAGCCCAACATATCTGATCGCGAATAAAGAGCATATCAATAATGGATGTTCTAGTTCTCTAAAGAATAATAGTATCTTATGCTAAAGATTGTCATTTAATGTTTTGGTTCCTCCTAAGAAAAGCTTGACAGAATCTTTCCAAAATGTGATGTGACGACGATATCCAGTTCAAGACTCGAAAAAGTATAAAAGGTCAGTTAAAAAGCACGCTTCAAAGACACTAAGATTGGTTTTCGAGCATTCCGAAGTCTTTTCATGCTTTTTCGATCCTTTGATTTATTTCAGAATAAAATCACACACACACACACACACACACACACACACACACACATGATAGACTCTCACGTCGATCTCAGTGCATGAGGGCTCAACAATTCTGTTAAAGATACGAACCGTTAGAATACCTACGTAGGCGTTTTGGTTATTGTAGTGAAGTTTTGTGTAGAACCAGCCACATTTGGATAAACTGGTAACGGAAGAATAGTACAATAATGTGTTACAGATTCTTTTGAAAAACGCTCCTTACATTTTAAATTCGGAGTCTTTCTCTTAGACTGGTATCCCCACCAAAGCTAGAGAGCCCAATCTAGTATTCTATTTTAACGATAGTTGTTTTATTCATATGCTTATATATATATATATATATATATATATATATATATATATATATATATAGGCATAGTTAAAGTTATAAATAACAAGATAAGTTATTTGTTGATCCACACTTATATATATACATATATATATATATATATATATATATATATATATATTGAGTCAACTTTATTGAGTCAACCGGGTTTCGATCCCAGCTTCGGGAATCTAGCCTGTGTAGCCACACTGAAGAGTTCTGATAGAACGAAACAGATCTGTCTGTGGATGACAATATATATATATATATATATATATATATATATATATATAACACTGTTAGAGTATATGCAGATCTAAGTTAGGACAGTGTAAACGCAGAGTTAGTGGTGCTTGATGACTATCAATTTCTCGATTATGCCTATATCGGACCAAGAAACTGACAGTCACAAAGCGGCGTTGACTCTGCGTCTACGCAATACTAAATTTACATATATATATATATATATATTGGGCTTTGTATATCAGTATACGTATCACGCACAAACATGGTAACACACACACACACACAAACCTTTGTATGTGCGCGTCTGCGTAAATAGGTCATTAACATTGTTTATATTATGCTATTTTAAGTTCATTAAATTTTGTTATTCGGAGTTTTAATCAAAGAATTAGTTTCTTAGTATCGCATAGTTTGTATTGCCCTGCCATAATTAAGTTGTATTTTACTGATCACGTGGAAAACAATGTTTGGCCTCTGCTTACTACGTAATATAAAACTTATCCGATATTGGGTTGCATAACTCAGTTTTCAACTTTTAAATACTTTAGAGTACACACCCACACACTCTACACATACATTCTCACATCAAGTACACAATTCATTTCCATTAAATTCTATTTCTCACGCTTCTTAGCAAATGAGTAACAATAAATCTTCAAGTTTTTTTCTTGTATTTCCTTGTACCAGAATTTTTTTTAAATCAAGGAATTAAACCTAAGTTGAAAATACTTTCTGACCTGACAGTCATATGTCTATAGTACTCAGAATTTGAACTTAGTTTTTGGGGTAAGTAGTTCCTGAGTTTTTGTTTAATTCCAATTTAATCATAAGCTTTTCAATTTGTATACTAGTTGGCACTAATGGAAAGACAGTTTTCTGTAAAGTTTCCAGCATCTGTGTCATATCACACATCTAAAAAGTAAATCTAATAGAAACACAAAAAATACTCTAGTTTTGTCACATCTAAATGAGGCCTCGCAGGAGTCAGATGCTATCAGAATAAATATACAAAATTTAAACATTTAAACGCCAATTTTCTTTTAAACCAAAGATAATAGGATTTCATTATATCCCATTGATCACAAACTCAAGAGATATTATTAGGTATTGTCTATTACTAGATTTTATTACATTGAAACTTTATTGGTAAAATTTGCGTAGTCGTCCAAAATTAAGTTCACCTTTTATATTCATTTATGCAATTCTGTTTTTTGGTTACTGCGTTTCAGTGAAGATGCAGTAACGGTTATCGTTGTAGGAAATGAAATCGGCGGATCGGGTTCAAATCCTGGACGAAACTTTTTGCATTTCACATCGCCTTTGGGAAAGACATGAATATCTGTTCTCCCACTACCTATGGTTAATTAGTAGGGCAGACTGGGTTCTTTAGCCTTGGTCAGACAATCAGACTTGGAGAAGGAAAACTCTAAATTCAAACCAGCTTTACTCCGCTTAAAAATTAACTTTGTGTCACATCCTACCCTTAGCGAAGGGATTTGGCAACCATATAAGACGTTTCAACAGTGCAAAGTTTGCTAATAGATAATACGTAAATAGCCGAGTTTTGCTGAATAATATTCAATACATGTTACTAATATACCCTATTGAATTAAGTGAACTAATAAAGAGAACATGTTGAAAAATAACTATTCATTGCATAAAATGAATACTTTTTGGCTATGATGATGTACGAACGTACAATTAAAATTCTTTTGTTAGTATAAACATTTATCAGATGGAAAATTAAGATAATCGATATCAATAATTAGGAAGAGTGTGTTTGTGTGTCCTCTATGAATAGGTTTTTGGAGCTTTACAAAATTTGGTATGCATATTTCACCTATCATGGGAGGAGGGTTGGCAAAAAAGTTCTTTATGGGGAAAGGGATCAGTAAACAATAATCTGATGGTCGCTGAAAGACTTAGCTTTTCTTGCAGTGTTTACATTTCCGAAATTTCAAGGGAAAAATAAATGACTTGTTTCACGAAAAGAAATTTTCAAATAAATTCAACATTACAAATTAGGTTAATAAATTTTTCTCCAAGCTGGAGAAGTAAAATAAATATATAGCATTATTCCTAAGTTAAGGTTAATAGTCCGGACAAAAAATAAAAATGTTTAAATTGATAATCCAGTTAAGAGGCACTCACTTGATTAAAAAAAAAACAAAGCTTCTCCCGAAAATTTTTCAATGAACAATAAATTTAATTTGTTTTTCGTTTATTGAGATTTTATTTAAAGAAAAACAATTATTTGTACCAGTTCGATGTAAATTTCTAATTGACAACAAAACTATTTTTAAAAGTTTAAACATCTTACGCAGCATTGACGAATACTTCGACTAGTAAATATATAATTACAATTAGATTTAAATAATACGAGTCAAAACATGGAAAAATCAAAGAAATAGAAAAAGTTACTAAAGGCTTTAATGAAAAAAAAATGAAATCAAAAGTAAACATAAAAACATTTGATCATTATATTGAGCCAAATATTAAAAAAAACATGCATTTGTGTTTGGGTAAAATTTTGAAAACCTAGTGTTAGTTGGTTGGTTAGTTGGTTTGTTTACTGAATAGTTAGTCGTTTGGGTGGTTGTCGAATGATTGGTTGGTTGGTGGTTGGTTGCAAAATTGATTGACTGAATGGTTGGTTGAATGCTGGAATGGTTAGTTGGTTGTACCGATGATTGGTTGGTTGGTTGGTTGTTGAATGGTTGAGTGGTTGTTAAGTTGTTGAAGGGTTGGTTGGTTTGCTGAATGGCTGGTCGCGTGAGTGGTTGTCGAATGGTTGGTTGGTTATCGAATGGTTAGTTGATTGGTTGGTTGGTTGGTTGCTTGCTTGCTTGGAGAATAGTTGATTGGAAGAACTAAGAAAAATTTAAAATAGGAAAGCAGCAGGGCTTGATGAAATACCCACTGAAGTATGGAAGACCAGGGAACTCGACGACATACTGTTCCGACACTGTGATGCCGTATATGACCAAAACATAATTGACAGATGGATAAAGAGATGCATCCGCCCATTCCCTAAGAAGGGAGGCCTCGGAATAGCCAAGAACAACTGAGGTATAACCCTTACATCCACAGCGGCCAAGATATACAATGCTTAACTACGCAACCACATAGAAGCCAAAATTGAGAAGATACATAGGAAGAACCAAAATGGCTTTCGGAGATATCGATCCACGACATCACAAATTTTGACAATCCGTCGAATTCTAGGAGTACGTGCAAAAAACCTTGACGTAACACTATTATTCGTCGACTTCTCCAAGGCCTTTGACTCCATACACAGAGGGAAAATGGAGCAAATACTTCTCGCCTACGGCCTACCCAAAGAAACCGTCGCAGCCATAATGATGCTATATAAAAACATGAAAGTAAAAGTCCGCTCTCCGGATGGAGACACAGACTACTTCAACATTGTAGCAGGCGTGCTGCAAGGAGACACATTAGCCCCATACCTGTTTATCATCTGCCTAGACTACGTGCTTAGAACGTCTATTGATGGTCGTGTCGATAATGCTATAGGGATGCACTAAATGGACGCTAACTAAACATATGGAGAAAAAGCTTGACGGCAATTACACAAGAATGCTGCGAGCAATATTGAACAAGTCCTAGAGCCAACACCCCACAAAACAGCGGCTACAGGGCCACCTACTACCCAACAAGAAAACTATCCAAGTTAGACGAACCAGACTTGCTGGACACTGCTGGTAAAAGTAAGGAAGAACTCATAAGCGACATACTCCTGTTAACCCCTTCACGTGGACCAGCAAAGACAGGACGACTAGCTGGAACCTACCTACAACAGCTCTGTGCCGATACCGGATATAGCCTTGAAGACCCACCCCGGGAGCAATGGACGATAGAGACGGGTGACGAGAGAGGGTCAGGGAGATCCGTGCTGGGAGCGCGACATGATAATGATGACGGTATGTCAACCATTCCTGGGTTATTTAATTTTGAAGTCAATCTTTATTGAAAGCTATTCCATAATTTCAAGTTATTAGAGATAATTATTGTACGGCCACCCACCTCCCATTGCAAAATCCAGCCAAATTAGATAAACAAGACATGCGGGACACCGCTGGAGATCGGACTCATAAGCGACGTTCTCTTATGGACCCCTTCACAAGGACGAGCAAGTATTAGACGAACACCTAGAAATTATCTACAACGGCTCTGTACGGACATAGGATGTAGTCTAGAAGACCAGCCAGAATGGATGGATGATAGAGACGAGTGGTGAGAGAGAGTCAGAGAAATCCGTGCTAGCAGCACGACACGATGACGATGATTAGGAAACAATTAAAACTTCAGTTATCAATCCTTTATTCAAATAATTTGAGTGTTATATAGTTTTTAAGTATTCCAATCTGATACTAATAATTTTCGAACAGATTTATTTGACCCTTATATGTCATCCTAATAAGTCATCCTAATATTTACAATGACTCTTGGTCAGAGTGGACCTAAGAGTAATGGCAGTAAAGTGATGACTCTGCATTCTTCCGAGACACTAGCTAGAGCCTCACCACTGGATGAATCTGACTGTCATACTCAGGTCACACTTGTGGGTATGCAAACAGCGTATTCTAAGATGCACCGATACGATGGTTTACGACGAGAGAGTTTCAGATTAGTCTGACGTCTCAGAACAAAGAATAATAGTCGACCTATACAAGAGAAATAATATTGTGAAAATGTTTAAATGAAAATATAATAGGAAAGATGGGGTGGCAACCCTTTGTTTTAGTCTGGTTTCTTTGTTTTAATAGCATATCAACCTTCGTGGGTTATTTAATGCCAAAGCCATCCTTCTAGAAGAGCAGTGATGCTATTTAACCCATAGCTTGGAGGATAAGAGGGTCCTTTGTTTTAAAAACTAATTCAGTAAATGGATAATTTCATGATCATAAATCAATGGTCGACCTATACTCGAGATCGTCTAATGAACAAGTTGCTCCACCATCCGCCAGTGTAAATCCTCTTCCTGTCACGTGACAGCCCGAACACATGGCACATTTGCAAGATGCGGCAAATGAACTCTTCCAATAATTGATGAAAAATCTGTGCACTCAGTAATAAATGGCACAACAGAAATGAAATGAAATCAAAGATATGAAGACAAAAAAAAATTGAGTCGGGATTGGGATGAATGTAATGTTGGTTGGGGGTAGTAATGGAGGTGGGTGTTTGTTAGGGTGCAGTTCCCGTGAGATTTGTACTTCCCTCAAGCCACAAAAACACGAGAGTCTGAAGGCTGTCCAAGTGGAAAACATGCAAGACGAAAATGCGGAGACGAATAGAGAGGTATTATGGGGCGTAGGAGGGAACGACAAAGGGTGCGCGTGAAACTTGCGCACTACACTGTACTCCCCACCTCACTTAACATCACCCACCTAACGTCCCTTACCTTCTACCCACTGCCAGAAAATAGAACAAAATATTGGCTAAAAATAAAGGATACAAATATCTCTTTAATTCATTTAATAAGCAGAGTCAGAACAAAATGTGTGTATGTGTGTGTGCATGTGTACGTGTATGTGTGTGCGCATGTGTTTGTGTACATATGTGGGCGTGTGCATGTGTATGTGTGTGTACATGTGTGTGTGCGTGCGTATGTATGTCTGTACCTGTGTGTGTGTGTTGTTGTACATTTACATCGATATGTGAATATATACGTGGTGAATTCAATATGTTTCCAGACTTTTTTTGTACAGACATTTAAAATTGTCGTAGACTCTTGAAAATTCAGTATCTTATTGCTATACATCTTATGAGATGACTACTCTAATTTTTATGATTTCAGGTTCAAATCAACAGCTACAGCAGCAATTGGAATACACCCTACTAAAGCCTGATTGTCACAGCTGCTGAATTTCAAAAATGCAATCTGGACGTGAGGACACTTTAGAAGAACGATATGCAATAAAATTGTGTTTTAAACTTGGAAAAATGCCACAGAAACGTATGGAATGCTTCAGACTGCTGTTGGAGCATCTTGTATGAATCGAGCATCAGTTTTTGCGTGGCATAAGAGATCCAAAGAAGGCAGGGAGTCTGTGAGGGATAATGAGAGGTGTGGGAGGAGTAAAGAAGTCAATTCACCAGAGTTGATTGGCCAAAGGGTTAGGGTTAGGGTTACTAAATTCAAATTCCGGCTGAGATTGTTTGAGTTTCTTTCCCACAAATGTCTATGGGAAAGGCATTAATCTACTACTTCTCCCTCAACTACGGCTAAAATAGTAATGACAAACAGGTTTCTCTAACCTTGTCAAGCAACCAATTTAGAAGAAGGATAATTCTAAATTCAAAACCAGGACCTGAACCCTGAAGGGAGTCTTCGTAAAGTCGTTCTTGTATAATGTAACGGCCGTCTCCCACCATCAGTAAACCTGGTGCCCGGCTGTGTGACCGACAACAAGGGGTCAATGTTGAGAACTCTCATGTTGGGTGCTAAAAGGTTTTAAATTTAGCAAAACTCTCCTCTCACCAATTGAAAGTGGGATACGTTTTAGCACTTTCTTTATGATCACAAAAATACCTCTTCATGTCTTTTTGAAGCTTAAGTGGGAGGTTGGAACTCGGTAATAACATGAATGGCATTTTTTCTGCGACCACGTCTCTGACTTTTTCCTTTTTCCTGACGTTGTCTTTTCTTCATCTTGTCTTAGTTTCGAGCAACTTTCATCGAGCCCCCGCAACGCAACGCAACGCAACGCTAATATGAACGGTTGATATTACTGGCATTTTCTTAATTTATTCTGTGTTTAAACCACTTTTCTTCTTGATAATTTCGTTGATTTTATTTGGTATTCCAAAGTCACACTATATATCGTCCATTTTGACGTAATTTATAAGAGAACTTTCCTGCAAAGTCTCGAGGAATTCATTCTCAAATACTTTCAGGGATCTGTTGTCTCCTCCTTTAAACCCTACGTTTCTTCAGTAGATAGGACTATTTAACCAAACTAAGAAATAATATTTTTAGAAATTGCTGGAGTATTCGTTTACATGACTTAGATCTGAGTTGGTTATAATTACAATAAAACTATTCCTTCTTAATAATTAATTGAAAAACGAATTTATTTTGCCTTCTCAAAAGCTCCTCATCAGATCACTTGATTATAATACCAATTGTTAAACTCGAAGATTTACACTATTACAATTACATAACCAAAAAAAGAAAAGAAAGAAAAAAAACAAAGGCTTTTTTCGAAAATTTGTTTATGAATTAAATCAAAACTACAGCGTAGTCGGCTGGGCCAGTACAATTCGCCGACTGCATCTCTGCAAAAAAAGGTTAAGTCTCTCCAACGTGTGTTCTGTGGATATGACACTAAACCATCTGATGGTGATACTCCAGTTCTGGAAATTTAATGAATGTGGAATACTCCTTTATTGCCAATACTCCTAAGTCCACTCTGACCCCGAGGGGTAATATATGTTTATAAATGTTTACATTTATGGCTTAAATAGAAATAGTTAATCATCTTCTATACTTGAAACCATTTGTGCGCAAACAAATGACCGTAAAGTTGAATTATTAGTTTTACATAACAATACTTGGAACAATTCAACTGTGTGCAAATAAAACTATTAGTGTTAGATAGCAATATTTGAAAGCCTTTAACTGTGTGTAAACAAATGAGCTCTGGCTGTTACCAACAAATTATTCATTTACAAATCAAATATTATTTATATAAATAGAATTTGGTATTAAATTACCAACAAGGGTGAATATGCCGTAAAACCCAATCAACCAACTATATCTAACTAGCTGAAGTAATCGTTTACACCGAGTAAGAGGGTAAGGATTGGACCGCAGGTAGTTATAATGACTGTAAAATATTCCATATCACTGATGGTGAGATAAAAAAAATGTTATTTCCATTAAAGCCTAGTTGGGCGAAACTACTAGATTTATATAAGCCCCGGAGCTCTGGTGAAAAATCATTGTTTCCACTTCGATGGCGAATTCAAACAATTTATATCAGATAATGTTTCAGCGTTTTTTGGTTTGGTTGGGTTTCTTTGATAAATGGCATACCAACATTCATGGGTCATTTAATGCCAAAGCCATCCTTGTAAAATAACAATAGTGGTACTATCTAACCTATAGGTGAGGTATAAGAGATTCTTGCCTTTCCAAAAAGTGTTAGTTCCAAAATGAACTTAATAGCGTGACTAGAGTTCGAACTCACTGAATACGATGTTGAAGTCCAGCACATTAACCACTACTCCACGGGGACCGGCTCCTCCCGATATTTTTTAAAATCCAAGATACGCGTTATACACAACTGTAATAAAAGTAAGTAAAGTTAGCGACCATAGTCGAGGGTGACCCGAAGGCTCCCTTTTCGATAGCTACTACACCAAGGTGTAGGGGAGGGCGCTACTCCATTCCCTGGATTGCTCCACTTTACCCTTGAACCGTACCTTATAATGCTGAGTGTTAAGCAAGGTGGTATCAAGTTCCATTTTTAAAGTCTTTGGTATGACTCGACCTGGGATTGAACCCAGGTCTCCCGGGCCATTGGCGAACACTCTAACCGCTGGGCCAATGTCCCGGGCCCAGCGGTTAGAGTGTTCGCCAATGGCCCGGGAGACCTGGGTTCAATCCCAGGTCGAGTCATACCAAAGACTTTAAAAATGGAACTTGACACCACCTTGCTTAACACTCAGCATTATAAGGTACGGTTCAAGGGTAAAGTGGAGCAATCCAGGGAATGGAGTAGCGCCCTCCCCTACACCTTGGTGTAGTAGCTATCGAAAAGGGAGCCTTCGGGTCACCCTCGACTATAGTCGCTAACTTTACAACTGTAATAGTCAAGCTATTTTTCATCATTTTCAGGATTCATGATACCTCCCGAATGAAAAAAATTAATTAGCCAGGTGCCTTCACTACCGTTGATGATACTTGGATACAAAAAAATGATTCTCATTAAACAAATGGATATGCTACGTTACCAAAGTATTTTTCGTCACTTCTCTTATAGCATACAAACTATTTCAAAGAAATTTCTGAAAAAAAAAGTTTTTTTCTGCTACAACTTTTCTCTTAACGATTATTTAAAGTCAAAACTAGTTGAGAAGAATTAAAAACATTCCTATTTGTCCGATCACTTTTCTTCCGTTTTATACATATGTATATTGACAGGCTGGGGTGTTTACGTAGAACGAACGTCAAAATTTAAAGAAAAAGAGAAGCAGGTTAAAAAAGAAATAAACAAAAACATTTGAGAAGAAATAGAGTGGTAGATTATGTTAATAACAGAAAAATAAATTGACCAATAAAAAATGAGAGCCAAGGACGAAAAAAATGGCTGAGGGAAAGACTGAATGAAACAGCTCTTAAATATATAAAGTTATGAACTGATAAATGCCTACATGTGATCATCTAAAAGTTTTCAGGGCTGAAATTCATTTTGATGTCTTTTCGAAAACAGCCATCTCCGAACCATCAATCTCTTCAAAGTTTTAAAACCTTGCTGGAAACTAGAAATACCAAAGAAGATTCCAGAATGAAACTTAAAAATTCCAGACAAAAGAATGTTTAGAGATGACGAAGAAGATGTTAGAATAAAGCTTTGAAATTCCAGACGAAAGAAGGTTCAGATATGCCAGAGTAGATGCCAGAATAAAACTTGAAGATGCCAGACAAAAAAAGGTTAGAGATGCCAGAGAAGATATCAGAAAAAAACTTAGAAACGCCATACAAAAGGAGGTTTAGAGATACCAGAGTAGATGCCAGAATATTACTTAGAAATGCCAGACAAAATATGCTAGAGTAAAGGCCAGAATAAAGCTCGGAAACGCCGAAAAAAAACAAGGTTTTGAGATGTCAGAGATGCTAGAATAAAGCTTATAAATGTTAAAAAAGAAAAGAATTTCAGAGATAACAGAAGTTTTGTCTTTAGTTTTACAACATTTCAACCTTTACCTTTTTTTCATATCGATCTCAGCCATTTTGTTGGCAAATATATAGTTTTAACTATGTAATACTAATAATAATAATCCTTTGTAAGTAATTATATCTTGAAGTAACCAACCTTATACTAATAACTCGCACACGTTTACAAGGTTTTAAGTATTCTTAATTATCTGCACACTGTTATATATTTTCAAGCATTCCTATCAACTGCTAATTATTTTCAAACAGATTCATTTGACCCATTGGTGGGGAATTCTAACAGATATACAACTCTGGGTTAATGTAGACTTGGGAGTAACAGTAATAAACCACTAATTCCAAAACAGGAGTCTCACAACCGTGTGCAGTTCAGTGTCATTCCCAGGATATCCTTCTGGGTGTGCCGTACCCCCATTGCTTGGAATGCATTCGATGTATTCTAAGCCCCCCCCCTCTGACAGTACCGTGGAAATGCCTATGAGACAGGAAATGGTAACCAAGTAGAAAACGTGATGTTCAGAATAATAGGAAAAGATGCAGACATAAGTGCAGTAGATTATCTAAAAAAAACTTATGTTTTCCTTTCTGTTCAAATTCAGATAAGAAGTGCTGAGCAGATGTCAGGTTGATTTAATATCTATTTCTCAATATGGAACTCCGTTTCTTCACAATTATATAGAATTTTAAACTTCGTCATAAATTTGCATTTTCTCGTGTGTTCTTTAATTTCAACAAAAGAAACACATTTCACTGATTCACCAGATGTTGTTTTTTTTTGTCTGAATATCTGTCATCAAATAACTTACCCACTCTGTTTGCTGTGATCAGAATTAGCTGTCTGTATCCCTTAAAAGAGGTAAGATCTCTAAAAAAAATGCATGTCCTAGGTATGACACTAAACTGCATTTGTTGGTGAGGCTCTTGTTCTGGAGATTTGGGAAGTGTGAATTACTTCTTGATTGCCATTTGTGGCAGGTCTAATTTGACCTTGATAGGAGCACTTGTAAGGGTACCATCAGTGGATCAAATAGATCTGTTTAAAATTATTCGTATTTAATATGACCGCGTGAAAAACAAAATAAATCTTTAAAAACAATATAAATATGAACGTACAACAAACATGATTCCCTAACGTCAAAACATAAAATAACCCTAGACGAGATGACATGCCATTAAAATTAGTCAGTCAATCAAATAATTCAAGGATTGCTTTGAACTATGGAAACTGGATTTTCTGGGGTTTATGATAAAATCACGAAGCATGTTCCTAACGTATTGAATTATTTTTTTATATACATCCTGTTGACAGGTCATAGAATACGCCGACTGCATCTTCGACAGATGCTTAAACCTCCTCCCAAAGGAGTCGTCCAGGCGGTTCTGGGGCTCTGGGAAGTGAGGAGCACTCCTTTATTACCATTACTCCCATGTCCACTCTGAAACGGGTATAGCTGTTAAGGTACTATCTATGGATCAAATCATCTTCTTTTTATCTGGTATATAATGCTAAGTAAACTTAGTTTTTCTCTATAAATTTTCAAAATTTACTCAACACTTTTTTTTAATATAAAAGGTTTTGAAACATAGTAGCGGTTTAGCACGTCAGATGGAGTCTAAAAGATATTAAATATTGCTTCGGTATGACCTGACACTGAGCAAGGCAAGGGCATTGAGTTCCTTGATATATTTCATTAAACCACATTTTCTGTTAGAAGAAAGAAATGAGAGAGAGAGAGAGTGAGAGAGAGAGAGAGAGAGAGAGAGAGAAATATAAGTAATTATGCTAAAGAAAAGAAAAGTGTTTGTGAAATAAAAGAAAGAGAATTAGTAAAAAAAAGTGTTCCCCTACCCGCCAAGCAGACTAGTATGGTGTGACATTATTTAAGTCGTTGTGTTCTCACTAACTACGTAATCATCAAACATGGTCGTTCACTAATTACACTCATACTAAATACCAGAAATGGAACAGTGAAGTCTTGCTTCCCGGAAGTTTAATGCATAACCTTCATACAACCTCATGGATATATATATATATATATATATATATATATGTGGGTGTGTGTGTGTGTGTGTGTGTGTGTGTGTGCACTAATTCAAATGGTCATTTTTTTTCCTGAAACCTTACTTGACTGAAAAATGATAGACTAAATGTAATTTAATGCTAGAAATCAAGTAAGTATTTTGTTTTGCCAGGGTTGTTGAAATGGCCGTCGTTTAACTCAAGCAGATATATGTATAAAGTTTTCATGTATGAACGCCCTTATCCTCCTAGCTATGGGTTATATAGTATAACTCCTTTTTTTCTACAAGGATGGCTATGACATTAAATAACCCATGAAGATTTATATGTCATTAAACAAAGAAACTAAACCAAATCTGAAATTCTCGTGATATTTGCGAGTGTATATATATATATGTGTGTGTATGTGTGTGTGTGTGTGTGTGTGTGTGTGTGTGTGTGTGTGTGTGTGTGTGTGTGTGTGTTCACGCACATACACATTTTATTAACTGGGAATAGCAATAAACAGCAACAGTGAGGCTAACTCTCTAACTGTTTCGTTGCCAGTACTCTCAAGTCCACTCAAGCCAAGCATAATCATATTTACCAACCCCTCCGCTCGGGCAAGATATGACACAAGGTCAATTTTTAAGCGGAGTTTAACAGGTTTTAATTCAGAGTTTTCCTTCTCCTAGACTAGTTGCCTCACCGAGGCTGAAGAACCTAGTCTGCCCTACTATTTACCCATAGCTAGAGGGAGAATAATTGGATTCATACCTTTCCCAAGGGTATTAGTGCTATGTGAAATGCAATCAGTCTCGTCCATGATTTGAACTCGAGTCGCCGTGTCCATTTCCTATGACGATAACCATTACACCACGGGCACCTCAAGCCTAGCATAATAGAACTTTGAATTGATCTGTTTGAAAATCATTTGTATAATATACGAAAGTACATGCTTGAAAGCATATAACTGTGTACAAAGTATTAGTTATAGATAGGAATACTTACACCCTATTACTGTGTGCATATGAATGATTATTATTAATACGAATAGGAACTTAAAATCATCTAATTGCCAGCGAATTATTTATATTAAGAGATCATTGAAACTGTAATTATTTACAAAAGATTGTTATTATTAGTTATTTCCAATTATATATTTGTTTGCAAAAGAAAAGAGTCGACCCTCAGTAGTAGATATAATTTGACATCTCGTAAAACCAACTAATTTACACACCTGTGTGTATGCGGTATTCATTAAGTTTTTAGCTTAGATGTGGTACAAGGCCATATGAATAGGACACCAAATGAGAATCGAACTCACTTGTGTAGGTTTGCTACTAAACTTTTCACTAAACTTAGCTTGCTAACCATTATTCTACTAGAGGTGCCCAAATGTGTGTATTTTGTAACTCATCAAGTAAAAACGAAACATCATAGCGAGATTTCTATTGGAGCTATTTCCTTCAAATGCTTTTAAGAATTAAAATGATTTCTAGTACAATTCACTTGGCTTAAATGGCAATTTTATTTTGTATACATCCCCATTGAATGGAAGCACGATTAGCTTAACGGTTATCGCTTTTTGTGTTTTACTTCGCACTTATGGCCTGGGGAAAAGTATGAATCCATCTGTCCCCACCACGTATGAGAAAATTGTCGGATTGACTGGGTTCTTTAGCCTTGGTTAGGCAACAAGTTTAAGAGAAAAAAATAGGTTTATTCCGCTTAAAAATTGACTTTGCATCATATCCTGCTCATGGTGGAGGGATTGGGTAAATAGTTGCCACTAAACGCCATTTGTAATAATCCAAATTCTTGATATAACGAAGAGAACAGTAAAATTTTAATTAGAATCCTTTATTTATTTCTAAATAGAAACATCAATATCTTTATGAAACGCTTTAACAACGAGAATCTAACGGATTCGCGGGTTGTCTTGTTAATCTGCAAGACTGGCTTGTCAACCACAACGGTCCTGTGCTTGTTGCTATAACGATTAAGCGTTTTCCTTATTAGCAATAAAAGTATTTAAATAACACTAGTGGATTTCTTAACAGAAGTTTTTACGCCAGGAGAAAATTCAGATTTTTTAAAAATGGAAAATAACTTGCCGTTGAAAAAATGCAGAAATAGAAAATAAAGAAAAAAAATAAGATCATTATAATTCGATAGAAATATTTTTAAAATATCAGGATTCAGATTTAATGTACATAATTAATCAGAAGATTTGCATAAGAAATCAGAAGATTTGCTTTATTAATCAGATAGATTTACATCAGTAATCAGAAGATACGAGGTGCATACGATAAGTTTCCAGACTTTTTTCGTATGGGCATTTAAAATTGTCGTAGACTTTGAAAATTCACTATGTTATTGCTATACATCTTATGAGATGACTGACTAATTTTTAGGATTTCAGGTTCAAATCAACAGCTACAGCAACAATTGGAATACACTCTACTAAAGCCTGATTGTCACAGCTGGTGAATTTCAAAAATTCAATTTGGCACTTTAGAAGAACGATATGCAATAAAATTGTGTTTTAAACTTTGAAAAAATGCCACAGAAACGTATGGAATGTTTCAGAATGCTTTTCGACCATCTTGCATGAATCGAGCATCAGTTTTTGAGTGGATAAGTGAGTCAAGGAAGTCAGGGAGTCTGTGAGGGATTATGAGAGGTGTGGGAGGAGTAAAGAAGTCAATACACCAGAGTTAATTGGCCAGAGGGGTAGGGTTAGAGTTACTATGTTGAGGTTTTAAGGGAGTTCAGGAAGAGATTCCTAGGGAAGAGGCCAGCACTCTTCAAATCGACTCAGTGGCATTTCCACCAGGACAATGAACCAGTCCACAACTCCATCCTTGTCACAGACTGTTTGACCAAGATTGGCATCAAGACAGTTGCTTACCCTCTCTATAGTCCAGACCTTGCTTCCTGTGACTTTTCGTTATTCCCTAAGCTCAGAGTCTGTCGTTGTGTGACAATTGAGGAGATGAAAGAGGCTGTGACGAATATCATTGACACGCTCACACAAGAGGACTTCCATGGGGCCTTCGAGAAGTTGTTGGAACGGTAGAACAAGTGCATTGCAGCCGGAGATTAGTTCGAAGGGGACTAGAGTTTCATGTGTGTACTATCGATAAAAGTGCCCATACGAAAAAGTCTGGAAACTTATCGTATGCACCTCGTAGCTTAGTTTGTCACTTAAGTTTCAGACTGCTTACAGTACCTGCTCTCATCTATCTTTTTTAGTAAGATTGTTGCTGCTTAAAATTGTTAATAAGTATTCACTAAACTTTGCTTAGTCTGGAACACAGACCGGAAGATGCATAGAGTACCTGCTGAAAATTACCAAAATGCCATAAACAATGAATCGAAATGAAATCACCAAAGAGCTTTTAAACTCAAAGTGCACAAACCGAATCACCCAAAAGAAACGCAGGAGAATTTTGATAATTAAAAATCCCTGGTAGACCTTCGAAATTAAACAAAAGAAATCAAGGAAAACTAGTTATGTAATCAGTATGTATCTATCCAACCCAAGGTCAATGATTGTTTATTTTTTGCTGATAATTATGCTATCATTATCTTACAAAAAGTTGACAGTTCATCAAGTAATGAATTAAGACAGCTTCAGGAAAGCATTTACCCAACCCCCTTTGCCACAGACAGGATGCGACACAAAGTCCATTTTTAAGCGGTGTACAGCTGGTTTGAATTCAGAGTTTACCTTCTTCTAAATTGGTTGCCTAACCAAAGCAAAACTACCCAGCTTGTCCTACTACCTACCCAACGCTGGAGGGAGAAGAGAAGAATGCATGCTTTTCCTGAGGGCATTAACGTGAATTGAAATGCAAACAGCCTCGTCCGGGGTTTGAACTCGGGTTACCGTTTGCATTTTTAATGACGATAACCGTTACGCTAAGTGTGCCTCATTAGTTCATTGAAAAATATAAAGTGAAGTACATTCTAATGCAAGAGAGTGTATCTGGAAATCATTTAGTTCCAGAAACAATCCAATGTATACAAAAAGATAGAAAAAATTTGGCTTTGTTTCATGGCATATCAACTTTTGTAGGTTATTTAATGCCAAAGCTATTCTCCTAGAAGAACAGTAGCGGTACTATTTAACCCATGGCTGGGAAGATAAGGGGGTACATACCTTTCCCAAGGGTATTTGGCCGAAAGTGAACGTAATAGCGCGACTGGAGTACGAACTCGCGTACTACGACTCCGCAGTCCATCACTTTAACCATTACACCACGAGGGTTACAGCAAAAGCAGTAATGCAAGATAGTTGATTGGTTGATTTATTGACTATAACGGCATGACAACCCGTGTAGGGTAATTTTATGCCAAGATGTTAGAGAAGTGTGTTCATTGTACATTTATATTTAAATTTCTGTGCAGTTGTTTCTTTCGAGTTTGAACATCAAGTATTCCCATCGAATACAAAGAATTTTTAAACAAATCTTTTTTGTCCCATAGATGAGACCCTAACAGGTACTACCCCTCCCGCTCAGAAAGGAAAGGGTCAGAAATGGTAATGAAGGGATACTCCGCACCGTCCAGATATAGGGAACTGGAGCTTCAACATTCAATGCCGTTTAGTGTCATATACAGGATATTCCTTTTTGGAGGGAGGAGTCTTACCCCCTCTGCAAGAGACGCAGTCAGCGTATTCTAAGCCCTACCGACAAGGCGAAGAAAAATTGATAAAAATAAAGTTTGGGGTGTTCTTTCTATGCAGATTTGTCGACTATCCTACTATAAAAATAATCTGTATTAGATAGGAATACTTGATATCATTCAACTGTATTCAAAAAACTCTTAAGAAACTACTACCCAAAAATGCACAATAAACTTCTAGGCATAGAATATACCAAGACGAGTTGATTTGCCTTCAAAATCAATCATTCTATCAATCATCTTATCGTAATGATATTAATTTTTAAATGACAATAAATATGGCAAAATAGACTTTGTTTAGAAAGATGAAATAAGTAGAAGTGATTTTTTACATTGTGAGTCCCATTGTGTCTACAATTCAAGACTTGATCTCTAATCCAACGTAGAATGGTATATCAGCTAGTGATAAAATTATGCCTGCCTCCTCGTTTCTTAATACAAGCAACAGCAATCTTTGTTTCACATGTATAAAAAGAATTTCAAAAGAGACAATAATGACAATATAGATGATGAGGGCCAGATTTAGAAAATGCCTATTGTAATATTGAATATGGGAATGACAAGCGTAAGTAAGCAAAAGGAAAGTTGGTTTTTTTTAATTTCTTTTTGTTAAAAAAATTATACTTTAACTTTTAAATTAGCTTAAATGACCAAAAGCAATAAAGCCATGTCGCGCTATGAGAGTCATAAATAGAAAATTAATGGCGCCTCACTTTGAAAAATGTGCACATTATGTGAATGAGAATCTTCTACCATGAGAATAAGTGCCGAGCATATTATATTCGAAGCCACGATAACAACTGAATACAATAAAAGTAACGAAAAAGTGTACATTGTAGCAACTGAAAGAACGTTAAAAACAAGAAAAGTTATCACAACTACACTGTCCTAATCTATTTGGGAAATTATAAGAAAAAAGAGAAAAAAACAGTTATAACTTTGAATATAGTTTAAAAATCATACCGATACGATAATATTAAAAAAAAGTATATTATGCTTCAATAAAGATTAACAATCATCTGCTATAAATATCCAGAAAAAATAAAACTGAAAAATTCAAACATCTAAACAAATGATTATCAAAATATACCAAAAGATTATAATTTTAAAGACTAAAATTAAACAATACAACTTAAAATTTTAAAAAAAGTGAATATACATAAATCTGGAACTCAAAATTAATCTCTTTGAAATGATTAAGGATTAAATTTTATGCGTTAAAGGATTATTTTATTCCTCTGATGAAATGAGAAAATAGTTTGCCAAATTGTCGTCAGTTCATATTTGAATTAGATGTAATAGATATATAAAATATACAAATATATAAAATAGATATAATAAATATACAGATATATAAATATTCAAATTTATAAACTAGATGTAATAAATATACAAATATAGAAAAATACAAAATAGATGTAATAAATATACAAATAAAGTAAAGTTGGCGACCGTCGTCGAGGGCTACCCGAAGGCTCCCTTTTCAGTAGCTAATACACCGAGGCGTAGGGGAAGAAGCAACTCCTTTCCCTGGATTGCTCCACTTTACCCTTGAAAGGCACCTTATAATGCTTAGTGTTAAACAAGGAGGTGCGAGGATCATGAAATAAGATTCCAGACTTTTTTCGTATGGGCACTTTTATTGATAGTACACTCATGAAACTCTAGTCCCCTTCGAACTAATCTCCTCCGGCTGCAATGCACTTGTTGTACCGTCCCAACAACTCCTGGAAGGCCCCATGGAAGTCCTCTTGTGTGAGCGTGTCAATGATATTCGTCACAGCCTCTTTCATCTCCTCAATTGTCTCATAACGACAGACTCTGAGCTTAGGGAATAAGCAAAAATCACTGGGAGCAAGGTCTGGACGATAGGGAGGCTGAGGAACTGTCTTGATGCCCATCTTGGTCAAATAGTCTGTGACAAGGATGGAGTTGTGGACTGGTTCATTGTCCTGGTGGAAACGCCACTGAGTCGATTTGAAGAGTGCTGGCCTCTTCCCTAGGAATCTCTTCCTGAACTCCCTTAAAACCTCAACATAGTAACCCTAACCGTAACCCTAACCCTTTGGCTAATCAACTGTTAAAGCTCCCCAAAGTTCCAACATTTCTAGAACCTCACTATCCATCAGATTGTTTAGTATCATATTCAGGGCACTCGTTGCGGAGTGGGGGGGTCTTACCTCTCTGCAGAGAAGCAGTCGGTGTATTCTACAATCCCAAATAATAATTAGAAGAAGAAGAAGAACAACAACAACAACAATAATATTAAAGATGCATTGAAAGCGCATCAACAATTTATCCCTTGCACTAACTAAACTGATATTCAAAGAACGTGGGATGCTAAAAGACATAACAACAAATGAGTAAGTAAAAAGTAAAGTTCGCGACCCGAAGGCTCTCTTTTAGATAGCTACTACACCAAGGTGTAAGAGAGGGCGCTACTCCTTTCACTGGATTGCTTCACTTTACCCTTGATCTGTATCTTAAAATGTAAAGTAAGGAGGCATCAAGTACCATTTTTAGAGCATTTGGTATGACTCGATCTGGTATTGAACTCGGGTCTCGCGGGCCATAGGCGAACACTCTAACAATTGGACAACAAATGAAATAACATGAAACTCATATAGTAAGGTAAAATCCCTTACAGATACAGCAGATAAAAAAGCAACATGCTTCTCTTTCCCGCTGGTCACAAGTAGACATCTTTTTTCGAAATGAATTTTTCATTCTTATTACGCTATTCTGATAGTGAAACATTAAAATTCATTTTTTTGTGTTGTCTTCCTTTTCTCATACCTCTAGATTTTATTTCAAAACTTACCCTTATATACATATATATATATATATATATATATATATAAGTTCGGATAGCGTAGACACAGAATCAACGGCATTCGTTGACTGTCAAAAATCGATTGCCTAAATAGACAACCACGTAAATCTCAACCTGAGATAAGTAAATCGAGTGAAGGGAACCATATATCAGGAGAATTACCACAGTACCACGGTTCCCTTTGGATGTCAACCCAACGCACCCAATGTGAAAAAGAATGGAATTCGTATAAATTGGCCTAGAGCTAATGACGCTAAATAGAAAACCCTTGATGAAGAGTTGTCTTTCATTTCACGAACAAGTCTGAAAGGATCTATCGAGGTGAAATTATATTTGTTCACAAATATTATGCATGCAGTGTGTTTAGAACACTTTGGATCAGAAGAGCAGGAAAACCATAAAAGAACTGCTAATTGAAGACAAAGAGAGAAAGGTCAGCTTAGATTCGAACAAAGGTTCCTGAAAAAACGACTGAGGGAAAAACCTGGTGACAAGACTTTGATAAAACAACAATTGTCAAAGATAAAGGAAAAAATCTTTGTCATATCACGATCGGAAAACGCAAGGAAACGGTGGTTAAAAAAAGAAAAGCAAGACGCGCTTACGATAAGAAGCCATTTAAATTCACCAAAAAATTGTTTGAGGAGGAAAAAAATGGAGGTCTTAATGTACTGAAAGAAACCTTGGAAACACATCTACAGAGAAAATATTCCGATCCGCTCGCTATGGGTGATTTCGGTGAATTCAATAGACAATAACCCCCGGAAGAAACATTTGACAAATCTCCAATAAAACTGGGAGAAGTAAAAGATTTCGTGCAGAAGGCAAGAGCTAAAAGCACACCAGGTATCAATGGTATCTCCTATAAATTGTATAAAAGATGCCCTAAAGTTTTGACATCTCTTTGGAAACTCCTACAAGTCGAGCATATCAAAAAAATAATCGCAGAGGATTGGGGATTAGTAGACGGAATATATATACCAAAAGAAAAGAACTCTAAACATCTGGAACAATTTCGACCAATTTCGTTGCTCAATGTAGAGGGGAAAATCTTCGTATTGAACAACAAATTTATCAATATCTTAATTCAGAGAGCAGGAATTCCTAGTTTTCCTGGTTGCATCGAATATGTTGTGGGAGCGAAATAAATCAGCTGAACTTCATGTCATTTGGTTGTGAAGTATATTGACCTTCGACCCGGCCAGGCATGCCATTCCAAAGACAGCGAAAGTGCATATTCCATCGGCGTGGGCGAGCTTGCCTGACAAAATGGGACAAAGTAAAATCCCGCGGTACAGTCATAAACTGATGCACCGGAAGAGAGTGACCTGTGAACTGCATGACAGTTATTTCCGCTCGATGACAATCAAACATGCCATTCCAAGGACAGCGGAAGTGACACATCCCGATGGCCAGTTATGGGGAGATATTGAGTGGGCGATTGAACTATTATATAACTCGGTGAAGACAGGAAATCAGTTAGTTTGGAGACCAGAGAAGTTGCAGACAAGATGTGGTAGAGAAAGCCAGCACTCAGCAGAAAGCTGGGCCCCGGACCTCCGGTTGAGCAACCCTAGAGAACGAAAAAGACACAACGCTGATGGCCATAAGAGTGGGGGTCAATATGTTGCAGTTCTGTTCGGTCTCCAACTCCCTCTCACACGCAACCTTTCAAATAAAGTGAGAGGTATATTTTTAAAGAAGTCTTCGCTCGTCTTCTTGATTGTATCGTTGTGTTCTGCATGAATCTGCATATAATTATACAACAGTTGGACCTTGAAGATGCATATGGCTCAGTAAAACACCCGCTCATTGAGAAAGCAATGGATTTCTTTTGGATCCCAGAAGACATTAGAAAGCTTATATCAGGATACTATAAATGTATATATATGAGATTTTCTAATGCTAAATATTCCACAAATTGGCAGAAATTAAAAGATGGGCTGTTATCTCTCCATTAATTTTCGTTTTGCTAATGGAGATGTTACTACACAGTACTAAAGATACCACTAGTACGAAAAATGTCCCATCGATAAAGGCTTTTATTGATTACATGACTGTAATTTCAGAGTTGAAATCACTCATGAAAAAACTACTGAAACGCCTACAGGAGCTTTTCAAGTGGGCAGTAATGACGATAAAACTTTCTAAAAGCCGTTTTCTATCCATAATCAAAGGAAAATCCCAAGAAATTAAATTTGCTATCGATGATAACGTAATCCCCACAATACGCGAAAAAAGCGTAAAAAGCATCAGTCGCTGCTATTCCCTTCCACTAACTGATCGTTACTGGTGGCAAGATATTTTAAAACAATTGAAAGATGGATTACTCTCTATTGATAAATGTGACCTCATTGCAAAAGATAAACTGTAGTGTATTTATTTTGGTTTAATCCCAAGATTAGCATGGCCCATGCAAATATATGAGGTATCGCTTTCGAGAATTAAAAAAACTGGAGCGCTTAATCAGTAAAATCTTAAAGAAATGGTTTGGAGGTCCTGAATCCTAAACAAACGTGCAGTTCATCAACGAAGCTGAAGCTACCAACAAAGTCACTTGTTGGGGAATTTGAATTAGGTAAAGCATGACTGTTCCAAATGCTGTGCGACTCTGTGGACCCACTGGTGAAAAGTGCACAACCTGCCATAATAACAGCACGAAAATGGGACGCAGAATATGCTGTGGAGACGGCAGAATCTTCCCTCAAAATGAAAGAAGTAATCGGCTCTGTGGCAACTGGAAAAGCCGGATGTGGTCTTCACCCACAACGATGGTGGTCAAAAGAGACCACAAAGAATAAACGAAGAATGGTTTTGGAAGAGATTGATCATTTTGAGGAAAGCAAACGTCTCACCATAGCTGTGGCACAACCCAAACAAGGTGCATGGACTAGGTGGGAAAACACCAAGGACAGGACCATCACATGGAGCGACATCAAGCAAAGGAGGCCTAAACAATTAGGTGTCCTCATTAAGGCAGTTTATGACATATTACCTACACCAGTAAATTTAAAACTCTGGAGATTAAGTACATCCAACCTTTGCAAAGCATGTGGGAAGATTGCTAATCTCAAACACATTCTAACTGGATATCAGTATTCCGTAAGAAGTTACATGTGGAGACATAATGAAATCTTTGGGATAGCAAAAATGTGTTGTGAAACTGCCAATAAAATTTAATGGATAAAAACAAGTATACAATTTGGAAACGTTTCGAAAACTCCACATAGAAATAGACACAAACCAACATTGCTTGATGGTTGCACGGAATGGCGCGTTATTGCTGACGGAGACGGCAACTCGCTTTTCCAACGGAAATAACATCAACTCGTCAGCGTCCATATCTCATCATATGGATCGCATAACATTCGACAAAAGGTGGGTGAATGCAGCGAACCTGGTCGTACGAAAGGGAGCAACGTTGGAGTCATCCTTCCCTCCTTTTCCTGCCCATGGCATCTACGGTACCGGTCCTTTGGGACTCCATCCCGAGTAAGTTGTTAGTCTCCAAGTCCTTCCCCATCCCTATTATTTTTGCACCTCAACCCATACTCCACCACACTTTTACCGAAGATCTTGGAATTTCATTTGTACAGAATTTATATTACCTGCCATCAACTGCCCATACCACGCCCCATTAGATTAGGAAACCTCTCCCACTTAGGGTAGGTCCAGTCCAGCTTGTTTTCGGTGTTTTCGGACACCGGAAAACAGTCGGCCTCCACTTCGTTGACGGGGGTGGGCAACAATTTATATTTCGGGTTTTTTCTCCCATCCCCATCATATAACATTTCTGTAAATAAACCATATATTGTAAATAAAATCATTCATTCCATTCGGGTTTTTTTAGTAGGTCTTTTCACAGAGCAAATGTGGTATTTTGGTGTTTGCAGCATTATTGGTAATGGATGACTGTCTCTGTATTGTGCTGTTGAATGGGTCGGCGAATGCAGTTAGCTAGGTTCCCTTAGAATATATAAAAATACATGACCGCTTCCTTCCTCTCCTCTGTAAAATTTTAAGGCTTCATGCCTTCCTTAATGTAAATTTGAGGAAAGAAGCAGTTAATTCAAAAAAAGTTATCATTGCTGAATTAACGATCTCTTTCGAGGCCAACATCGACTGGGTGCATATTTCCTCTTAAGATTGGATGCTGAGGTTTTATTTCGAACTCAACCTCTACATTTTTAACCAAACTCGGACTTTCACTAGCAAAGAAGAGGGAATATATAAAAAAGATCCAAAACAAGACTGTAAATGCATCTAAACGTATATGGCATTCATACAGATCAAACACCATCCAATAAAGTCTGATCGTATTGTTAAATAGTGCTGGGGCGCACTGGATTAGTGGTAATGATGCTTCGGCCCCGAAACCGTGCCTGAACCCAGGGTCATCATCTGATGAAGTCTTTATTGGAAGCTAAACTGCGTTTTTGCGGCAGTTCTTGTATATAATTTACATATATATATATATATATACATATATACACGAGTGTCTGTGCATCTGTTTGCATGGCAAAGGTATGCAATATACAGTGGTTGAGAGAAGTATAATCAAAAGGACGAACAGAGACAAATTGAGATAGATGACAGATTTGTATGAAAACAGGTATAAAGCACAAAAAAGTTTTTTTAAATGCATGACGTTTATAAACGGGTGTGGTTAATTCTAGCCTCTTCACTCAGCACTCAACATCTGCCTCTCTCTCTCTCTCTCTCTCTCTCTCTCTCTCTCTCTCTCTCTCTCTCTTAAATAGACTCAAAGACACTCTCAGTCCGTTTTCCTTTCTAATTCACATATGCAAACAACAGCGGTGTTTCTCGAACCTAGAAAGGCAATTCTCCCCAAATGTCTTTGCCGAGTGCCTAAGTGAAAACAGCAGCCAAACGAGAAACCAAACGGAACAAATACGTTGAGCATGTTTTTTGTTGCTTTCTTCCTTTATCTCCAATTTTCTGCTCTGATATAGGAAACATGAGATTTAGTAATACTGTCAACACTATTTCTTTCCAGAATCAACTGTGTGACAAACAAAAACAAACATGAGATTTGCTTATCATCTAAACTTTTAGAATTTTCGCCACCGACATCCCCACCCACCTTTTAACTTATTTTTCAAATCTTAGACTCGCAGAAATAATGTTTCTGGCATCCTATTGACACTGGATTACTTCATACACCCTTTTTAATTACCATATATACTCGTGTAATGAACGACTTTTAAAGACCAGTTTTTCACATCAAAAACAGTTGGTCGTTCATCACACAAGACTGGTTTCTGAATTCGTTAAAGTTTAATGTCGTTCATTCCACTCTATATATAATAAAAACATCTTTTTTTTTTGGTTAAAAATTAGGGTCATTTATTACATGAGTATACAAGGTAAAAGTAATTAAAGCTTCTATAAAATAGTCCATTCAAAAAGGGACGTAATCAATACATTCAAAAAAGTAGCGACTGAAGATTTCATGTTTCTCATCCGTCGAGAATTATGCAAGAAAGTGTTTTTTTTATCGTAGTTGTTTCACTCTTCCAGACAAGAGGGTTTTTTTTTTCGAAAAAATCACCCTTCTTTCTTTGATAACTAAAATAGCGAACCGGTAATATGAACTAATTCTTGCAGTAAGTAATAACCATGTTGTTTTTTTAGTAATGACGACAAAGCTTTCACATTTTTTATTCAATTTGATTAATTTTTTTAGGTAAACATTAAATTGGCTTTAAAATGCCTGATTCTAAACCAAAAACCATTTTGTGAATATATTATAGTGCTGTGCCATAAATTACACTAGTTTTTAAAATAATGATATTTAAACAAATATCAAAATAATTACGCACCAGAAAATCACTGAATAAACTTAACTGGAACTATATGACCATTATATTGCAATCGATGAATCATAAAACCTTATCCCGGTTTTTGAGTCTTCTTTAAGTCGTCAATGTTCGCATAATTGTTTTAGCAAATGAACATTAGAATTTAAAATGGTTTAATTATTTTTGATTTTGGGATGGTAGACAAAAATCGTGTGGTGTTGAAAAGCTTCAGCGGAGCTTAAAATACACTATCTCTTCTAGAGAGGCACCTCTCTTAAAAAAAGGTGGGGCTATTCTGGGTACAATAATAAACTGCATCTGATGGTAAAGCTCAAGTTCTGGAGATCTGGACTTCCCCTCCATTGCCATTACACATAGGTTCACTCTTATCTGGAAAGGTAGAGCTTATTACGTGGCCATAGCTTCAATTCTAACTGAGTCAATTTGGTGACCATAGCTCTGTCCTTGAGTCAGTTTCGTAACCATAAGTCTAAGTGTTCTTGATTCAGTTTGATAGCCATAGTTTAAGTCAATTTGGTGACCATAGCAATGACTTCTTGATTCACTTTCATGTTAACTGCTCTAAGTGTTCTTGAGTCAATTTGGTTGCCATAGCTCGAACTTTCCTTGAGTCAATTTTATAGCCATATATTTAAATGGTGTTAGGTCAATTTGATAGACGTCGCTCTGTCTTTTGGTCAATTTGGTGGCCATAGCTCTTATTGTTCCTAAGTCAATTTCGTAGCTATAGCTGTCATTGAGTCAATTCGATGGCCAAATAACTCACTGTTTTTTGGTCAATTTGGTGTACATAGACCTCACGGTTGAAATATCACTTTGGTGGCCATAGCTCTGTTCCAAGTTAATTTGCTTTTCAAGTCTCTAACTCTCCTTAAGTCAATTTAGTGGCTATAGTTTAAGTTTGATAACTATATTCTTAAAAACGAATATTCAAATTCTACAAAACTGTTATGTTAAAACCTTTCAATCGTCATAAAATATTATGATTATCAATTTCAATGATATGAACTGATGTGAGGAGTTGATGAAGAATATTTTCTGTATAAAATCAAGAAATATTTTGCCTTCTTCTACATTATATAGAAAAGCATGAGTATTGTCTGCGAGTCATCGTTAACTTCACTCAAATCTAAATCAGAATTTTCCTTAATTCTTTACAGACTCTGCTTAGTACAAAGTGAATGATATCATTTACATCTAAGAGTTTCCATTGCAAAAATCTGAATGAAAATATGGAAAATAGTTGAATGTGGTGTAAAATAACGAGAAACTTCTGCGAAAAATTCCCCGACGGAATTAATATATATATATATATATATATATATATATATATATATATATATATATATATATATATATATCAAGGTGTAAACGTTTTGGTCAATTTACAATTTCATATACCGCCCATTAGTCAATCTAATGCTCGTGAGGGAATAACGCACGTGAAACTTTACGTAATGGGCGGTGCATAAAATTGTGGTCCACTCTTTGAACGTTTATATATATATATATATATATATATACTTTGGGCTTTGAACCCAGCATGATATTTTATTAGAATGAATATAAGGATCATATCAAATTGAACAAGATATTTACTTAGATATTAAAACAACTGCAAAATTCCTTGAATACACTGGTTTCGAAATGAGATCTACATACGGAAAATCCAAAAGAAAATCAGGACAAACAGAAAAATAGAAGAAAATGTGATTAAAGTAGACGAAAGAGAAATTATCATGGTGTTTGGACAGTTGAATTAAAATGATATTCAGTGATGAAATCAGTATGGGCCAAGGTGATGACACTGGAACTTTTGTGTCATTCTGTTCGAATGAAACATGTCAGTGAATATCTCAAGTCATTAATGATATGAGGTTGCATGTCATTTAAAGGACAAAATGAGATGGCAATTAACAATCAATGCACATGTGAACATTCAAATCCTGAATAATTTTCTCATCCAATCGATAGAAAATTAGTTTAAAATCAATGACCTGACCGGTGAACAGTTCGGATCTAAATCTAATTGAAAATTTATGGTGGAAATCTTTCAAATGATCCGTAAGGAGCTTCCCTCCAACAAATAATGTATCTAATCACAAAACAAAGGTGATTAAAACTTTTCCTCGGGAAATGTATATAAAATCAATGACCTGGCCGGTGAACAGTTCGGATCTAAATCCAATTGAAAATTTGTAGCGGAAATCTTTCAAATGATCCATAAGGAACTTCCCTCAACCAAATAAGATCAATTAACTTCTATCTAGAAAAGTTAAAACCATTTGAATAGAGAATATTTCATTGAATTAATGAAATCCATTCCTGAAAGAATTAAGAAATAATTTCCATGAAAGAATAAAAGATTAATGAGAGATAAATAAATATTAATTCTAATTTTGTGTCAATGCATATTTTCCTCTCCGTGAATCAGAAAATAGTAAAAGTTCTTAATTCAAATAATTTTATCTTGTTTAAGATATTTTTCTGAAGCCAAAATGTTCAGCTATTAAATAAAAAAAAGTTGTGCATCTTATCTATAATTAGATTATGCATTGAAAAGTAAAAAAAACAAACAAACAAGATGATCATCCTCTAAGTATTCTAATTCCATTATTTTTTGCCAGTGGTAATATATATATATATATATATATGGGGGGGAGAGAGAAGAGAGAGAGAGAGGAAGAGAAAGAGAGAGAGAGAGAGAATATTTACTTTTTTTACTCATTCGATCGGTTACTTGGTAGGATTTGTGGCATATCAACCTGGTAGGTAATGTAATGCCAAATCCTGTTGACACACACACACACACATATATATATATATGTATATATATATTAACGAATAATTTTCTGGTAACATTTTTAAAAAGCCAGAGCTCATTTTTTGTTCGCAGTCAAATGGTTTCAAGTATTGCTATCTAACACGAATAATCTGATTTGATATTCATCATTTGTTTGCACTTAGCTAAAAGTTGAAAGTATTTCTATCAAAAATTAATACTTTTATTTGTTATTAATCAATTGTATGCACACAGTTAAATAGTTTCAATTATTGCCATCTAACACTAATGATTGTATTCAATATGAATCATTTGTTTGTACACAGTTAAATGGTTTCAAGTATTCCTATCTAACAAGAGTGATTTCATTTGCATACAATTAAATGGTTTCAAGTATTCCTATCGATTACGAATAATTTTATTTGCATACAGTTAAATGGTTTCAAGTATTCCTATCTAACAAGAATGATTTCATTTGCATACAATTAAATGGTTTCAAGTATTCCTATCTAACAAGAATGATTTCATTTGCATACAATTAAATGGTTTCAAGTATTCCTATCTAATACGAATAATTTTATTTGCATACAATTAAATGGTTTCAAGAATAGCTATTTTTACACTAATTATTCTATTCAGCATTACTCATTCATTTTCACATAGTTTCAAGTATTCCTATGTAACACTAAGAATTCAATTCAACATCAGTTATATGTTTACATACAGTCAAATGGTCAAACAGTTTTATTTGACCCACAGGTTCTACCACTCCAAGTTAAAGTAGACCTAGGAGTAATGGCAATGAAGGAGTACTCCCCAGTTCCTAAAGCTTTAGGACCGTAGCCTCACCATCAGATGTATTTGAGTGTCATACCATGAACATCTACTCCTTCTAGTGGAAGGACGTTCTATTCTGGTTATTAAACTTTTACTTCTTTTGCTGTTTGATCCTCACTTGGTGCCCCATGTCACGGACTTTTATTTGGTACAAAAAAAAAACTCAGCGTTTTTTTTTTTTTGTCATTTTCGAACTTTGATATACATTTTGAAAAATATCATTTAAGTTCGTGTAATAAATGAATATGCATTGAAAATAACATCTGGAATTTCTCCCGTGAAAACTTAAAGCCGCAATTGAAGAATAGGGATATGTTAGGATAGCAATAGTATAGTAAATAAGATTCTTGAAACGTTTGAATATGTGACACAATAGGTTGCATTCATTTCCGTTTGTGTTGGTGCTGGTCAGAGAATCTCTTTGTCTGTTTTGGCGCGAAACTCACACAGAGGGCCTGAGAGTGATATCTCTCGCAAGACCGGAAGTGGAGAAGGGAAATAAGGTCCCAGAGAAGACAGAGAGAGGCAGTTGACAAATGAAGGCAGAAGAGAACAGTCGGCTTGAGATAGCTGTCCAGAGAAGGACACAGTCGGCAGAAGGAAGCAGTGAGAAGATGGAAGCAGGACAGAGAAGAGAGTCAACAGAAGTCAGAAAGACGACTGCTAAGACCTGTTGACCTACAGAGGCCGGGTTAACCAACGCGAGAAGAAGTCAGCATGGCAGGTGGCTTTTGCGGGAGTTTCGCTCAAGTACACGCTTGCGTTAGCTCACAAAAATACAGAATGTACAAAAGGTGTCACATAGGCTTCCCTCTTCTTGCGCTTGGAGCTAACCCAAGTCCGTGTTTGTTTGTTTGTTCTTTTCTTCCACCCTCTCGGTTGTTCTTTGCGTATCTCTAAAGAAATGTGTAATGCCCCTGGTCGGAGGTAAGAGAAACCACTAGAAGATCTGATCTAATGGCCATTAGTGGTTTAAGAAATCTGATATAGTGGGCATCGGCCGGCGAGGGGTGTTATCACAAATGTCAGCATAATGATGTACTACAACTGGATGATTTGCAGGGTCACGTGAGGAAATGACTTATTGCCATACATCAAAATTTTAGAGATAAAAAATTAAAAACTTAAAAAGACTAAAGTATTTACATGTAAATAAATGAACCTAAGTAATTGTTTGATATTTTAAAATGGCACCGAAAATATATATTGTCTCTATGCTACAAAGTTTCATCGCGTTTGTATATATATGTATTTACCAACCCCTCCACACAAATAAGATTTTTTAGTGAAGTTTAATTGGCTTCAATTGAGATTTTTCCTTTTCCTATACCAGTTGCCATTCCAAATTTAAAAAGCCAAGTATGCCCTACTATTTATCCATAGCTGGATAAAGAATGCATACCTTTTCTCTGGGTATTTGTGCTATGTGAAATGCAAACAGCCTCGTCTAGAATTTGAATTCGGGTTGCCATGTCTATTCCCCACAACGATAACCATTACACCATGAACGCCTCCCTCGTATGTTAATATCTGTAACCCAATGTCGGTAGGTCATCGTGAGATTTTTATAATAGATATATTGTTAAAAAGCTATTAGAGAATAAAGCAGTTTCCTGTCCAATTTACAAATGAATGATAAATTTAAAATGTCTTCGAATAGAATATCATTTTTAAACATATATATAAATTCTCATCATGTTTGTGTGTAACAGTAAAACACCACAAAGAGCACACGATAGTGATTTTATTAAAACAATACACTTAAAATGATCTTACATTATAAAGTAGTTTTCAGCTCAATTTGTAACTGAATTATAAATTTGTTGTGTTTTCATTATCTTTTAATTTTCTTTATAACTATCGATATAATTGCGATAACTATGAGATGCTAATTAGAATCCCTTACTTTTTCCTAGATAGAAGCATCGATATCATAATGGATCACTGTTACAAGGAAAGCCCAAAGGGTTCATGAGTCGTTAAATTTCAGTTAAAAATTAATTCAACTAAAGTGAACACGTTTTAAAAACGTATTTTAAAAAATCAAGTGTTAAATACTATCCAGCAGAACAGGATAAAACCTAAAATAAACGTAGTTAACTTACCCATCCTTGGCAGCCCCATTACTTCCAGTTTCATGTAGTCTTTTTGAGAGATTTAAAAAAAAAGAAATTATCAGCAAAAAGATTTCATTCAAGTGGTTATATTGGAGCAGTAAAAGTAATGCAATATAGATACATTTATTATTCGCTATATTTTCATTACATTTTTTTTTTCTGTTTTGTATAAAAATGTAAATGATAGAAACCTTCTTTATTTTTGTTTTACTCATACGTACCAAAATAAACCAATATTCGAAATTGAAAAACTCAATTTAGTTGACCTTTTCCTTTTTTCCTTTTAATCACAGGATAACAAGACTGATTTTTTATTATTCTTGGATGTTTGACAATTTTAAGTTCCTGACTCCGACTGACCTTGTGCAACTAAAATATACAGAAATCCTGCTAGTCTCCAAATAATCATTTTTAGAAGTTCTTAGAAGGAAGAAAAGACTTTAATTCTCGTCTCCTATAAGAGGAGAAATTCTATCGGGTCAAGACCTCTGGAATTCTTCTGCCAGTCCAGAGGAAATAATAACTACAACCTGAAACCAAAGTGTCTTAATACGGAAAGGGAAGTCTAAGCATTAATTTGTTTCTTTAGAGAAATGTGAGCTGGACTGCGCACAATTACCTACACCTTAGTCAGCATCCACTTGCATCCACTTCTGATAAGAACGCAACAAGTTCTGACCAACCACTTTTCAACAAGTGGCTAATAACTACGAAAAAAAACCTGCTGATTCTATTCTGATTTCTATGAAAACTGAAGTTTATATAAAACTCCCACTTGCTGAAAACGACTGAGACTTCTATTTAAGACAGGAAATTATCAAATACGGCGTGTTCAGGTTTTAAACTAGTTGAAGTACATGTCTACGCCGGGTAAGAGAACTCGGTTTGGATCGCCAACGCGGCATGATAAACATGCTAACAAAAATCCCGAATACCATTTTTTTAAACAATGTCTGTTTTACAATTTTTGTTATTAATTAAATATGTACACTTTGTGTTTACAACATCGATCTGCTGATGCTAGCAATCATCTGAAAATTTATTCATATCTTGAAGCTGATCGTAATGCTAAAGGTCTCGTGGAGACTGTAACCTTAAAACGTTTCTAAAAGTTTAATTTTAATGTTTTTAAAAAGCGATTTTAATCATTGATTTGCATTCGAAATGCAAAGCTCTTTGAATGAATTGAGAACTTTGGTATTCCGGTAAGAAAAAATAGTAAACAAACGAAAGCTACTACATAATGCCTTACAATTCCCGAGCTGACACAGTTCGCTTGATGGCTGAACGGTATGATATTAAGTCTAACGTAAAGTTGGGCAGGTTTCAATCTCAGCTTCAAGCTTCCTCCCTGTCTAACCCTACTGAAGGGTTGTGATACAAGGGTTGGTGACTACGGTCACCAACTTCTCACGACTTTACTTATATATTGTTCCTACAATATTAATGTTCAATTTTTTATAAAAAGTTAATTTTGTTCTAAACCAAAAACTTCTTTCGGAAATATGTCAAATCGGTGGAGTCAATGAATATAAATAAAAAAGTTAAAATTAAAATATGTGTCAACGGTAAAAAGATACCAGGTAAAAGGTACCAGACACCGGGAAAACGGTAATAGATACCAGGTAAAAAGTACCAGATGCCGGGAAAACGGTAGAAGATTCCAGGTAAATGTTACCAGATACAGGGAAAATGGTAAAAGATGCCAGGTAAAAAGTACCAGATACCGGGAAACGGTAAAAGATACCAGGTAAATGTTACCAGATACCGGGAAAATGGTAAAAGATACCATGTAAAAGATAAACGATAATAGGTAAGGATTACCAAGCAATCAACGATAGGGAGGAGTGGCGAGTGAGAGTCTGGGATATCCGTTCTGGCGGCACGACGTGATGATGATGATGACTATAGGTAATATTGATTACGCAATAAATGATGCACTTTTTTATTAATATTTGATAAATATTTGGCTGAAAGTAATATGCAAAATGTAAGATTTATTTGCTCTAAATTAAAAGATGAATAAAGGGATACATGTGGAATTTAGCCAACGCAGACCAAATAAACAAGCCTTGATAATTCAAACATCGTATCGATCGTTTTTGACTGAGCTGAGCCAACGAAATCAAATCAATCGTGTCTAAAATACAAAGCCTGCAAAGTTTTGATCAATCACAATACATCTTGGATGAATTACAATTTTTAAGTACAAAATTCTTGAAAAATCAGTTTGTGAAGGCAAAAAAAAGAAAAGGCTATTTAAGGATGTTTACCTAGGTTTGGAAATTTTTGATTTGCGATCCCTTTGCAAAGCAACCAAAGATGTGAGTGTGGCGTGTCTATTGTGAATTGACCGAGCCAATTGCAAAGCCTAGCGCAAAGCCACGCAGTTTTCCCCAGAAGTAACAATAGAAGAGGAACAAACTGACTATGTTCTGCTGTCCATGTTTACAGAATACCTTATATCAATGAATTCTCTCAACTTAATTCATCATGTGTGGATAAAGGATTGAGAATATACTCCAATATATTAAATAAAGAATTCCCTTCAAACTTTCCAGGTAACAGACGACGACATACAACCATAGAAAACCGGACTGGATAACGGCTAAAATGTTGTCTGTAACAGCCAACATGAAGACACTAAAAGGAGAATATGAGTTGATTATAATCCAACTCGCGTTTTACAACTTTTAAATAAATTCATTAAAATTATAATAAACGAAATCTAAATTTGCTTCACATACATTTGGATAAAACGCTGTGTTGATACCTACGATATCGCCTCTGAGGGTTAAACCACACCCGAATTAAACAATGCAAAACGGGAGAATTAATTTATAGTATACATCGAAGTCAATGACTTGATAGGATCCCACCCTGCTTAGACAAAATCCCTAAGGAAGGAAATAAATATTCTCAAGATATTAAGGTTTCATGCAATGCTTTATAAAAACGAGTAATGAAGCACACATTTTTGTGTAATGAAGTCGATAGGCATTTATTTCGTATTTCTATTGCATGTCAAGTTTTTAATGAAAAATATTTCCTAATATACGAGGTATGTTGAAAAAGTATCGTGACGGAAGCTGTATTTAGCAAGATAGAAATAAACAATGAATAAAACGTTAATTTTTTTCAAAACAGTTCCAGGATGTTCAGCACATTAAGTTTTCCATTGCTCGAAGCACCTTTGATACGCCTATTTTGATATGGTAAGAGACTGTACAGTTGTCCTTTTTTAATAGCTTCCATGTCCTAAAATATTTCCCTTCGGTTTATGAAGCAAAAATGTCGCACAGGCCTAATGAGTATAGAGGGTGCTGCACTAACACAATCTTGTGTTTCAACAAAAATTGCTATTCCAAAAGTATTAAGACTTGCTTTATATTTTTTTCAAATTGGCACTGACTCATTTAGAAGTCCAAATTTCCAGGTTATTGTCTAGACATGTATACATCATTTTGTTATTTTAGCTGCTCAGTTGTGTACATATCATTATGTAAATTGGAAATTTTGAAATAAAAAAATGTTAAAGCTTCAGTCTTGATAATTTTTAATCTACCTCATATTTTCAGTTGGAAATTATGATAATAATTGTATATGAGTGTGTTAGAAACTGATTCTTACTAATGCATTTTAATATAAACATCCAGATTTCTTGCAATATCTGCTCATCCAAATTTCTACTCATGATGCGTATGGGTATCCATACTTAAAACTAACCAATCAGTTGAATAACGCTGTTTCGTTTAGAGCTGTCATTTTCAGAAATGTATCTTTATTCTTAACCGAAATATTAGAATATTCATAGCTATCTATCACTTTACCTCTTTATTGATGGATGTAACACAAGGTCAAATTTAATGTAGGTTTTCATTTGCGTACGATTTAGTGGTGCCTGTACATATTGAATGATGAACAAATAATGATTAATGATTTCAACGAGGTTTTGATAATACTGGGGTCGACAGAAAAAAAATTTTAAATGGTGTCGAGGCTCCAAACATTATTTTTTTGCTCATTTGAAGGCGCGAAATCTGAAAATGACCTTACTTTTTCTCGATTAGCAACCGTTTTTTTTCTGTACAGAAATGCTTCATTTTTGGAAAAAAAGCATTTTTTTCCATTTGTTTTCTATATATATGACATTGATCGATGCCAATAAGTAACATCGTAGAAGCCTCTTAATTCATATTTAAACCAATAAATATTGGTCTGCTTATTGAGAAATACTATTTTTGCACTAACAATCACACCCTAAGTCTTTAAAAATAACACGATTAAATATGTCAAGACAGACAAGTATTTTCATCAAATCATTTGATAAACTAATAACAGAAATAAAACTTTCATGAACGTAAGAACTATGGTAATTTTTTTCTTTCTTGGTTGTCTGTCATGTTCAATGTTATTTAAGTTCCGTTTGATACTCCAGCAGATGTCAGCCACCATTCGTTTATCCAACCTTCCCTGGTAGCACTCTTCCATTGTTTTTATGTCCTGATGGAATCGTTCTTCTCACTCATCACTCACATCACCACAATTATCCAGAAATATATCTTGATGGTTATGTAAAAAAAAGTGAACCTTAATACTCATATTAGTACCTATGTCCTGTAAACTCCTCAACAGCTTTTCCACTAACTCCACGTAGTTTTTGGCCCAGAGGTTGCCAAAGAAGTTTTTCATCGCATCAACAAACGATCGTTCAAGCGCGTAATTTCAAGTCATTCATCGAATTAACAAATTCTTCATCCTTAATGAGTTTCCTGATGTTATGGTCAAATCATTTTCATGATTTTCATCATGTACAATGAAATAGGTGCATTCATTTGGGATGTCTTTAGTTGGAGTTTCTTTCCTACAGTAAAAACAAAAGCTCTCAATGTTCCTGGTTTCCTTCCGTAGGGAAGAGACAAAAATCATGGGATAAATTTATGAATATCTAACAGAAGATTTTAGGGTTTCATTTTTTATATCACCTTAATTATCAGGTTTACTAAAGTGTATTATTGATAAAGTTTATCTGTTATTTTGAATTTTAGCGAAAACTTGGAAAAGGTCGGTACTTCTATTTAATTTTTTTTTTTACTCAAAAACATTTTTTCTAACAAAAACAGTTTATTTCAGGTGGCTGACATAAACAGCTCGACCTTCATGAAAATTGAAGGGTCTCTCCGAGCTTTATTAATAAAGATATTCCTGTAAGGAATCTTTGGTTGAAAAGAAAATTAACTTTTTATAAAAAAAGAAGTAAATAAGAAAAAGGAATTTTTGATATTTCTCTTTTAGTCACATCTACGACCCAAGTATTCACCTCTTACCTCGCGGAGACGTATATTTTAGCGAAATTATACACACACGCACACACACGCACACACATACATATATATATATATCTATGGACGTTTGTTTCGGCATCTGTGTGGAAAAACTCTGTCAACGCCACGATAGGTGGAGTAGGTATGCTTATCAGACCACGGGACCTAAAATCACAAAATTGTATCGAGAAAATACAACCGACGTTAATGATAGCAACGTTTAATGACAACCCCAGCACAACAATCATATCCTGCTATCAATGTTAGTGAAGAAACGGATGTCATCGCCTTCTATAACGAGTTTAATACTAACTTTCAGAAAAGAAAGGGAAAACTATGGACCTACACCTACGTAAATAACGCTAAAGAACAAATAGACTAAATCTTCATGAATAAGAAATGAAATAATAGCATATTGAATTGCGAGGCATATCCCTCTTTTGAAGGTATGTCCTCCGATCATCGAATTGTCACGGTAAAGATACGACTGAACCTACGAAGGGATGTGGCTCAAACAATCACAACCGTACACTATGACTAGTCCCTTTTTAACAACTGGGATATTAGAGATAAAAGTAGTAAAGTTGGTGACCTTAGTCGAGGGTGACCCGAAGGCTCCCTTTTCAGTAGCTACTACACCGAGGTGTAGGGGAGGGCACTACTCCACTTTGCCCTTGATCTATATCCGATAATGCCGTTAAGCAAGGACGCATCAAGTACAATTTTTGAGTCTTTGGTATGACTCGACCTGGGATTGAACCCCGGTCTCCCGAGCCATTGGCGAACACTCTAACTGCTAGGACCATGGACCGGTCTATATTAGAGATAAATATAAATTACCACTAAGAAACAAATTTGACGCACAACAGGAGATATCAAAAACACCTACTCCGAATGACGAATATGAGAATTTCGTCTCCCACCTAGAAGCGGCAGCAGAATCCATACCAACTAAACAAAGAGCTAAACCTAGGATCCCATGGGAGACATTAGCGGTTAGAAAAAGACGTAAAACTCGCATCTCTACACAATAGGAGGAACCCAACCAATATCAATGCTCAGAACCTGAAGAAGGCATAAAATGAACTAACTAACGTATACCTAAAAGAACAAACAGAATACATTCAAAATCAGATCAATAAGATTAGAAACACGGTTGATTGGTTGGGGGGGGTTGCGGGTGGCATATCAACTTTTGTAGGTTATTTAACGTCAAATCCATTTTCATGAAAATAGTTATATTTCAAACAATTCAGTTTAGAATTAGTACGCAGTTTAAATGTAATTGTGAAAAACATTTCTATTTCAAGCTATTCAGTTTAGTCAAGCAGTTCTAATTCAGCTAATTCAGTTTAGTACATGTACAGATTTTGTTTACACACAGTTAAATGTCAAAACAGTTCTATATGAAACAAATCAGTTTAGTGTAATAGTTCTATTTCAAATAATTCAGTTTAGCATAAGCACGCAGTTTAAATGTAAGTACGGTTTAATTGTCAAAAACATTTCTATTTTATATTATTCCGTTTAGTAAAAGAATTCAATTTAGCATGAGTATGCCGTTAGTTCTATTTAAACCATAGATAGGGCCCTATCAGGTGCTACCACGCCGGGCCAGAGTGAACCTGGGAGCAATGGCAATAAAGGGGTACTCCGCATTCCCCAAAGCCCTAGCATCACTCGAACCTCACCATCAGATTGTTTATTGTCATATCCAGGACACTCATTGGGAGTATCTTACTCTTCTACAGAGGTGCAGTCGGTGTATTCTACAGCCCCAGCCGACTGGGCAAAGACACGGTTGAAGATACACAATGTAGGATAGTATGGCAGACAGTAAACGAAGACGTAGACATTAGATTTAATAACGCTTTCAAATCATTTTTAAAAAATAACCATATACCTACGTATATCCATGTCAACTCGAACCACCCTAGATCTATAATCAAACAGAGACCTAACGCAGTCAATTTAAGAATAAATAGGTTATCATCTTGCAAAAAAAAAACCATGGAAAATAAAGAAACTTATAATGAAGCTTTGTATGATAGCGGATTCCATCAAAAACTTGAATACTTAGCGTTAAGGAAAGTTAATAAAACCGAACAGGAGAACACTATGAATAAGAGCAACATTTTTTTTAATATTAACTATGGAAAGGGTGAAATCAACAACAATAATAAATATATTAGGAAAAATAATTATAGAAATAAAAACAGATAATATGGTTTAACTATCTTTTCTGCAAACTTTCCAATATTCAAAGGGGAAAATATTTCTTAAATCTAATTGATTAGCATTTCAAGAGGGATAATCCTTTAAGCAAAATTTTCAGTAGATATACCATTAAAATTAGTTACCGATGCACTAACAATATTTCCAAAATTATTTATATTCATAATCATCATCATCATCATCTCGTGCTGGCAGCACGGATATCCCTGACCCTCTCTCGCCACTCCCCCCTATCGTTCATCGCCCGAGGTAGGTCTTCAGGACAACAACCTGTATCCTGACATAACTGCTAATACTAACTTTTATTATATAACAATTATTAATCATATAAGGATAATATAATAGAACTATATAATAGTATTAATAATTTTAAAATTTATTTTAAAAATTTATAAAATTATACTCTAATATCAAACTGAAAAATTCGGACTTGCATTTTAAATGATTTAAAGGAATCGATTACACTTAGAAGCTGTGAAATAAAGATTAATTAAAATTCAAAAGGAAATCAACCACGAATTTGAATATTAACAAATAAATTATCTAAGAGAATAATTTATATAAATATAGTAATATTATATATGTGAATTTAATATCATTAAACTAATGATTATAATATTAACTGATTAATTTGATGGCTATTGAATTTAACAACATCTGCTGCCTTTCAGAAATAATTTAAATTAAAATGTCGTTAAGAAAACTTTATGTTACAAAAATGATGATAGTAAATATCAACGGTTTCTCTTTTTAAATGATTAAATAAATGATTTGATTTAATTTAGAAGTTTGGATGCCCTTAATATTCAGGTTATAATAAAAAATAGTTTGTTTTTTAAAAAATGGAAAATTAATCAAATTATTGTTTATCGCTCTAATTTTTCTGGAGTTGCACCAGATAAGTAACGCGATAAAAACAAGATTTCAATTAATATTTTATGTATAGTACTTTTATATATTATAAATATTGATGTATAATTCCTTAAATGTCCAAATTAAGATAAACTTTCATTCCTCGGAATAACGGTAAATCTCTAATAAAAATTATTCGCCATCTGAGGAAGCGATCTGTGCAAACATTGTTGAAATAAATTTATAATGGGTTACATCTGGTTGAGTTTTACTTTATATTAATGATATATATATATATATGTGTGTGTGTGTGTGTGTGTGTGTGGTCAGCAATATTTGATGATCAACCCAAATATTATGAAACTTAAATTTGTTGTGTGGGTGTTTTTCTTCTTTCTTTCTTTCTTTCTTTCTTTTTTTTTTTTTTTTTTTTTTCGTTTTAATTTATCATACTGGTTCCACGATATTTTTATCGAGTACTATTTTATTTGCTAGTGTTAGCACTATTGTTTTAATGTTTAAACTGACGAAATTTTACTTAGTTTGAAATATATATATATATATTTATATATATATATATAATGCTAAAAATGCTCTCAATCAATAAAATCTTTATATTACTCTTTGCACAACCATGCAAATCAATATTACAATATTTTCAACTATAACATTTGACTTCGATATGTCAATAATGGCTCACCTGAGGATCGACAACGAGTTTTATCTGTTTTTCCATTGTTGGAATTAATATATATATATATATATATATATATATATATATATATATATATATATATCAACCCCTCCTTCGGGTAAGATATGACACAAGGCCAATTTTTAAGCTGGGTTTAACAGGTTTGAATTCAGAGTTTTCCTTCTCCTAGACTAGTTGTCTCACCAAGCCTGAAGAACCTATATATATATTTATATATTCTCATCAACCTATTTTTATTGTTTATTGCACGATTCGGGCTTTAGTCAATGCTAGTAAAACATAGACAAGGCGTCTTTAGCAGCCATGGTGGCCCATATCGTTTTGTTTGGGTGCTTAAATCTAGAGTTTATCTTCTCATAAACCGGTTGCCCTGCTAATGCTAGAGTATTGTCTGGCCTATATATGCATTCGGATAGATAGATAGATAGATAGATAGATAGATAGATAGATAGATAGATAGATAGATAGATAGATCCTACATTTTTACGTTTATGTACATAAACGTACGCATCAATTTTATTGTATATTTATGCAACTACCTTTGTATAGTTTTGTACTTATGCAAGTATTCATTTATTTATACAAATGTTTTATATTTCTGTCTTTTTTTAAACATGCATGAATAAGGTTTTTTTCCCAATGCAGAAAGGGCGTTCCTCGAATAAGATCTGCATGCATTGCAGACTGGTTGACCCAACATTTGAGACAAACGAACCGAAAGACAATTGGCTTGTTATGGTCGTTGCCCATTGCAATATCATCATTCCGTGTGAACAATATTTTGACAAAACAAATTTTATCTTTTCATCGCATATCAACTATTGTATGATAGTCATTTTATACTTAAAATATCTTTAAAAAAAGAAATGAAAATGTTTTCACTAAACAGAAGCAAATGACAAGACATCTTGCGGGAAAATACGTCATCTTGCAGAATCTGACAAGATCATTTACTTATATCGTGTAAAATGCTAATGTCTTACAGTGTTGAAAATAGTACGATTTAATTTTTTTAGTTCTTTAAGGTATGGGTTTTGTTTTAAAATATTCTCATAAGGTAGCCATATTTGTACCTATTGCTGGAAAATGGGATTTAGACATCACAGCGCGTTGAAATGCAAGAAAGATGACACCCATGAAGAAACGCTATTTATAAACTTCTGAGAAACTTCACCATATTTTTTGGTTAGTTCTGGGTGTCCTTTAGCAGTGAATCGGATCGTAGTTCAAGACAATTTACAGATGGTGATGAGTAATCAATTAAAAACATGATTGTTCTGGAGAGACTAATGAAATCTCTGATCTGCATTCATAAGTAAAGAAAATGCTAATTTCATCCCCCATTAATATATATATATATATATATATGTGTATGTATGTATGTATGTATGTGTGTGTGTGTGTGTGTGTGTGTGTGTGTCAAAGAGATTTACATTTTTTTTAATAATTATTTATTTCGTTCTTACATACGTGTATTTTTCCATCTGGTTGCTTTCGTCAGAGAACATTTAGCAATTTACTAGGCTTTAACTTAGATGTGGTACAAAGACATATAAATAGGACACCCAATGAGACTCGAACTGATATGTGTAGATTTGCTGGTCGAATATATATATAGAGAGAGAGGGTGCGATGGGTAAATTGACGTCTATATTACGCAAAAATAAAAATAAAGCTAACAACATCTCATTTTATCAGATATATTTAGAAAAATTACATGAAAATATCTTCAAATACTATTGATCAAATTTATTCAAAGAAATCGCCGTTGGCCTTCAGACAACTTCGGAATCTCCTATAAGCCTTTCTGCTGGTCTCCTTGGTTTGGTTTGGTTTGTTTGTGTTGGGTTTTATGGCGCATCAACGATAGTACGTTATTTAGTCCCAAATCCATTTTCATACATATAAACAGTTCTATTTCAAACAATTCAGTTTAGCATAAGAACACAGTCTCAATGTCGAAAAACAGTTCCATTTCAAACAATTCAGTTTAGTTAAGTACACAGTTTACTTCTATTCGACGCATAGATGGGACCCTCTCAGGTGCTACCACTCCGGACGATCTTATGGGAATCTGAACCATCAGATAAAATAAAACGGGATTTCTTTCAAACTGTAGTTGTGTCCATACTACTATATGCCTGCACCACATGGACACTAACAAAAAGCATTGAGAAAAGCCTAGATGGGAACTACACGAGAATTGTGTGTACTGTCTTGAACAAATCCTGGAAGCAACACTCCCAGAAAACTGCAGCCTATCTCACAAACTATTCAAGTTGAATAAAACACGTGGGGTACTGCGGTAGAAGCAAAGAAGAACTCATAAGCGACGTTCTCTTATGGATTCCACATGGACGTACCAGTATGGGCCGACCAGCAAAGACTTACTTATATCAGCTCTATACAGACAAAGGATGCAGCCTAAAAGACCTACCAGGAGCGATGAATGATGGATTGCGAGAAATAGAGTCAGGGAACTCCGTGCTGTCAGCGTGAGTTGATTTTATATATCTGTTGGAAAAGTAACGGGACTGGTTTGCTGAGCTATGAGTGAAAGAAAGATAAGAGGATGGCGTTATTATTTAACATGATATCTTGGAAATATGTAACTGTAATCTTAGCTTTCTGTATCCATTGCATTTTGCAACTTGTTTTTGTTTACACCTCGTCTTTTCCTGGTGATTCAGCTATGAGCACTGAGAAACGAACGATGAACATTGATCAACGAATAAACCTGGAATGTTTGATCCGGTTCGGAAATTCTCCGTCACAAGCACTTGAGGTATGTGTATGGAAATAACACCATAACACTTTTTTTGTCACAGGAGGAGTTGAAAGATGGTTACAGGAGCGGGAGACCTTAAACAAGTAGAACTGAGGTCAACGTCGAGCTGGTGAGGTAGGTGGTGAATGGTGATCGTCGGTTGACTATTCGAATGACACATAATAATGGACATTGGGAAAGGTATGAACACCGTTTATCCACCCCCACCACAAGGATATTTTTGGCATTAAAAGACTATGCGAATTAAAGTGTCATTAAACAAAGAAACCGAAATCACACACACACACACACACACACACACACACATATATATATATACGCACACATATATGCACTAACATACACACACATATAGACATACACAAAGTACATTTAGGCAACAGTCGTTTTCTTAAACATGTTTTGTTAGACGATGTTTTTTTTTTTAAATCCAGAAAAACTTTTGTTTTAATATCTGATATGCTTTTTGTTCATAGGATAAAGAGATTGAGACTATTAGTAGTTTTCCGCAAACCTTTTGTTACGTTAGAGTTTTAAAATTTAGATTATTATGTTCTCTAATGTGAGCAAGGTTGGATCCAGTCTATTCTGATGCAGCCAAAGACAGGACTGTTTAATTATTTTTAGTTTGTATTTTTTAGTTATTAAATATATCTAGTACTCCGGATACCCGGATGAAAACTACTTTATTTTATCCTCGTTTTTTGTTATGTTTTTTATTTGTTTGGTCGGTTGGGTTTTATGGCATATCAACCATTGTAGGTTATTTAATGCTAAATGCTCTTTATACATATATATTAAATATATATGATTTGGTTTGGTTGGGTTTTATGGTATATCAACTATTTTAGGTATTTAATGCTAAATTCTCTTCACACACACACACACACATATATATATATATATATATATATATATATATATATATAATTTCTAAACGAACAGTTTCTAATAACTTTTTTAAACGAGCTATAGCTCATTTCATTTGTTTGCACACAGTTAAATGGTTTCAATTTTTTTAAATATTTATTATTTGTTTACACACATTGAAGTGGTTTCAATTATTGCTCCCACTAATAGTTGTTTTTGCACGCATTTAAATTGTTTCAAGTATTGCTATTTAAAACTGACAATTCTATTCACCACAATTTATTTTCATACAGTAAAATGATTCCAAGTATCGCTATGTAAAACCAATTATTTGATTCTTAGTTAAGTCATTTCAAGTATTATTATCTAACATGAATAATTTTATTTAGTATTGTCATTTGTTAGCACACAGTTAAATTGCTTCAAATATTGCTATCTAGCACCAATAGTTTTATTCGCACACAGTTAAATAGCTCCTAGCATCGCCATTAAGCAATTCAATTTAATTTGTTTGCACACAGTCAAAAAGTTCTATTTGACCCATAGATTGAACCCTATCAGGTGCTATCAAAGTGGGCCTGTAGGTAATGGTAATGAAGGAGTATTTCATCTTCCCCACAACTCCAGGACTGCAGTTTAATATCTTATAGTTTAATATCTTATCCTGGACATTCATCAGGGGAAGTCTTACTCCTCTGAAGAGAAGTACTTGCAATATTCTACAGCCCAAGTCGACAGGGCTGTTTGGTATTGTTTTTTTGGGAGGAGGTGTCTTTTTTTGGTTTTTGATTTTCGTTTTGTACATTTTTAAATAATTATGGCTTTTAGTATTTGCCATCTTTTTTTAAGTTTATGTTACATTGTATATTTTGCGGTATTACGAAGTATTTTTATAATGTGGGTTGGAATTGGGTGGTCTTGCATTTTATTATGACTAATTCAAGTTTTTATTTTCTTTTGTCAAATAGATGACAAGTTAATCTGCGTGTAAGTGTCGTAGTTGTATGACCAATATATATATATATATATATATATATATATATGTATGTATGTATGAATAGGGGATGTCATTATCTGCATAAACCCACCAAAGTTACTCGCACACGCACGTCCACCCCCACACATATATACACATGTTGGAAGAGATTGTTTTCCTGTACTTGGTAAACGTCAAAATAGTTTGATGTAGTGCTACCAAGTTTGGTACGTATGCTTACTGAACCCAAAGGATGGTTTTAATGTAAAACAATATGTGTTCTTTGTAGAGTAAAGATCCGGTCTCATTAAGAGAGAGGGAAAGAGAGATTCTTTAACAATAAATGATAAGAAGGAAGCCATGTCTCTGCAAAATATAACTCATTTTACGGAATTAAAATTTCCAAACGACAACAGATAAAAAGAAAATATTGAAGTGCTTGACTAAAATAATAAGTAATATTTGTTTAAACATCACTAATTAAATTTATGGATATTTTTTCAAGATGGAAATATACAATAATTGTATGACTTTATGGCTTTTGTTAATGATCCGGACGAAAAAAAAAAGTCTAAAGTACCAAAAGTGTCACCCGCTTTGTTAAAAGTATGTTTCTACAAAACCCCGTGAAATTTTTTGTTGAACAATATCTATTTCATAAGTACTATTTTTATTAATTACCTATTTCACTAATAGTATGAAGGAATCGTTTAACCATCATTACAACTAGTTTCAAACTAAATGTGGACCTGTTAGCTGTCGACGCCGGGCATTTCAGTAAGTTAACAAAATTGATTATTTTGTTGTAAAAAAAATCCTTATAAAGTTTGCTGCGTTGGTTTTCATCTATTTGTATTTTAATGCAAGTGCTTTTATTTGTTTTTCCTTTTTTAATGGTATATAAACCTTTGTGAGTTACTTTTTGCTAAATTTATCCTTGTAGAAAAACAGTAGTAGTTCTATTTACCCGATAAGGTTTGGTTTCTTTGTTTAATGGCATATCAACCTTTGTAGGTTATTTAATGCCAAAGCTATTCTCCTAGAAGAACAGTAGTGGTACTATTTACCCGATAACTGGGAGGATAAAGGATTTCATACCTTTCACAAGGGGCATTAGTCCGAAAGTGAACGTAATAGCGAGAGTGGAGGTCAAACTCGCTTGCTATTAAGTCACAGTCCAGTATTTTTGACGGGGACAACTCCGTAGGGGCTTAGATATGGTTTGGTTTCTTCGGGGGCTATTTAATTCCAAAGCTATCCTTGTAGAACAGCTGTGGTACCATTTAACCCATAGCTGGGAGGAATAAAGGTGTTATCCATGGATTTTAGACTCAAAGTGAACGTAATAGCGCGACTGTAGATCGAACTCGCTTACTACGATGTCATTGTCCAGCACGTTAGCCACTACACCACTGGGATTCTCCGGGGGGGTTGTAAAAATGGTTATGTATATTGTTCATCTTGTGTCATGTTATCTGTTTCTCTACGAGTACGACAGGTTAATTGTATATTGTTAATCAAGGGTTTCTTTCTGTTTTTAATTTACAATTAGGTGCTAAAGTATTTTTTAAATGTATATACAAGTAGGGAGATAGAATATTTTTTAATATTCAACACCGTGAGACGACAACAAATGGGCAATGATCAAATTGAAGAAATCTGAAAATTTCCGTCCCCACAAGCTCAAAGCACAAGTTCCCGCTAAATCAACAAAGTTAAACAGCAATGAATCAACTCTCTGCTTATATGGATGCCCATTAAGGAACAAAAAGTACCAGAGTTACTAATCTTTGCATAGATGTATCACAAGGCCGGATATATGGAGCATTCTGTGAGATTCCAACTCACTAGTAATTGTTTTGTTAGTCTAGCTTGTTAACCATTAGATTATAAGAGGTGCCATCAGAAAGTACTGTAAGCTACCTGAGGCCTGTGTACGAAGTAAAGCTATGTAATGTCTAAGAAGTAAATTTCATGATAATAAGCGATTTATTTTACGAGGTGTGATAAAAAAAATATATCGTGACTGAGCATTATTTACATTTTTTCATTTAAATCTAAGATTTAAATAAAGATAAGTGCACAGCTAAGAATCTTTTATCATAAAATAATTTCTAAAAATTCAGACTGCTCTGCAAATTCTGGAAAAAAAATAAGAAGTCGACTCGATAGTCTTTAACGAAATCTTTTAGCAAAATACAGGTTTGCACAATACTCACGAGATCTAGCTCTGTGAAACACAGGATTGCACAAGTGCAACACTCTGCATACTCACTTGACATAGCTCTGTGAAACGCAGGATTGCACGAGTACAACACTCCATACTCACTAGACATAGCTCTGTGAAACACAGGATTGCACGAGAGCAACACTCTCCATACTCACTAGACATAACTCTATGAAACACAGGATTGCACAAGTACAACACTCTGAATACTCACCAGACCCAGGTCTGTGAAACACAGGATTCCAGAAGTGCAACGCTCTCTATACTCACCAGACCTGCTACCGTGAGACTTTTCCCAGAAAATTCATCTCAACGGCAAAATTTGAGGGTGTGGGGAATATTTAAAGAAGTACGATAATGCAGCGTCTTCCCACCCACCAAAATAGGGGTTACAGTTTATTCGTGTGAATTTTGTGTGCTCAGGTCCAGGGTACCTAGAGGCCAAGGGTTCACGAAGATAATTGTGTTTTCGTAAACTTTATTTTTGTTTTTCTGAGCTGACTGCAATAAAAGTAATGAAAAAAAAAATGAACCTGAAAATGGCTAATAAATTCTATGAATGACTATTCATCTCTTCCTGAAGTTACAACAACAAAATCAGCTTGGACTTTTTTTTATATCAAGCGAATCATGTATTTCGCTGCATTTAATATAGTTATGCAATAAAAATGCAATTATACACACGTGGGAATTTATTTCTGCTGTTAATTAAGAAATCCGCGCACATACACATGTGTATGTAGGTATACGTACATAGATATGTAAGTGCAAACATGTGTGTGTGTGTGTGTGTGTGTGTGTGTGTGTGTGTGTGTGTGTGTCAAAAACAGAAATATAAAATCTTAATAAAAATATTTGATTCGCCTAATGAAATAAAAATAAAAACGAGGATAACTAGAACAAATGTTCACCAAAACGAAACTTTTTTTTCTTCCACCCAACCCTTCCTTCACCCCCAATTTTTGTTGTCTGTTTAAAGAAACGATGTGTTCCCATATGCCACTTCCGTTTTGGGATCTAACTGAAGCAAACGGGACGTCGAGAGAGTTGGCCCCTTTTTTAAGAGACGGCCAAAACAACATATTAAAAGTACCTTTTTTTTTCACTCTTTTTCTGGGTTTTTTTTTTTTTTAATTTCGTTCTGAATACTCAAAATATAGGATTAGTCAAAAGTTTTGCAAAATTTTGATATCGTAAGGCACGATTTGGTAGCCGCAGATGCTTTTTCCGAAGTCATCAAGATCACTAAACACACTACCGATCTCGCACTGATACTCTTCAAATGCTACTCGCTGCATTTGCCTCAATTAACATTTCCTTCATTGTTCATTTCTCTCATGATAAATACAAACTCCGTGTCAATATTTTTTCAATACACCTCTTAGATACTCTAAAGCTAAGCTGAGGCTGATTGGTTGACTAGTTTACCTTTCATAATAAGAATTTAAAACTATAGAGGATGAAAACATAATATATTATCCTTAAAACGAAACAATGACGTAATGGCCAACATTGTAGTGAATTATTACGTTTATTTCGGACTAATACCCTTGGAAAAGGCATGAATCTCCCTTCCCCCTCCCGGTTATGAATTGAATAGTACCACTACTGTTCTTCTTCAAGGATGGCTTTGGCATTAAATAATCCATGAAGGTTGATATCTATAAAAAAGGATTTGGCATTAAATAGCCCATTAAATTGATATACTATTAAACAAAGAAACCAAACTAAATAATTTTAAAGACAGTTTTTTCTTCTTTTCTTTTTCTTTTGTCTTTTTTTTTTTTTTCATAGAAATTTAACTTTAAGATATCGAATATTTTCCGTTCAATCATAACTTCAATTTTATCGCCAGGATCTTAAAAATGTCTAAATCACTCTTAATATTTCTTTGTCTATATAGTTGTAATCTATTAAGCGTTTTGCTCAGATGTGGCACAACGCCGTATAAATGGCGCACCCAATGAGACTCGAACTCACTCGTGAAGGTTTACTAGGCTACTTTGGTACCCATTACACCACCCGAAACACCCTTTTTCATCCATATAATTGATTGATTCATTCATTCATTGATTGATTGATTTTAATGACATGTCAATCCGTCTAGGGTTATTTTAAGCCTACAGATCAGGGAATTCCGTTCATTGTACATTTATACTTATATTTTTGTGTAATCATTTTGGAAAAGTTTTTTTTTACACACGGCCCTGTCGAATAAAAATAATTTCAAAATATCTATTTAACTAACAAATTGGACTCTAATAGGTACTATTACTCCAAGTCAGAGTGGACCTGGGACTAATAGCAATGAAGGGCTTTTACCCTACCTAAATCTCTAAAACTGAGGCCTCAGCATCGGATGCAGTTTAGTGTAATACCCAGGAGATGTATTTTGGATGTAGAAGGAAGAGAAGGCTATTAACCCCCCCCCTCCTGCAGGGGATACAATCAACATTTTCTAAACTCCGCCGACGACAGAGCGGATAGTTCAACTTGGTACAATAAGGTAAAATACAAATTTTACAACGCAGTCTTACATTATTACAAAGCTATTAAAAAATTGCTATCTGGACAGATTTTGACTTTTAAGTATCAGCAAGTTTGAAAACAGGTAAAAAGAGGACAATTTTGAAGAAAATTATCGTTTCATTCATTGCTCATTTTTCTCTCGGTAAATACAGCTCCATTATCGATATTTCTGGAGCACTCAGCGCCCTACATTTTGATGCCGTTTCTTTCTATGCTGAATACATGTAATTGGTATGCATCCAATGCGATATTTTTAATAAGAATTTATTCAACAATACTTTTCAATAAATATGTAAGTTCTTCTGTTTCGTTAATTTAAGAAATATATTCTACAAAACAAGATAGCAAATATGAAAAATCGTTGTCTCTGTCTTTGAGAAGAGTTATTAACTTTATAATTTTATCAGACATTTTGATTGCTTCTTTATTTCTTTGATATCGTCAACACAAAGTTTCGGTTAATCTATTCTACGACCTTCTTCAGCTGTACTATCTGTATAGAAAGAAAAGGTCTCTTTTTAAAAGAAAGGGTCTCTTTTTGAAAGAAAGGGTCTCCTTTTGAAAGAAAGGGTCTCTTTTTAAAGCAGACAAAAAATCTATTTGCAAACAGATTTTTTAAAGCAACTAAGCAGGCATACTGATAAATATTATTTTATTTTCATTTACTTGTGCTGCATTTTTCAATATTTTACGTTGAAATTTTTTCAGATATTTTCTTTGTTAACCCTTTCAATCCTTTCATATATAGATAACTTTTTAAATCTTTGTAGATTGAATTGGTCAACGAGCAGACAATAGGAAAACATTGAGCCATAAAAAAAATTGTTGTTCTGCTTGTTGTCCGTTGGCAACAAAAACATTGCGGTGTCTGCAAAAGGGTAAAATTCAACAATATTTTTGCTGAGCAAAAAAGAAAACAACATAGTTTTGAAATAAATACGGGCTTGATTCATACAGTTAGTAGACAAGTTAATCTAAGCAATATTAATTTTCAAACGATGCTTTTTGTCAATTGTCTGAACCTTATCCCAAATATGGGCCGGCTATAAGGATAAAAGGTAAGAAGGTTCATACTTTTCTCAAGGTTATTAGTCCGAAGGTTAACGTAATAGCACGACTGGAGTTCGAACTTCGAGGATTCAGTCCAGCAAATTAACCATTACGCTACGGGGAAGAAGATATAAGATAATACTAGTCAAAATTATTTAAAATAATGACGATATTGTAAGTAGAACTTCTCTTTGTATCTTCATAAGAGTTTGTCCCATACGAGAAAAGGTGTGACCAAAAGTTAGAATTGTGTATCATCTTTTAGAGAATGGTATGGATTTCATCTTTGGTAAGACGTGTCTCTATTGGATCAAGTAGAAAAATAAGATATGTACCGCTTTATCAAATATAAACTGCTTTCTGAAACTTAAAATTGGCAATGACGTCGTGTATATTGTGAATTAGTTCTCGAATAATTGCAAAAAAAAAATCAAGTGAAACAATTTGACTAAACAAAAGCCAAGTGTGACCGGGGGTCTTTTAATGTCAAGTATGTAAGAGTTGTCTTATCAGCAAGGAAACGGAGGACGTCATTTCAACACTGAATTCCAGTATACAATGGCAGTTAATTTATTAGACGGACAAATGTGCACATTCCAGCAAGAATATGGAATGGAATCAATGTCTTTGATTTGGTCCAGAGTTATTTTTACGTAAGATATAATGACATACATTAAAGTGAGATGAAGACAGATTTTCTTTCGATAGCACCGCCCAGCTTTTGGTCATAGCAGACAGGAAGTCGGTTAGAAATCACAAATATCCTTGACATAATTCAAATACAATGTATATATATATATATATATATATATATATATATATATATATATATATATATGTATCTGCACATGTGTGTATGTATGTGAATACATATATATATATATATATATATATATATATATATGTGTGTGTGTGTGTGTGTGTGTGTGTGTGTGTACACAACGTGTGTAAACGTAAATATGTCTTTTAACATAAAGGTATGAATGAATAAAGGCATAAGCAAATCTATACGATTACTGAAATAGAAAACTTGAAAAAATGTAAAACGGTATTCTTGATCTCCCTCATCTCTCTCCCCCTCTCTCTCTCTCTCTTTCTCTCTCTCTCTCTTTCTCTCTCTCACACACACACACACGCACACACACATTAACATACATATACACAGACGCAAAAAGATGCACCCACGCATTCAGTATCACTATGAAATTGATCTCTCTCTCTCTTTATATATATATATATATATATATATATATATACATCTATCTCGATCTATATGCATATATATATATATATGTGTGTGTGTGTGTGTGTGTGTGTGAGTGTGTGTGTGTGTGTGTGTGTGTTCGTATTCGAGTTGTGTATCTACACAAGGTATGCGCATGTGGATATCTTTGTTAACATAAATATATGAATGAATGTATACATAAACGAATTTATACGTTAACTGAAATAAAAAACTTTTAGAATAAAATAATATTGTTGATCTCTCTCTCTCTCTCTCTCTCTCTCTCTCTCTCTCTCTCTCTCTCTCTGTGTGTGTAGGCTGGTTTGATGTTGATTTGTACGTTTGTGTGTATTTAGTCTGCCCAACATTTAAAATAGAGCTAAATAATTATAATTAACGATAACTAATACGATAGAATTCTAATTTAATTGATTTCAATGGATTATTATTATTATTATTATTATTATTATTATTATTATTATTATTAGAGTACCGAGTAAAAGTTTTCGGTCTGTTTAAACTATTGTAAATTTTCACTAATTTTGAACTTATAAATGGCTATTTCAAATCACGTTTTTAACAAATGAAATATTAGCCCGGTTGGAGTCATTTAAATACAAAATAATTATATGTTGTAGTAGGGGTTCTGAATGAGAAGGGAAGATGCGAGACCACCCCAAAATAAAGCCGTGCAAAAGTTTTCGGTAACCTCACGAATCAAGAGGCAGTATTTTAAAACATAAAAATCTTATTCTAACTTAGAATATTCGGACTATTGACCTCACATATTTATTGTGATAATCACAACGTTCCGTTATAACAATAAGAATGAGGTCAGTAGTTCGAATATTCAAAGTAATAATGATTATCAAGCTTCATCTAAGAAATTTAGACAATAAAAATGTCTATAATTAAGATTTATTACATAATCTTCATTTCAGAGAGTTACTTTACACTTATTATTTCGCGTGGCTTTCCTTAGCTTGAATAATTGCTTTAGTGCGCTTCGGAAGATATGCGTACAATTCCTTCACCATCTTCACAGGCATGAGATGCCATTCTCTGTGGCTGAGCTCCCACAGTTCTCTAAGATTGCGCAGAGTCTTCTGATAAATTCTTTATTTCTGTCCACATTTGTTCGATATCTAAGTTAAGGCTCTCAACTGACCGATCTTTCAAAACGCTAACACCTTCATCAACCAAACTTTGTTGTGTTACACTTGATTTGTGGTATGGAGTTCCGTCATGTTGAAAACGTTTCCCCTTCATCTAAGTCAGGTATCAAATTGCGCTTCTGAACATGAATTTATTTGCTACTATTCAAGTTAGAGATATTTGTTTCTGCCTCCTTCCAGACAGGATTTGAGACAAGGTCAATGACTCGAAGGTCGGATTAAAGTAGGAGTTAGGGGAGGCGAAGGTCGGGTACGAGCCAAGGCTCGAACCCTGCTGGATTTTACTATGTGAGCCTGATGAGCCTAGCTGGTCATGGACCCAAACATGGGTCCAGGCACGGCACCAATTTTAACCAACTTTCTTGACTCATTATTTGAAATGTATTCCTAAAGCATCAATCTCTTACACCAAAACATCACTGTTTTCTTCCTGTAGTGAGGGTCGTTTTACTTTCCTGGTTACCTTCTTACAATTCTTACTTATCAGAATACAGCTCCATTCTAGTTTCATCGCTGAATATGATCTTATTCCAAGCATCTGCATCCCAAATTTCATTCCTCTTTGACCAACTTAATCTTGCTTTCAAATGCTTTTTGGTTAATGCTTTCAGTTCATGTTCTCGAAGGATGTGCTTAGTGGTATCAACTGACACCAAATTGGACGAGTCTTATTCATCCATCACTTGTCTTGCAGTATTCTTTGGTTGAGCTTTTGATGTCCAAACCAGTTTCCGTCGCATCTAGTGTTGCAGATTTCGTGGATGACCACATCTTGATTGATACAAATCACTTCTAGTGCCTTGAAACTTCGGGAAGACTTCTAAGATAACGCTACTTAAAATTCTATCTTCATCCTCATTTCTTTAGAAATTTTCACCATGATTTTAGATGTAAGAGTTTCACTATATTCAAGAAAAAATCGGCGCTGTAACAGAAAATATTTGCATATTAGCGGTAGAATTTTTTTTTTTTTTTAAAAGAATGTATTTTGATTGGTTTATATAATTTGCATAGGCATTTTAAGTTGTGATCTTCTATCTTAAACTCTCATTCAGAAAAATATAATGATTCGGTAACGAAATGACTTCAATATGACTAAATGTTTCACGTGTAAAAACACAATGCAAAACATCGACTCATACGTTCGCAATTATTAGAAATTTGCAATAGTTGAAATTGGCCGAAGAATGAATTAATACGGTATTGTATTCCTTTTGTGCAAGTTTGCTGAATTCATTTATATAATTAACTGTTTTATCTTTATTCATACATAGCCTGCACTTACTATTTTCATGTATATTATCAATTTTTGCTTTGATCTCATTAGTTCTTATATTATCCTTATATATATATATATATATATAATTAGGCTTTATCTTGTGTTACTATTATTAGGGATATAGTTTCTCTTTTTAAATTCCCCTTTTGTAACCATGTTCAGATCATCTCATGTGCAATGTCTTTAGTTTATTGATTAAAGTGTTTTATACCCATAATGCACGTATACATATACACATATATGCGGAAACATAATCAACTGATAATGACGACTTTAATAACGAACGAATACACTTCTTTATAAAAATATAAATCTCTCACACTTTATTTTCGAAAAGGTGATGTTTGTTGTGTGTGAGAGATGAGTGGAGACAAGGACTGACTGCTATATTGACCCAAGTTCTTCTCTTGACCATAGCGGCACTTCTTTCGCATCTTGGCTTGTGTTGCTCAACTGGGGTCACTGAGGGCCGCAAAGCCCTCAGTCTGCAAGCTGGTTCTCACTTTGACATCCTGTCTCCGACTGACCAACGGCTGTGGGTACCCTTTCTATATTCTTCCTTAAAGTCCACCTGCTTCCTCTCTTCTTCGGCTTATTTACACAGGTGCATCTCTTGATTGACGGCTCGGTCGAGGGTCAATATATAACAAAAGTATCCGTAAAGTTGTTTTTCTTCTCATTTTTACTTTCTTGATTACTTTTTTGATTTTTGTCCTCTTGTTATTGGATGAGATAATCCATCTCTGTTTATTCTTTGTTATATATTCTTCGTGTCCTTGTATTGTCCCATTGATACAGTCATCAATGCTTGCAAGTTTTCTCCCTCCTTCTTTTCTTGTTAGTCCATCCCTTGGGTGTCAAACCTTGTGCATCGTCATCAATGTCAATGTGTCTAAATTCCTCACTTATCCTATTTATTTCTATTATTATTTTTATTTCTATTTTTATTCTACTCTTTTGAAAGTGTTTCACACCAGCGTTAGCTGATAGTTTCTCACAGTAGTTTGAGTGATAGCAAGTCTCCTCAAGGACTCTTCTCAGTATTCTGGCTGATCTTAATAATGCTGTAGTTTTGATAGTCTCCACTCATTCTCTTATTTCCAAGACCCCTACTCCCTGTACCAATCCTTAGGCGACTGTACCGAACACGCCAATTACAATTGGTATCACCGTCATTTTCACGTTGCAGTGTTTTTCAGTTCTCCATCAAGGTCTTGGTACTCATCTCTCTTTTCGCTTTCTTTCAACTTTCCCCTGTGGTCAGCTGGAGCAGCAAAGTCCACGATATGGCAGGTTCTCTTTTTGTTGTTGGTTATCTCTAGGTCTGGTCGTCTGGCTGAGATTAAGTGATCCGTTTGTTTCTAAAAATCCCAGAGATTTTTGTGCGTCTCATTTTCCAGGACGGATTCTGCGTTGTACAAATACCATTTGTTTGTATGATCAAATTTAAACTTCTTGCACAATTTCCAGTGGATCACCTTTTCCACGTAGTCGTATAATTATTATCATTATTATTATCATTATTACTATTACTCCTTGAAAGTTTTTGACATATGCGTTAGCTGATGGTTTTTTACTGGAGTTTAAGTGACAGCAAGTCTCCTCAAGTCTCCAGGAATCTTCTCAGTATTCTGGCCGATCTCAATGATGCAATAATTTGGATGGTCTCAACTCGTCTGCGTCCCTTTATAAATCCTTTAGTGGCTGTACCAAGAGCACCAAATACAATTAGTATAATTGTCACTTTCATGTTCCACAATTTTTTTAATTCCCATGCAAGGTCGATGTATTTCTCCTTATTTTCACTTTCTTTCAATTTTACTCTATTGTCAGCCGAGACAGTAAAATCCACAATCCTGCAAGTTCTCTCTTTTTATTGATTATTACAAGGTCTGGTCGTCTGGCCGAGATTAAATGATCCGTTTGTATGTCAAAATCCCAGAAGAATATGTAGCTCATTCTCCAGGACAGATGTTGGGTCGGGCATATACCATTTGTTCGTATGGTCAAATTTCAATTTCTTACACAACTCCCAGTGGATCACCTTGCCCACCCAGTCGTGTCTAGTCTTATAATCTTTCTGTGCTAATTTTCTGCGTTCGCTTATCATGTGATTGATAGTTTCATCTCTATCACCACATAACATACATTTTCTGTTTTGTTGCGTCTTATTTATTCTTGCTTGGATATGGTTGCTTCTCATAGCGTTGTTTTGTGCTGCTATCAGGAGAGATACAGTTTCTCTCATAAGGTTTCCCTTTCTTAGCCACGTCCATGTTTTCTCGTGTGAGACGTTGCTTATTAGTCGCATAAAACGTCCATACAGTTGTTTTTCTTCCCATTTTTGTTTTCTATTTATTGTCGTTCTGTTGGTCCTCGTGTTGTCAGTATTGTTTCTGGTGGCTATAATCAGTCTTTCTCCATGCTTTTGAATGTAGTTTTCAAGTCTTTGTATTGATTCGTCAACACTGTCTTCAATGCTGGTAAATCCTCTCCCTCCTTTTTTTAACGCATATAGTCTGTTAACTTCATCTCTGGGATTATAATCATTATCCTTATTATTTTACTCCTGATGACTTTTTCACTGGAGTCTGAGTGACAGCAAGTATTCTCAGATCACCAGGAATCTTCTGAGTATTCTGGCCGATCTCAACAATGTTATAGTCTGGATGGTCTTGATTCTTCATCTGATTTCCAATTCCTCCAGTCTTTCTTCCAAGTCTTTTGGGACCGTCCTAGTGCGCCAATTACAACTGGTATCACCGTCACTCTAATGTTTCCCAGGCTTTTAGTTCAACATTACCATCCACTAAACAAGTTCTCTGTGTGTGTGTGTGTGTGTGTGTGTGTGTGTGTGTGTGTGTGTGTGTGTGTGTGTGTGTGTGTGTGTGTTAATTAACACTAGGTCTTGTCATCTAGCTAGGATTAGGTGATCCATTTGTATTTCGAAATTCCAAAGAATTTTACGCATCTCATTATCTTGGACGGGTTCTAGTTTGTGCATATAGCATTTGGTCTTATCGTTAAATTTTAATTCTTTTCATACCTAGTCGTGCTAAGTCTTGTATTTCTTTTGTGCCAATTTGCTGCATTTGCTTATCATGTGATTAATCATTTCATCTCTTTCTCCGGACAATCCACACTTGCTATTTGGTTGCGTATTATCGGTTTTCACTTGAATATAATTGGTCCTGGCGGCGTCGTTTTGAGCTTCTACTAAAAAAGATTAATTTTCTTTTTTTATGCCTCCACGTCAAGGTTTTCTCGTGGGCAATCTCACCAATCTGTCACTTGATATATGCGCAAAGTTATTTATCTTCCCATTTTGGTTTTCGAGTTTTTGTTATTTTTCTGTTTGATCATCAATGTTTCCATTGCACTGGCTGCTGTGACTAGTCTTTCTTTGTACATTGTGTTGAAGCGTTCACGCAATCCTCAATGCTGGCAAGTCCTCCTCGTCTTCGTTTCTTGAGACAACTGTTTAAATCATGACAGTTGGAAATATTATTTCTCATTAATAAATGAAATTAGCCAGAAATGTAAGTCAGAATACAAACGACGAGTAACTATAAAATGTATCTCCACAAACAAAGAATGGGAAAATAGCCTCAATAGAATGAAAAAAGAAAATGAAAAAAGAGAAAAAATAGTCAAAATAAAATTCTTAGATTTTAATCATTACAAATATAATGGATAGTTTTAAATATAAAGTATAGCTTTTTGAAAAAAAAACTTTGTCTCAAATTTTGAACTGTTTAAGCTGTAAAATGTTCCCCAAATACAGAAATTTCCACAAAAGTAAATTAGGAAAATCCCAAGAGACTATATCTAGGAATCGTAGAGTAGTTGTTTTCAATCTCTTCCGGAAACTTCTGTGACGAAGCAGATGTCAAAACTTCTCTATTTTCGGATGTCGGAGCTTTAATGGCGACTGCCGAGATTTTTTATACAACCTCAACCAGTTTAACGCATAAATCAAGATTCAGATCCATAGGATCCCGTGAGATTAACGTATCCCACTACGATCATTTATGCATTGGACATTTCTCAATTTCAAATAAGACATGAGACATATATCAATTCCGAATGTGCATTGAAAATATAGTTATCCCTCTGGATTGGAAAGTCAGTCAGCAGTGTTGGCTTTAAAAGGCTGCTTGGTAGCTAGAACGATTCATAATAATTTGGTGATTTTTTCAAGTCTTGAGGAGGCGTTGAAGGCTTAATGGTTATCGCCAAGGAAAATTTAATCGGCAAGCCGAATTCGAATTCTGAACAAGGTTGTGTTTCACTTCACCCAAATGCCCACGATGAAGGCGTGAACTCATCTCTTCCCTCCACCAGCAATTGGTAAATTGTAGTTTACTCTCTAGCCTTGGTAGGTTAACCAGTCTAGAAATAAAATTCTAAATTCAAACCCCCTACCAAAAAGATATGGTCCAACTTAGAAAAGTTTGATACATTACCTCTGCGTTTTCCAGGCTTTGGGGGAAGGTCTGAGTCCTTCAATGTACTAAAAAGTTCGTTGATATGATGGGGGTTAGGCTTTTCGTATGACTTGATAAAATCATATCTTTCTTTACAAATTTACACCAAGAAATTGAATTGTATCATTGTTAAAATGAAAAGTCGGGTTTATAGGGTGTGTCTTTAAAAAATGTTTCTTTTTTTTCTTTTTTTCTTTTTTGCTGGCCTCTGGTAAGGGGTTCTCCTCCCGGCAGTTAACCGAACTCTTCAAGGTTTTTTTTAATTTTCTTTCTGCATTGTATTAGCTATTAATATGACCACGTGTTCTAGAATATTTGACATAACTAAATATGCTGATGTCCACGGTTGAAAGATCATGTTATAAGCTTTTGTTTGTAATCTGTCCATCCTCTTGTGGGATTATTCTTTCTTTTCCCTTAAGATTTTTCGCCATTATTCCCCAGATTCATTTTTTGTTTTCACTTCTTCGAGTAAGAAATCTTCGGCATTAAAAGGAACAATCAATTTACACTGCAAATTTTTTTTGTTAAAATGTTCTGTTTTATTTACTATTGTTATTTTTGTTAAACACGATCAAAGAACAGCTTTAATTATTTATTGAATGTATATTATAATTGATTGCAAATAAAGAAAGATACATTCTTGATAATAGTTATCTTAGTTATCTCATGTGAAAAATCAAAATGATTTGTTTGTAAACGGACAAAACCACCACACATTGTGTATTAAGTTATAAAGAAGAAAGAATCTAGTTATGTTTTGTCATTTCTTTTTGTGGTAGAGTTGCGATATGCTTACCAACACTGGATCATCATGATATTTTTAAACTGCTGTTAATTTACCTTTTGTGATGTAATCGGTGATCTTTGGTTCCATTTTGCATCCTTATAATTGTTGAATTACTCTTAGAAAGACGTAAATTCTCTTAACAAGTAACAATATATTCACAGTGTCATTGCGGTTTGGTGATTTCCAATTGGAGTTTTTTTTTAATGTTCATTATACAGTATTTATTTGAGGTTCTTCACCAGCCTGCACCTCCGAAACGTGTACTGCCCGTCCTACAACCCTACTGGCGTGCCTGAGATGAAGGCGGCCCATCGGTTCACTTACCTGGGGTGCTCAATCACATCAAATGCCAAGATTGACAAGGAAGTTAACAGCCGGCAGGCAAAGGTGAGCAGTGCATCTGACCGTCTATATATAAAAAAAAAAGGCGTGTGGTACTTGAGTCACGTGAAGTAGGGTACAAAGAGCAGCGTGTATAGAACCTTCGTCTTTACTATTCTTCTATGAGGATCAGATTCGTGGCTCACTTATCGGCACCACCTGCGACTCCTCGAAAGATTTCACCAGCACTACCTCCACTTGTGTGACTTTGTCACCAGTATTGAAGTCCTTTAAAGGACAAAGACCATCAAATTCAAGGCCAAGCCTCTGAAGTCCGAGCTACACTTAGCAAGACATGTTTCCATGATGGAGAATCATCACCTGGCTGCAGTCGGAGTGGACCAGTCCCGTCTCGATCTTCGTTGTACAAACTAAGCCATGAATAAATGAATATATATATACATCTCTCTCTCTCTCTCTCTCTATATATATATATATATATGTGTGTGTGTGTGTGTGTGTGTGTGTGTGTGTGTGTGTGTGTGTGTGTGTGTGTGTCCACCAGGTTTTTTCCAAAAGTATCAAAACTGAAGCTTTATTTTTCTTAATTTAGAACTGTAAAGCTAAAAGTTATATGAGGATAAGCATCAAATAATTAAGTGATGATTTCTAGACGTCTAGACTTTATCTAGATGTCTGAACATCTCCACTCAATTATATTGAGTCAGTGTTAATTTGAAAAAGAAATTATGATACCAATCTTGATACTTTTTCAATGAGAAATATGGGCGAAAGGCAAGAACATGAAATTGTTGCATCCAATCATCATACCCATCGCACTTTACTCAGTATGACTTTTTCTTATTTTTTAATCAGGGAATTCATCTCAAAGATTAGAGAGCGTGAAGGTTATTAAAAGAAATACGAAGGAAAACTTCAGGGTGCTTCGACCAATGTAAAATCCACAGCAACAAGTGTGTTTGCCCATGTAATGGTGATTATTTTAAAGAAAATTAATGTTTCATCTATTGTCTATTTCTGAAAATTGTAAATAAAGCTTAAGTTTTCATACTTTTTCTACTGACTAAAATTTTTTAAAGACTAAAACTATCTTGATAGAAAGTTGTATTCACAAGAAATCTAGGAATAAAATGGCTACAAAACTTAATATCTGATTTTAAGCAGTACTGGTGTCAAATCTACATTTTCGGCAAAAGTTCAATGTGATTTTATGTGTAAGTGTGTGTGTGTGTGTACTGGATTAGATGACTTTAATGATATAATAGAAAAAAACAGTTGATAAATTTACTAGAATATTTTGATAAAAAACTCTCCGTTGATCCAAAGATCCCACCCACACACATGCTATGAAGATGGTGAAATTCATTAATAATCGTGAAACAAATACACTTGTTATATCGAGCTTTGCTTTCTTTGTTTTATGGCATATCAACCCTCCTGGACTATATAATGTTAAATCAATCATTGTAAAAAGAATAGCAGTGGTACTATTTTGCCCATAGCTGGGTGAATAAGGAGGTTCATACCATTCGCAAGGGCATTAGTACGAAAGTGAACGCAATAATGCGACTGGAGTTCGAACGTGCTTACTTTGATGTCGCATTCCAGCACGTTAATCATTACGCCATAGTGACTCTAAAACATATATAATATTGACACCAACTAGTTTTCGCCAATAACCCGGGAGACTGGGGTTTAATCCCAGGTTGAGTCATACCAAAGGCTCAAAAAATGGTACTTGATGCAACCTTCCTTAACACTCAGTATCATTAGGTGCGGATCAAGAGTAAAGTGGAGCAATCCAGAGAAAGAAGTAGCGCTCTCCCTTAAACCTCGATGTAGTAGCTAATGAAAAAGGAGCCTTCTGGTTGCCCTCGATTTTTTTTATTTATCTAAAAACAAAATGTAATTGTTTGTATCGCTGCACTTCTATTTTAGTGCATTATTTATTAAAATATCCAATCAAAATTCAGTTGGGTGGACAGAAGACAAAAATCACCGTCATCAGAAAAAGACAAAAACATCGTTTTATTTAAAACAAAAACATTTGTGCTGATATTAGTTTGGTTTCTTTGTTTAATGGTATATCAACCTTTGTAGGTTATTTAATGCCAAAACTATTCTCCTAGAACAGTAGTGGTACTATTTAACCCATAGCTGGGAGGATAAGGGGGTTCATACCTTTCCCAAGGGTATTTGCTCTAAAGTGAACGTGATAGAGCGACTGGAGTACGAACTCGCTTACCTACGATTCTGCAGTCCATCGCTTTAACCATCACACCACGAGGACACCCACCATCTGATATTGGGTATCAAAGAATCTTTCATCACCCACCTATACCTCAACTAGTTTTTATGTAATAAAATAGAGACCCCTACAAAGTATATTTACTTCAACATCAGTAATGTGATATACCGACAGTTTGATGAGATTCCAAAGGATGGTTTTTTTGGTCCCTCCTTAACTAATATTTCCTTTTATTTTTTCCTTTTTTGTTTCCATCAACAGCACTAACAGGTAAGTTGAACAAGATATACTTCCGCTTTATAAATATACATTTTAGAACGCTTTCCCCGGAAATAAAAGAAAAGGTTAAAAAATGATTACTTTCATAGAAACCTGAACTCATTAGGAATATATGGATAAAAAGGGTTACAATTCACAGGAGCTCTGTTCATGTCTAATTTCAAGAGATAACTTTGTGATAATGTAAATATACCAACAATTTGGCGGGGTATTAACGATAGCCCTATAGATGCTTAATTAACTTATAGTTTTGTTGTTTTCCATCAATTGCACATTTTTCGCTAAACCAATAAACGCTCCTGTTACTTTCGTCATCTGGGTGTCACTTTTACCGACTTTAAAATGGAATTTGAGTTAATGGAATTTTCCCCAAAATAATTCATTATATTCTGCTCTCATTTTCATCAAAGAGAAGGAAACAAATCGTTCTATTCTTTTTCTTGATGTTCTGGGCATAAAAGTTACAATCTCAATTTTTATCGAGTAATCTCTGGTTTATATTTATATTAGGATTCCTTTAGTCCAAAATAAAAAGAAAATAGATAAATTAGATCATTTAGTATTAGTAATGTGTTCTAAATGTAAACCATCTGAAGAACTTGATTTTGTCAAGTTTCTTGATTCAAGATGAATATTCTGAAGATGTCTTGTTGAAATTTATTGATATAAAGATTTATAAATTTACCATTGATAAGCAGTTTGGTCTATCAAATCACTCAATCTATCTCAAACTACCTTGGATGGACAGTGGCAGTCTTTAATTGGCCCACTCAATTATTATGGCTGTGCCACATTATTTTCTTTTTGTGGAAGAATAGTTCTAAATACCGAAACATTCTACGAAAAAATAGAATCATCACTAAACTGTATAAGTGCATGTCAAAAATTCAATAATTCATAATACGAGGATCATTAAATAAGTTTCCAGACTTTTTTTTGTATGGGCACTTTTATTGATAGTGCACACATGAAACTCTATTCCCCCTCGAAGTAATCTCCTCCGGCTGCAATGCACTTGTTGTGCCGTTCCAATAACTTCTGGAAGGCCCCGTGGAAGTCCTCGTGTGTGCGTGTCAATGACCTTCGTCACAGCCTCTTTCATCTCCTCAAATGTCTCATAAGGACAGCCTCTTGATGCCCATCTTGGTCAAATAGTCTCTGACAAGGATGGAGTTGTGGACTAGTGCATTGTCCTGCTAGAAATACCACTGACCCGATTTGAAGAGTGCAGCCCTCTTCCGACCGAATCTCTTCCCTTAAAACTCCCTTAAAACGTCAACATAGTAACCCTAACCCTAACCCTTTGGCCAATCAACTCTGGTCTATTGACTTCCTTACACCTCCCACACCTCTCATCATCCCTCACAGACTCCCTGCCTTCCTTGAATCTCTTATGCCACTCAAAAACTGATGCTCGATTCATGCGAGGTGCTCCAAAAGCAGTCTGAAGCATTCCATACGTTTCTGTGGCCGTTTTTCCAAGTTTAAAACACAATTTTATTGCATATCGTTCTTCTAAAGTGTCCTCACGTCCAGATTGCATTTTTGAAATTCACCAGCTGTGACAATCAGGCTTTAGTAGGGTGTATTCCAATTGCTGCTGTAGCTGTTCATTTGAACCTGAAATCATAAAAAATGGTCGGTAATCTTATAAGATGTATAGCAATAAGATACTGAATTTCCAAGAGTCTACGACAATTTTAAATGCCTGTACAAAAAAAGTCTGGAAACATATTAAAGGCACCATGTATTACATGATACACAATGAAATGATAAAAATCAATCAGTCGGTTAAATAAATAAATTTATAACGAAGACGGAAAGACTCAACGTATATATATGCCCGACAATCCAATGATACCTATAGTATCTTGTGTCAATAGTGACCCTTAAACATTAATCAAAGTTATAGTGAAAAGTGACCTTAATACGTTAATCAAAGCAAAAATTCTGACTCTCTTTTCAGGAAAAATTAGCCCTTCACTTATTAAAAACTCCTGGCACGTCATTAATAGATTTTTAAAATGTAAACATGAAAAACAAATATTGGATATTAAGTCCGTATAAATCAAATAACTGCTGATAAATCTTTAGCTTTCTTAAAAACATACACACACCTCCCAAAATATAAATCAAAGTCATACTAATCTGTCACCTAATCACAATCCAATGCCTTTTCACTTTTTATACGAATTACAACACAGAAAAATCGCGCCTAAATATGGGCGCCCCCGCTCTTTAGTATCTCCCCTTAAATCATTTGTTGAATCTTATATCGATCTGAAACTTCAAATGATTGATTAGCTGATAATGTCATGTCAACTCGTGTGGGATAATTTTATGTCTTAAGGAATCGTGCTCACTGTATGTTTATATCTATATTTTTTGTTTAGTTGTTTCATCAGAGTTTGTTTTTTTTTGCACAAAATTATACGATATCAAGTATTCCTATCTAATGCAAATATTTTGCACGCAAGCCAATAAGGTTTGAAAAACCTAAAACAACCAACCAACCAACCAACCAACCAACCAAATCTTTTCCCTAAACTTTTGGTTTACAACATTTTATTTACACATAGATCTATACGGTATATCTATATTTGGGCACAGAATATAATTTATGATAATTTTAATGTTCACTTTTGATTTCATTTAAAACCTTAGGGTCCCGTCTATAGTTTTCCTTAAAACCACTGGATCCCGTCCATACTTTTTTCCTTAAAACCTTAGGGTCCCATCCATGTAACTGTGAGCCAATTTTTTGTTTTAAGAATAGTTACTTTAAGCTATAACTATAAACGAAGAATTATCATTATTAATCACTTGAAACCATATAACTTCTGTTAGATAAGAATCCTTGTTACTATATAACTATGTGCAAACAAATGATAATAATTAAATAGTAATATTCACTTTAAACAGCATATTTGTGTACATATTATTAGAATTAGAAAGGAATATATTGTATAATGTAACTGTGTGCAAGCAAATAATCTTAGACAAAATGAGTAATTTTTAAAAGATGCAATGGAATATTGAAAATAGTTATGATGACAGTAAAATATTTTTAATGAATTAAATTTTGGCATTAGTTGATATGTCGTTAAACAAATAAATCAAACGATCCTTCTGTCAGCAGGGCTTAGAACACGCTGACTGTATCTTCTGCAAAAGAGTATGACCCCACACCTGCCTCTCACAAGGATGTCCTAAATATGACACTAAACTGCATTTTAGGGAGAAACTTTCGTTATGATAATCTGTGGAGTGTAGAGAACTCCTTCATTACACCGAAGTCCAATCTGTCCCGAAGTTAGGGCCTCATCTATGGGTCAAATGGATTTGTTTAAAAATTATTCAAGATAACTGGAATACCTGATACCATATTACCATGTGCAAATTATTTGTAATAAGAATAGATACTTGAAGCTATAATTGTATGTTCAGTATTATCATTATAAGTAAATAAGTAAAGCTGGCAACCGTAGTCGAGGGCTACCAGAAGACTTCCTTTTCAATAGCTACTACACTGAGGTGTAGGGGGAGGCTCTACTCCTTTCCCTGGATTGCTCCACTTTACCCTTGATACGTACCTTATATTGCTGAGTGTTAAACAAGGAAAAATCAAGTACCATTTTTATAGTCTTTGGTATGACGCGACTTGAGATTGAACCCATGTCTCCCGGGCCATTGGCGAACACTCTTGTAATTTACGAAGCTCTTTGCTTCGATGTGGCACAAGGCCGAATGAATGGGGCACCCAATGAGACTCGAACTCACTCGTGTAAGCTTACTAGTCAAGCTTGCTAACCATTACATCACCAAAGGTGCCCGCATTGGCGAACCATGTTATAACTGCTTGAAAATAATTACTGTGAGATATGAATATTTATAACCTTATAATTGTGCAAACAAATCATTATCAAATAATCAATAATGTTTGCTTTAAACCATATTATTGTTTAGAAATTATTTATATTTGATGGGAATATTTTATATCATTTAACCAAATGTAAACAAATTATTATTTGCCAAAAAAGTTAAATTTTAAGAAATATTCATTGGAAAAGTGAAAATATTTACGATTTTATTTGAAGCAAAATAATTAGGTTTGGTTGGTTTCTTTGTTTAATCACATATCAACCTTTGTAGGTTATTTAATGCCAGAGCAATTCTCCTAGAAGAACAGTAGTGGTACTATTTAACCAATAACTGGGAGGATAAGGTGGTTCTCAACCTTTCCCAAGGGTATTTGCCCGAAAGTGAATAGTGCGACTGGAGTATGAACTCACTTACTACGATTCCGCAGTCCATCGCTTTAACCATTACACCACGAGGACATCCCCATAAATTATTGAGATACATTTTATATTTGAGCCCTTGAAAATATTTATTATAACAAACATTTCAGTTTAAGACTTTTTATTTAATGGCATATCAACTTTCGTGGGTTATCTAATGCCAAAGCCATCCATCCTCGTAGGACATTAGTAGCTGGAAGGATGAAGGAGTTCATATCTTTCCCCAAGAGTGAAAGTGAACGTAATAACGCGACTGGAGTTCGAACTCGCTTACTAAAATGTCGAAATCCAGCACGTTAGCTTCAACGCCAATCAAATATTTAAAAATGAATCAAGTGTCGACTTTAAATGACCCACATGGATTTGATACACTGTTAAACAAATAAACCAAACGATGATTCGGTATTCGAACCCAGTTGTATATGGTTTAAAGAATATTTTTTTGTGATTCTTGGAAAGTCAACCTATTTGAGCTTTTCAAAACCAAAAGAGGAATAATGTAGCCTCCCCGCAAAAAAAACGAAAAAAAAACAATATTTGCATAATTATATATATATAGAAACCAACTGAACTACTCTAGAATTTGAAAGTGAACCTGTTTACAACAGTCTTCTATTATACCAGTGAGCAATTAATTTGTTGATTCAAGGTGTGTTTCGTTCGGATATATATCTTTTGTATGGGCGTGTCGTGTTGAAAATAAGGCCGGAGAAGTCAACTGATTTTGTTTTGTTTTTTTCGGGGGGGGGGCTTTTTGATTTTTAAGAGGTGTGGTTATGGGCGGAGCGATCTGAAAACTTGCTTTTCATAGATTGTGAAACAAACTTTCATGCTGTTTCATTTTTCTTTCTTTTTTTTTTTTGTAGGCGTGGCTAGTTGGCAGTTGTATAATGGCAACAATCTGCCATTCTTTATTCCAAAACTCAACCGGAAATGGAAGTTAATTTTCGTTTCCTCAGCAATTCCGTTGTGTGACAAACAAAGGGCGGCAAACAGTAACGCTGATATAATTACAAAGTAAATAACTTATCATGACAAGTTTGGGGACCACAAAAAACATCTGAGCTACTTGCTGGTATGGCTTGAGGGAAAAGCAAAGAAATATTCGATAATAAAAAACATCAAGAAAAATCTCACTATAATGTGGCGTATATATATATATATATATATATATATATATATACATAAAGTTAGATTCGTGCAGACATATTCAACTATCCTTGGTGACGGTAATTTTTTCTCCAATGCAATCATCGAACTAAGATTATAGTGACTTTTGACCAAGGAATTGGCTATAGGAAGCATTGTCAACAGTTGCACCTTTATCAAGGAAATCAATAGAAATGAGTCCTTTCATGACCGGCCCATAATGGTTAGAGTTTGCCAATGATCTGGGAGGCCGGGGTTCAATCCCATACCAAAAACTCAAAAAATGGTACTTGATGCCGCCTTGCTTAACACTCAGCATTATAAGGTACGGATCAAGGGTAAAGTGGTTATGCCTCCATTCATCTTCCCACATGACCTAAAGGTCATGTGGGAAGATGAATGGAGGCATAACCATCGCTAATGACCACCCTAAAAACCATGAAGTGGATTGGTTGAATCAATATCAGTTTCATCATGTGGAGATAGAGCGAGCAAACGGCTATTCTGTGAGTTTACCATCTGATCATAGCCAAATTTTTTCTCGTCTGAGAAAACCCAAAGCATGTTCTGTTGGCGGGAATGCTTGAGTTTGTTCAAAAAGTTTGCTGCGTGATCTTACCTCATTCTTCCAAGCCTGTGATAAAAACTGACTCTTTTTCATCTTCTATGGGAAATACCAAATGTCTTCATGCACTACCTGCCTGATAAGAAACTCAGACATTCCCATATTCCTTTCTATGAACTTGAATAACTTGCTGGTATCGTTGTCAATCATGGCCAAGATCTTGTCAACGTATTTGAGAACTCTTTTCTTATTAAAACGATCAGGGTGAGGCTTGTGAGCAACTCTACCTTCGTAACCACTATTGAATTCTTTCAACTCTTTTTTAATCTTTTGCACTGTATACTGATTAACAATCAAACACTCTGAAATCTTTGCATTGGAGCTTGCCGTGCCCAATCGACTCTAATTTGCTGCACAGTAGACAAAACCAAAAAAAAATAAAGGGGCTGCGTGAAATTAATAATTCAAAATATCGACAATCTACCAATCGCACCTCTCTCTCTCTCTCTCTCTCTCTTTCTCTCTCTCTCTGTATGTGTGTGTGTGTGTCGTGCAGCTTGATACCACGAGAGTTTAATGAGAAATTCCGTTGCTGTGGTACCCCGAGGTATTTTATAACTACAAATTTATCAGTGATACTCTATCAACGACATTGAGCACTCTTTATTAATGCAACAAACCATATATATATATATATATATATATATATATATGTATATATATATATATATATATTGAATTTAGAGGAATTTTGAATAATGGGGTGGTAATTTATTCGTGTGGGTCAGTATTTGTCTTCGTTGAAAATTATCTTTTTTTGGATTTATTAAAACTTACTATATACTTATTGTAGGTGTTTAAGGCGGTAGGATTATAAGGCTTTTGTCATTGAGTAGGTTAGTTAGTTTATTGTAATAATCTATGGTGTCTAAGACGATAATTTCTCCACCTTTATCAGAGGATGTTATAGTGATGTTATTATTTTTGGCTAAGTTTTTAAGGGCTAAAATGTATCTTCTTAGTAAAGTGTATTTCGATTCGTGGTTGTTGTTGGTGAATGCAATTATGCTTTTTATGAAACCTCTGTCAAAGTGTGAATCAGTGTGCCTATAGTTTGTGTTTACAATATCGAGTAATTTCTGTTGTTTTTTTTTGGGGTTTTTTGCGTCATCCAATTGCGAATTTTAATATATTCAAAAAACGTTAAAAACTGTAATGGAATGTTTTTATCATATTACAATTATTCCAAGCAATCTCCACCTGTTCTTTTTCCATGTCAACAAATTCTTTGAATCTTCCACAGCTGATTAAAAAATGTTGATACTTCTATGCGAATATCATTATTAAAAACAATGTGGGGAAGATACAAAGAATGTGTTGACAGTGAATGTCAGAAGGAGACTATGTGAAATCATAATGCTACTTCATCAGAATTGTTAAAATAGAAATTTTGATATTGCAGTATAACACACACACACACACACACACACACACACACACACACACAATATATATATATATATATATATATATATATATATATATATAGGGTGTGAAAGCAAAATTAGGAATATTCTGGTATAATAATGAACGACTCTATTATAAAACAAGATTAATTTTCATTTTAAAAAATAAACAAAGACATAAGAAGTTACACACAAAACACTAAATTTACTCAATATGGGCACTTTTTTTTTCAATTACTGTATCAGCATTCCTTCGAAAGGATTTGCATGCCTTCAAAATAAATTCTTCAGACATTTTATTCCATTCCTCCTCATTAGCAGTCTTAAGTGAACCAATATTTGGATGGGAAGTTACATTTGCTTTGTTTTCTAAAACACCCCATAGAGTATAATCAAAGGGGGTTAAGGTCTGGACTTAAATCTTGTTTAATTGGTATCCTCATAGTTTTCTTGAGGTCTTTTAACTTATTACAGTGCTTTCCTATTGACGTTGTAGGATCCTTTTTAATCGCCAAAGCGAGAGCAGTCAAAAAAGCTTTCTTTTCGTTTTTTTTTTTTTTGTTGTTGTTTAATCTTCAACTCCCCTTTTTCCTAAAAAAGTTTTTTTTTTTTTTTGTAAATCTTTTTCTTAGCTTTGTATGTAGTAGACAAAGAGATTTTGGCTTGGTTTCGGCGTTAAGCAATTCATATGTTCTTTGTCGTTTCTTTTCTTGCTCACTCATATGGGCCTGAATTTTAATTATAAAAAAAGTACTTGAATAATTGAGCTAATCATGAAAATTAAGATTTATTGCGTTTTTCTTCAAAAACTGGACTAATCAGACTAAAAAAAATTTTTTTAAATGATTCCATATTTTGCTTCCTCCGCGCCCTATATATATATATATAATAATTTCATATATAAAATCATAGTTCTCATTTGCATACATTGTCGCAGTATTATTATCAAATTATTTTCAGCTGAAGTACAGTAAGCTATTATTAGGCCGTATAATATCCTTAAAATGATGGAATTGTTTACTTCAATATCAGGCAGAATGGGTATGTGAGAACGGAAGAACATCAGTCGGCTGAAATAATTGCAAATCAATCGAATGAACAGAAGAAAGAAAAAAGAAAGAAAGAAGAAAACGAATAGAAAATTGTTGGAAAGACGAGAAATTAAAAAAGAAAAATGAACACGGAAAAGAGAGAGAGGATTGAAGCATAAATAATTAGAAAGAGAAAGAGAGAGAAAGAGAGAGAGGATTGAAGCATAAATAATTAGAAAGAGAAAGAGAGAGAAAGAGAGAGAGGATTGAAGCATAAATAATTAGAAAGAGAAAGAGAGAGAAAGAGAGAGAGGATTGAAGCATAAATAATTAGAAAGAGAAAGAGAGAGAAAGAGAGAGAGGATTGAAGCATAAATAATTAGAAAGAGAAAGAGAGAGAAAGAGAGAGAAGATTGAAGCATAAATAATTAGAAAGAGAAAGAGAGAGAAAGAGAGAGAAGATTGAAGCATAAATAATTAGAAAGAGAAAGAGAGAGAAAGAGAGAGAAGATTGAAGCATAAATAATTAGAAAGAGAAAGAGAGAGAAAGAGAGAGAGGATTGAAGCATAAATAATTAGAAAGAGAAAGAGAGAGAAAGAGAGAGAAGATTGAAGCATAAATAATTAGAAAGAGAAAGAGAGAGAAAGAGAGAGAGGATTGAAGCATAAATAATTAGAAAGAGAAAGAGAGAGAAAGAGAGAGAGGATTGAAGCATAAATAATTAGAAAGAGAAAGAGAGAGGAAGAGAGAGAGGATTGAAGCATAAATAATTAGAAAGAGAAAGAGAGAGAAAGAGAGAGAGGATTGAAGCATAAATAATTAGAAAGAGAAAGAGAGAGAAAGAGAGAGAGGATTGAAGCATAAATAATTAGAAAGAGAAAGAGAGAGAAAGAGAGAGAAAATTGAAGCATAAATAATTAGAAAGAGAAAGAGAGAGAAAGAGAGAGAGGATTGAAGCATAAATAATTAGAAAGAGAAAGAGAGAGAAAGAGAGAGAAGATTGAAGCATAAATAATTAGAAAGAGAAAGAGAGAGAAAGAGAGAGAGGATTGAAGCATAAATAATTAGAAAGAGAAAGAGAGAGAAAGAGAGAGAGAGGATTGAAGCATAAATAATTAGAAAGAGAAAGAGAGAGAAAGAGAGAGAGAGGATTGAAGCATAAATAATTAGAAAGAGAAAGAGAGAGAAAGAGAGAGAGGATTGAAGCATAAATAATTAGAAAGAGAAAGAGAGAGAAAGAGAGAGAGAGGATTGAAGCATAAATAATTAGAAAGAGAAAGAGAGAGAAAGAGAGAGAGGATTGAAGCATAAATAATTAGAAAGAGAAAGAGAGAGAAAGAGAGAAAGAGGATTGAACCATAAATAATTAGAAAGAGAAAGAGAGAGAAAGAGAGAGAGGATTGAAGCATAAATAATTAGAAAGAGAAAGAGAGAGAAAGAGAGAGAAGATTGAAGCATAAATAATTAGAAAGAGAAAGAGAGAGAAAGAGAGAGAGAGGATTGAAGCATAAATAATTAGAAAGAGAAAGAGAGAGAAAGAGAGAGAGGATTGAAGCATAAATAATTAGAAAGAGAAAGAGAGAGAAAGAGAGAGAGGATTGAAGCATAAATAATTAGAAAGAGAAAGAGAGAGAAAGAGAGAGAGAGGATTGAAGCATAAATAATTAGAAAGAGAAAGAGAGAGAAAGAGAGAGAGAGGATTGAAGCATAAATAATTAGAAAGAGAAAGAGAGAGAAAGAGAGAGAGAGGATTGAAGCATAAATAATTAGAAAGAGAAAGAGAGAGAGAAAGAGAAAGAGAAAGAGAGAAAAGAGAAAATTATTGAATAGTGTAGTTAACCGCATCATTACCCGTGAAAAGTTTACCGAATTACTATCTATGTATATTTCTAAAATGCCTCGTGGTAACAACCGAATTTTTCATTACTTTGAAGCGATATCAAGTGCCTCAGCACACACACACACACACAAACATATATATATATATATGGGCGTGTGTGTGTGTGTGTGTGTGTGTGGAAATAAAATTAAAATTGTTAGATTCATTGATAGATAAGATCTAAAAAGTTAGTAAAATCAGCTGAATTATTACAGTTATATACGAAAGTGCAGGGACAATATCATAAAATTACAATAATGAAATATTTCAAGATAGACATTTAAAAAACGTTCAGAGTTTAACGAAATCGATCTTCAGGTAAGTATTTTCGACTACGTCTGAAGGCTTGGTTGAAAATACTCACCTAGTTTGCTTTGGTTTCGTTTCTTTGTTTAATGTCATATCAACCTTCATGGGTTATTTAATGTCAAAACCATCCTTGAAGAAAAAACAGGAGTAGTACGATTTAACCAATAATTGAAAGAATATTTGTCCGAAAGTGAATGTAATAGCTGTAATTGGATATCGTAGTCCACCACGTTAGCCTCTACCTATGGAAACTCCTTCAACTCACCCGGAGATCGATTATATATATATATATATATATAGTCATCAACAGACACTCTTTCGTTGTATCATAACTCATCAGTATGGCTAAACTCGTGAGATGCTTCAAGCTGGGATCGAAACCTGGCTGACTTTACGCAATTCGGATATCTTACTGCACAGCCATTAGCAATCTTATAGTAAGCGAAAGGATTTTTAACGCATATGTATCTTCATTAGAAGAGCTTTGCATTATGCGAGTGGCAACAGGTATATATATATATATATATATATATATATATATATATATATATATATATATATATATATATATATATATATATATATATATATATATATATCATCATGTTGCGCAATCAGCACGGATATCCCTGACACTCCTCTCCCCACCTCTACCAATCGTCCATTGCTTCCGGCAGGTCTTCTGGGTTACATTCCGTATCGGCACAGAGCTGCTGTACGTAGGTTCAAGTTGGTCGTCCTGCTTTTGCTTGCTCGCGTGAAGGGGTCCACGAGAGTACATCATTTATGAGATCGTCCCTACTTCTCCGGTAGTGTCCTGCATATCTGGTTCGTCTAATTTTGATAGTTTTCTTGATGGGTGGTAGGTGGCAACACAGCTGCTGTTTTTTTAGGTACTTCTTCCGGAACTTGCTCAATATTGCTCGCAGCTTTCTTGTGTAGTTGCCGTCAAGCTTTATCTCCAGTCATTTAGTTAGCGTCTATGTAGTGCATCCATGCAGCAGTATCGATACGACCGCTGATTGGAAAAAACTGTGTTTCATTTCATCGGTCTGGTCTGACTTCCATATGACCGATAGTCTATCGATAGCTGTCCATGCCTTTGCTAGTCGCGTGTCGATGTCTGTCTCAGTTGATGGGACACTGCTCCCTAGGTAGGTGAACTTGTCAACTAGTTTCAGAGACCTACCGTTTAGTGTGGAGATGTCGCCTGTTTGACTAAAGTACATGTGCCTTATTTATGAGTATTTTTTTTAGGTAAAACTGGTGTTTAAGCCTTTAATTTTTAGTTTCAACAAAGAGTGTTTAATGTTCTTTCTATTTTTTTTCAAACTATTCTCTATTTGTTTTATTCTTTCGTTCTTTCTTTCTTTCTTTCTTTCTATTGTTCACTTAACTGATTTAAAATTTCAGCTGACCACTTCACTAGTGTTTTCAACTCGCCAACATGACTGATGACACCGTCTCGTAGTAGAAGTAGACAATACCGTCACTTTTGAAAGGCATTACGCTAGTTAATAATAGTAGATAATAATAGTAGGGCAGACTAGGTTCTTCAGCCTTGGTGAGGCAGCTAGTCTAGGAGAAGGAAAACTCTGAATTCAAACCTGTTAAACTCCGCTTAAAAATTGATCTTGTATCATATCCTACCCGAGCGGAGGGGTTGGTAAATATGGATTACACTAGTTAATGATAATTTTAATGGATCAGATGCAGGCATCATTTAAATAGATATCTGAACAAATGAACAACTGAAGTGGGAAGATTGAATTGTTTGCAAGAGATAAAGTGAATCATTCGGCGCTTCATTCCATTAGGAACCCAAAATTCTGAAGATAAACTCGCGAAATGTCTCACCTTCAAGCAATTCGGTTGCAAAAGGTCAGCATTTCCGAGCTCTTAGTAATTACCAGCTCCCCCTCAACATTTCATGCCCAAAACTCCCTGAACTTTAAAATTACAAGAATAAATATTCGCAGCAAGTTAATAATCAGTCCTACATTCTAATACAATACCAAGTCTCTAGCAATATCTGCTTTTCTCTAGTAGCTAGTCAAAGAAATCATGTTTGTATACATCAAAAGTAACTGAATATCAAGACAAAAAACACTGGATATTGAAAGGACAGCCGTCATATATATAGTCATCCACAGACAGACTGTTTCATTGTATCACAACTCTTCAGACTCGTAGGACGCTTGAAGCTGGGATCGAAACCCGCCCAACTTTACGTTAGACTTTGTATCATATCGCTCCGCCAGCAAGCGAACCACATCAGCGCGGGAATTATAAGGCATTAAATTGTAGCTTTCGTTTGTTTACATTTATACCTTACCGGATATGTCAGTAATCAATCCAATTAATCCTGAGTTGGGAACAATTCCAAACAGGACAATCTAGTTTTTAAATATAGGATATTAAAAGTTAAATGATCCCGGTGAAGAGCTCAATGCAAATAAAATCTACAGAGCAAACTTTTTTTTTCAAAATAAAAAAAAAACAACAATCAGTCACATTAAGATAATAAATTTATTTTCATCCTGTTAAAAATCATTGATATTAATCAGTGCTCATAATTATTAACAGGATTTCTTCAGATCAAATAAGTTGATCTGAAGAAGTTCTGTTAATGTGACCAATGTTAATTTTTATTTTGAAGAAATATATATAAAAACAGAGAGAGAGAGAGAGAGAGAGAGAGAGAGAGAGAGAGAAAGGGAGAGCGAGAGAGAGAGAGAGAGAGAGAGAGAAAGGGAGAGTATTGCTCTAACAATTCTTATGAAAATTTCATTTTCTTATAAACCCAAGGTATGAAGATTTTATTATTTCTAAAGAAAAATTATACAATCAAAACGGATATTATTAGGTATTATTCATTACCAAACTCTAAAGTATTAAAATTCTGTATCCAACAATATGAATATCCATCAGTCGATAAATGATAACACCTCTTATATATATTTATTTCATTTTATTCTTTTGTGAAAAGTGTTTACAATATGTGTTTGATTTCAGGGTGCATAGAAACGTCAATCCAATCGTAAATAACCCCATTATTTTAACGAAATCTACGTTAATAAATAAATTTTAGATCTCCCTGTTATAATAAAATAAATGTTTGAATCAGTGGATTCACTACAAAGACTTTTACATATACACCGATCGGAAGATGAACGCAACACAAAAATCTCGCTATGCAATGTCGTTTTTTGCTGTGTTGTAATTGTATGCACCCAAACATTCTACCTGCATGTACTTGCTTCAGCGATGTATTATACTAGAATTGGAACGATAAAGAGAAGATTAGCATTTTCTGTAAGCAATAATGACACGCAAATTTGTGAAGGATTTCATTTTTTTTTCTTTTTGTTTTTTGTTTTGTTTTTTGAGTGGCTCTTATGTATTACCGGTAATTGGTGTAGAAAAACGGCGATCCGAGTTTAAGCCCTGTACGAGGCTGTTTATGTTTCCCTATGCTCTAATGCCCCTGAGAAAGGCTTGAATCCATCTCCTCTTCCTCCTATCCCTAGCTATGAGTAAATAGTAGAGTAGACTGGGTTCATTAGCTTTGGTAAGGCAACCAGACTAGGAGAAGAAAAACTATGACTTCAAATCGGCTGTAATTCGCTTAAAAATTGACGTTGTGTCGCATCCTGCTCGTGGTACAGAGGTTGGGTAAGTACATATGTACAAATATAATGAAAATGTTAGTAATATATAAATAGGATTTGTTGTGGTTTAACAATGGAAAACGTGCTGATCTCAAAAGTCATTGAAAGTCAGTCTATTACAGATCGTTTTATGACACCAGAAGGTTTTGCGAGATTATGAACCTCGCCCGGATTTCGGCAGCGACCCAAGTAAAGTTATATGGAAGAACGTAAGTGTTGCTAGACTATAGAGCTGCACCTAGATTTCGGCGCCGACCCGAACAAAGTTGTATGGAAGACTGTAAGTGTTGTGAAAAATATGGAACTGCGTCTGGATTTCAGCACAGACCTGAGCAAAGTTATTTGGAAGACTGACAGTTTCCCATGTTGCAGACTTCCTTTTTTCACGATGCCGATGTTGTCCAAGAAAAGGCCAAGATGCTTTATGCTCTTGTAAAATAGCCTTGTGTCACAGTTGGTCTGGTTCAGCAATTAGTAAAACACCGAAACGAGTTAATGATCTTGGGAAGAGTAAAGTATGAATTGGAGGGTGGGCAGAAAAGGTTTTTGTCCTTGATTTGATATTGGGTCAAATCATGATGGTTGCATGAAAAGATCAAGTTATCTTGCTGTGTGTTCCCATTAGCATATTATTAACTTCAAAAGAGACAAGGGTCTATCCGGTTAAAGTACGCTTCAGTGCTATTAGCAAAAGAAGCAGCTGTCGTTTTGTTGATGTTCAAAACGTTGAAACAAAACAAAAGCCAAAACGATGGTTATTCGTAAGGGATTAATTACATTGCCAATTTCTAACAATCGTAAGTGATCTTATATCACTCAACCTAAATCACTTTTAGGCTTTTTATTTATGTCTTTAATTCCTTATTCCACCCACTTTAAAAACAACATAATTAACTATATATATATATATATATATATATATATATATATATGTACATACACACACACTTATATATATATATATATATATATATATATATATATACTATCATGAAAATGAGCCTTATATTCAGCATAGTCTTCCTCCCAGTCAGCACACTTCTTCCATCGGTGTTGCAGTTTTCGGATCCCATTTGGCCAAAAAAAGTCATCAGCGGCAGATATGATGTTATCATATGAACTTTTTAGCTGATGGACTTTTCAGTCTATCCTCGTATATATATATATATCTATATCTATATCAATCAATCAATCAATCAATCTATATATATATATATATATATATATGACATAGGTATATCATTTTACCGTCTAATTCAGCCACACCATAAAAAATAAACAACCTCGGTATCTAAACTGTTACAAACTCTTCTAAAACAATTAGGAACATAATAAAAAGAACAAGAATCATATTAGATCTGAAACTGGTATTTATACAGTCCTTTGTCATTGATGTAGCAAAATATACATAAGAGAGACTTCAAGATCAATCCAAAAATATATCTATGAAAACATTCCGAGATTTCAAAATAAGCGACGATCAGAATGAGCAAGTGAATCATTTATGAAATCAAATATACTAAGAGACCATAGATTGTGTTATCATCTAATATGATATCTTCGGATCATTGGCGAACACTCTAACCACTTGGCCAATGAGCCGGTACATCTTGGGAGTACATAACAATAATTATAGCTTTCTGAAACCATTGTATTTTTTATTCATATGCTTTTGTTTACACCACCTGTTTTTCAAATCGTTCCGCTATGAGTACTGAAGAACAAACTCCAAGCAAAGAATAAACCAGAAATTATTTTGGCCTCTTTCAGAAAAACGGAGTCACAAGAACTTGAAATACTTCAGCAAGTATTCCTTGACATTTAAATGATCATGAAAAAGAACAGTTTTTGGAAGATTATCACTGAAGATTTTGACATACGGAAAGTCTACGCAAAATTGGCGCCAAGATTACTGAATGATAAGAAGTAGCGCCGCTTGCAGGAGTATCACGGGATCATCATGTTGTTATATAATTAAGGAATGATCTTTTTTATTTTAATCATTTTTCATTAATTATACTTTATCATTCAGTTTGGTTGGGCTTTGAACTATTCGGGTTAAGAGTTCAGGTGTGTAGTCAATTGGTGCAGTTTACGCTCGTGCGCAAAGGATATGACAATCACCAATGTCATAATAAACCCCAGACAGGAAATGAGGCTGGAGTGTGAATGACGTCATGCCCAGAAGAGATGGCCAGAGAATTTGGAATATTTTGAAAAAAGATTCAGTTGAGGTCCGACCATGGTGTTGAGAAGTTGAAGTCCGACCATGCAGTTAAAGGTTGACATTGGACCATGGAGGCAGATAGATGAGTTCTCAGCCATTGGGTTGGAATTTGGATTTTGACAATTGAAGATGCAGTTGGGTTTTTCGAATCTCTACCGACAGATCACGGGATGTCAGATAGTATGGTCAACATAGTAAGAATTGTCTCTCTCCTCGTGTCGAAGAACCGAAGTCAGAAGTTAATAAACCGTTCGTACCTGAACCATAGAGTCCGTCTGTTTTCGCCTGTATATGTGTATATGTATCTGCATTTGTATTGACTGTATTTGAATATGTATTTGTAGTACTGTTGTTATTGATATCATTATGGTTGTGGTATTCAACAATGTGTCTTCAAACTGAATCAGACTTGCTTCATAGATTCATTACAAGCGATGAGACATATATTTTTGTGTACAATCCAGAAATCAAGCGTCAGAGCTGTCAGTGGAAATCTCCGACGTCACCGAGAACGAAGAAAACAAGAAAATCAGTCAAGAGTCAGTCATCTTGATCACGTTCTTGGGTGTGAGGGGAATCGTCCACACAGAGTTCTTGCCAGAGTCAGATGATCAATCAGCAAGTCTACCAGGATATCCTCAATGCGCTAAAAGAGACAAGAGCTGTGGCAGGACAAATCATGGCTGCTTCATCATGACAATGCACCTGTTCACAACGCCCTGAGTATCCGATAGTTTGGGGCTAAGAGGAACATCGCCGTACAAAAACAATCTCTCTATTCCTCTAATCTTTCCCAAAAAAAGGGATCTTCAAGGGGATCCTTTTTGAAGGCGTGAAGGCCATCAAGAGAGCCGTAAAGATAAAACTGAGAGGCCTCCCAGAAGAATCCTCCCAACAGTGCATAGAAGCGTGGTAGAGAATGATGGGAAAGTTTATTAGACTTAATGAGGATTGCTTTGAAGGGAAAACTATGTAGTTGTTTGGGATCGAAATAGTCTGTGACACTAGTCCCGTTACTTTTCAGATAAACCTCGTAGTTTTAATTTTAAAGATACTGAAATCTTTGTAGATATTCATAATAAACAGTATAAATAGATGGTTAAATCAAGCATTTTTTCCATTTTTAATACAATCGATCAAAAACACAGTTTTTTACATCTTATCTCATTCTTTAGTTAAATTAGTTCGAAATAATAACAGTATCGCTTATTTAATTAGTATTTTTTAAATTAATAATGAATTATACTTACATGCGATAGTTTCGTTATGATTTCTAAACAAAATATTTTCTAAAAAATTTTAGATTAAAACGTCATTTTATTTGATACTAAAAAATTATTTTCGATTTTTTAAGACTGCAAACGTAAACGTTAGTTTTGAGAATTTTTTAAAAATTTATAATTGTTTTAAATGTTTTTTTTAAATTTTGAGTCTACAAGAAAAATGTTAACTTTTTTAAAGAAAATATTTTTCGAACACAATAATAATGTCAGTCATTTGAAATGGAACGCTATTGACGTTGAGAGAAAGACGAGAATTTTTGAATTTTTTCGTTTCGTTTTTTCATTTGAAAATATTTTCGGATGAAATATCTAACAATTTTCACATGCCCTGACGATGGCTCATTAAAAACAAAAAAGATCAAAACGTACGTAACACATTGTCATATATAAAAATAAATCCTCTGAATTTTTTTTCTTTACATATATATAAAAAGTGCTGGAAATAATGATAGCCCACCCTACAAATTTTAATATAACTTTTACAATACCTTTTCTAATTTAGTGAAATATTAACCGAAGAAAGCTTGTCAAACAGGAATTTTTAAAACTATAGCATCTTTATTTTTTTTTCAAAAAGCATTGGGAAAAAGTTCCATTTTAGTTTAACATTTTTTGGAAATAAAGAGAGCACACCCTATTATTTTATTTTATTTCCCTACTCTGACGCTAACAAAATGACTGGAGAAGAAGCTAGACGGCAATTACACAAGAATGTTGCGAGCAATATTGAATAAGTCCTGGCGGCAACACCCCATAAACCACCAACTATACGGCCACCTGCCTCCCATCATGAAAACCATCCAAGTTAGGCGAACCAGACATGCAGGACACTGCTGGAGAAGCAGGGACGAGCTCATAAGTGATGTACTCCTATGGACCCCCACATATGGCCGAGCAAAAGCAGGACGACCAGCTAGAACATACATACAGCAGCTATGTGAGGATTCGGGATGTAGCCCTGAAGACCTGTCAGAGGCGATGAACGATAGGGGGAAGTGGCGAGAGAGGGTCTTGGATATCCGTACTGGCGGCACGACATGATGATGATGACTCAAAATAACTCTGTAGAAACAGATCAAAATAGGACACATGTGCTGTTCTTAGTTGTGCTGCGATATTTTTACGTCTAAATTAAAAATTACGAAGTTTTCACAATGGAAAGAAGGTGCGTCTTGTCAGAAATCGAAAACTCTCAAATAAAAGTACTTAGTAGCAAAGGATTCTCGTTTTCGGTTATTGCTAGAGATATGAAAAGATCTAGAACGGTGATAAGCAACTTTTTGGAAGACCGAGATGCGTATGGAACCAAGAAATAAACTGGAGGTCAACTGAAGCTGAGCCCAACTACCCGCCGAAGAGTGCTACCAGAAGCTTCAAGGAAAGGAATAAGCTCCAGAAAATTTCAAACGTCCTTAGATTTAAACGTATCACCCAGGAGAGTTCGACAGATTTTGAATTATTCAAAAGACTTTGTATATAAGAAATGAATAATAACACCAGCACTAAGAAAAGTCCACAAGAAAAGACGAGAGTTGAAGGTACAATGGAATGCTGAGAATTGGTCAAAAGTCACCTTTTCAGATGAAAAAAGTTTTACTTAGACCGGATAGATTTCAGTTCTATTTGTACGACTGAAGAAAAGTCGAACAAATTTTCAGCCAGCGCCCGTTTGGAGGAGGATCTTTGCTGGTATGGAGAGTATTTTCAATTAAAGGTAAGGCAAGTTTGTTTAAAATGGAGGGAAAGCAGAATACACAGAAATATACGGAAGACTTAGAAAATACTCTCTGTCCATTCTTGGCCAATATTTACCAGAATGATGCAAAATTACAGCAAGATAATGCTGCGATTCACACAGCAAAGTTGACAACTAAATGGCTCCAAGACTAAAATATTGCTACTTTAAATTGGCCTGCAAAGTCTCCTAACCTGAATCCCATCGAAAACCTTTGGGGTATATTAGCAAGACAGATTTATGCTGATGGGAGACGGTTTGAAGATAAAGAAATGGTTTGGTGCGCTGTTAAGGAATGCTGGGAAGCAATATCCAATTATACGCTCTTTGATCTGATTAATTTGATGAATAACCGGTGAGCAGATTTACTGCAAGATAAAGGAAGTGCATATAAATATCAATCAGCTTATTTGTTTGTTTTGGAATTTATTTTTGCTTTGTAAAATGCAATTTTGGCAATATGCGCTATCTTTATTTCCACTTTTTGTTAATATAAAATCCTTTAATTTTGTAACTACTTTTACGAATGTAAATAGAAATAATAAAAAATATCATCCTCTACTTACTTCTAGTTTCATTAACTTCCTTTGGTCACTATTTCACGATTTTTGAATCTATATTAGGAAGGTTATATTGGAATTTGTAGGGTGGGCTATCATTATTTCAATCCCTATATATATATATATATATATATATATATATATATATATATATAATAAAAGCTCAATATTATATATATATATATATATATATCGGTCACGCAACTTGGTCTCAACCAAGAGAAATGAGAAATTTTAGGGTCATTGTAATACAAAACATTGCTCGACCGATGGTAAATATTTACCTCTTACCATGCTGAACCTAGTACGAGACGCCCAGTAAGAATCAAACTCACTAACACTGGTCTGCTAGCTCTGCCAGCTAATTAGCTAATATGAGGTGCCCCTTAAACATCAGCAGAGCTTAAATTTTGCAAAAAGTGGAAGTATAGCGCACGTGTTATGTTTTGACCTGTTGACCCGGCTAAAAATTCCATTCAAGGTAATGCACCGGAAGGAGGTGACACATTCTGGTGGCAGTTATGAGAGGAAATCGCGTGGGCGGAAATTGGCTGATGAAATGGGACGAGGTAAAAAAGATCCCAATATACTCTCATAGACTGACGCACCGGAAGAGAGTGACCTCTGAACTGGATGACAGTTATTTCCGCTCGATGACGATCACACAGGCCATTCCAAAGAAAGCGGAAGTGACACATCCCGGTCCCCAGATATCGGAAGTAGTCGTGGAGGTGTGTCCATATCAGCGCGTGGGAGTTTGAAGGTTATATAAGGCCGACGAGTTGAATTCCGGTCAGTTGAGTTCAACGAGAGCACAGACAGGCGAGTATAGTTGAGGACAAGCAGTATAGTTGGAGACGGACATAGACGCGATGTAGTAGGAAGAGCCAGCACCCCGGAGAGTGGACTCTCAATGCTCGGTTGAGCAACCATGGAGAACGAGAAAGACACAACGCTGACGGCCATAACTTCGGGGTCAAAATATTTCAGTAATGTTCGGTCTCCAGCTTACACGCAAACTTTGAACAACCCTTTCGAAACTTACAAATAAAGATGAGAGGTAAAATATTTTATAAAGAAGTCTTCCTGCGTCTTTCTGTGTGCGTCCTTTGTTCCTGCGACTTTATCATTGTGCGTCTGTTTAATTATTCATTGCGTCGTTATGATGCTGCATGAACATGTATATGTGTATATAAGCATATTTATTATGTGAGTATATAACACACGTAGCGAAGCTCGAACTTCCCATCAATGCGATATTAGATTGCTAACCATTACACTAGGACGAAGTGCTTTATGTAAACATATCATGTAGTCTTTTTTTTCTTTTTCTGAATAATAATCTTGTAGAAATATCTCAGTGATTTTTTTATGTCGACGAAATTACTGAATCTCTTTCTTTCTTTCTTTCTTTCTCTATCTCTCTCAATATAAAATTTTATCCTTCAGTCTTCTCACTTATTAAATTGTAGATAATTCATCATGGACAAATTAGATTAGTCTATTTTAACGGCATATCAACCCCTTATGGTTTATCTAAATCAGAAAATTGATACAGATACTTTGAACCCTATTTATAGAATTCTTATCTAATCCTAATAATTTATACACACTTATATAGTTTCGAGTAACTATTCCTAGTTGATAATAATTATAATAATGTATTCAATGACTGACATGGCCGAGAAAAGCAAATAATCATTTTGTAAAGTTACCTCATCGAAGCGGCACCCAATATAAATAGATATGTAACACTAAAGGGACTCATTATGAACGTTGTCATACACGCAAGTAAAAGACGGACTCAGTTGCTTCTTAATACGAAAATGTATTATGATCTGGAACATTCACAGCAGTCGCACGAAACGAGAGAGAGAGAGATATAGAAAAAACGGTTGCCTAACTTCGACTGCCTCTGTATCCGATTGGAACTCGAAACGACCGACCGACCGACCGACCAACTAACCAAATCCCCAAACTAACTCTGTTTCCATATCTTCAGCTAATTATTGTGTTACCTAATCATTTTCTTAATCACACGTCATTACTGAAACTTTCCAGTCATACGTTATGCTAATATCAGCTGACATCTTATCTAAATGTTTATGATATGTCGCCCGCTGCCGATTTCAAAACAAACCTTTCAATTTCATATTTTGACATTGAACGCAACCAAGTTCCACTAGATAAACCTTTCCGATGCGAACTTGCACTTAAGAAATCGAACTTGAAGTTTTTTTTACCAAGCTCACAATAAAATAATTAACTAAAATAATTAATTAGAATCCTAATTATATTACAATTTGTTTAATACATTTATTTAGTTTCAAGTATTCTTAATAAAACTTATCATTTATTCACAATGATATGGTTTAAAGTAATTATTCCTAATTAATAATTATGATGATAATCATTTGTCTGTGCGCTTTAATATGGTTTCAAGTATTCCTATCTAATATTAATAATTCATACACAATTATATGGTTTCAAGCAACTATTCCTAGATAATAATAATAATGATAATAATAATGTATTCAACGACTGAAGGGACAGACATGAATGGTCCGGCAGGGCATGGCAGAGAAAAGCAAATATCACCCTACTAGCTAAGTGAACGCTCGACGAGACACCCCCCACCAAAAAAGAAGAAAGGATGGTAACGTAAATGAATTTTCATTGTTTTTTGGGTGTCTCTGAGTAGTTTGTCGAGGTGCATTGCATGTATTTGTTATTTTCTGTCTGATGTGTGTATAATATTTGTGTGTGAGTAGAAATTGGGACTCAATACCAAAGAGGAAGTGATGGTGAAAACTGGAAAAAAAACGTAAACAAAGGAAGTAGTCGGGATAGTGTTGGTAGTCACGTGATGAATTTTTGAAATAAAAACAAAAAAAAAGGAAAATTGCATATAGGTATTCACCGAGGGAAGGGACAGACGTGAATGGTCCGGTAGAGTAAAGCAAACACCGCCCTACTAGCTAAGAAAACGCTCGCGGAGACACCCCCACAAAAAAGGAGAAAGAATGGTAACGTAAATGAATTTTTTTAATGTCTCTGACTAAATTATCGAAGTACATTGCATGTGTTTGTAATTTTCTGTCTGACTTGTGTATACAAGAAGAAAAAATGAATATAGCAATTATAAAGAGAATTATGTCTGAAAAGAAGACTTCATTACCATCGCTAAGAAACTGAGACTGGAAAACAATCAAGACAAAAACTAAAAATATAAACGAATTATTAACACATATCTCAAAGAACAACATCAAGGAATTAAGCGAATTTATCTATGCAATAGCGATATCAGTCTATGATAAAATCGGTGTTCTCCTAATGAACGCAAACAGAAACTCAAAACCTTGATGGAAAATTAGACAGGAAACACAGATAAGAAATTTATGACAAGCAAAAATGATAAGAGAGAAGAAAAACGCTGGAGCATGTTGGGACAAAAAGAGAAAAACAACACAATTAAAACAAAAAACACATCTTACTATTTACCAACCCCTCCGCTCGGGCAGGATAAGACACAAGGTCAATTTTTAAGCGGAGTTTAACAGGTTTGAATTCAGAGTTTTCCTTCTCCTAGACTAGTTGCCTCACCAAGGCTGAAGAACCTAGTCCGTCCTACTATTTACCCATAGCTGGAGGGAGAATAAGGGGGTTCATACCTTTCCCAAGGGTATTTGCCCGAAAGTGAACGTAATAGCGCGACTGGAGTACGAACTCGCGTACTACGATTCCGCAGTTCATCGCTTTAACCATTACACCACGAGGACACATCTTAGAGAAATAAATCAGAAGGTACAGACGAAAGAAGAGAGATTAAAAAGATATTGAAACAGGATCAAACAAAACAAGACATTCCAAAAAAACAAAAAAATTCTACCAGAAAGTAGAAGGAGAATGCACGAAAACATACCAACAACCGGATAACAAGGAAACAAGACAATTTTGGAGCAAAATATGGGAACGGGAAGAACATTATAGAAAAGCCAAATGGATAAGTAATATGGGAAAAGAGAAGGATTCGAAGAAGGACCGATGGCGAAAATACACCTCGATTCACTCTGTGCAATTCAAAAGAGTATCAAATCGATAAACGCCAGACCATGATGGCATACATGGGCACCGGTTTGAAAAATTCACTTCTATTCACGACAGACAGGCTATCGAAAGAAATAGATGCTTACAAGAAACGAGCATACACAAACGGATGACTAAATAAAAAGACAACCCTGATCCAAAAAGGAACCGTCCCTAACAACTGCAGACGCATAAAGTGTCTACCGATAACGTGGAAAATACTAAAGGCACAAATCAGGGAGATTTTCTATTTCCTAATAAGCTGCGGACTGTTTCCTGAAGAACAGAAAGGATGCAGCAAAGAAACAAGAGGAACTGTAGATCTACGATACATTGATCTGCACATCCTCAACGAGAGTAGAATAAGATGAAAAAATGTAGTTTTGGTGTGGATTGACGATAAAAAGGCATACGATATGGTCTCGCAAAACTGGATGATAAACTGTCTCAAAACGTACGAGATATCAGACGAAGTTTATCAAGAAAACCATGGAAAACCGGAGAGTGGAATACGCAGCAAGAGGTAAAAGCTTAGCTGAGGTGAAAATCCAGAGAGTAATCTTCCAGGGAGATGCGCCATCACCATTACAATTTGAAATAGAGTACTGTTACATACCAAATGTACAGTTGTAACGTTACACAGCACAAACTAGTGGTTTTCAAAGCTACGGTGTTCAAATGGAACTTTTTGCTGATCTGGTCTCAATAGACGCATAGTCATTTGTACCACCACGTGTCGAACGGGTTTACGCGTGTAGTGCCACGTCTAAGTGTCTGTCAGACCTCGTAATAACCTCGCCGAAAAAAAAACGTGACGAACACAAACGTCTTGGTTCCCTAATACAAAAGTTTATTCGCTACAACATATTGTAGTAGTGGTCGGGAAGAGAGAAACAGCGTATGAAAACTGTGTCGACCGCGTTAGCTAGACAAAAAGAAACAAAATGCCGCGAGGAAAGAAAGGGCAGACTCGGACCTTCAATCATTTTCCATGTTTTCTTTTGCAGTTCTCTAACGCATACTTCTTCGAGGGATCCGTTCGCATCTGAGTCTGAGATTCCTATTCGGATCTCACACAAAAATGGGGGCCGATCAAAAACATCAGAACGATTAACAAAATCATGCTATTATAACAGATACACCATATCTAAATAAAAATAATTCATAATTCATAATTCATTAGTACTTGATGTGTAGACATTTACTTTCAATAACACCTTGACATCTTTTGCTACACGAGCGAATTAATGTCTTGCATTGGTAAACGGATATTTTCTCCCATTCTCCTTTTAAATTAGTCCATAGTTCTTCGGCGTTTCCTGGATTCTTTTCCTTAGCTCTTTTATTTAGTAACTTCTAAACATTCTCAAAAGAATTAATGTCAGGACTTTGTGCAAGCTACTCCATAACAGTAATATTCTCCTGTTTCTTTAATATTTCTTTGTATATAGTTAATTTTACCGTGTAGTCTGACAAGAGCTCCTGTACCAGCAGCAGTAATCATGCCAAACACCATAACACTTCTTCCTCCAAATTTAACGCTGTTTTTAGTGCCCTGAGGTAAATATCGTTCCTTAGGACTGCGTCGAAAGAACCTTCTCTCGTCACAACCAAACAGGTTAAACTTTGATTCATCGCAGAAATGAATACATTTTGTTTTATTTTTAGAAATGTTTGGCTTCGTCAAAGCTACTCGACTGTTCAAATTTATTTCATTAAGTCTTCGGAAAATAGTCTGCCTTGATACTTTAATGCCAGTTTTCTAAGTTCCAATGATGTCACAGATTTTTCGCCATGTTTACAATGCAAGAGTCGGTGAAGAGCCAGTGTAATTTTGTAAAATGCCCTAATTTATATTCTTATTCTAAAGATTTTTTTTTTGATAATACAAAATAATTATTAAATTTTACGGATTTATTTAATTGTTCTGATGTTTTTGAATATCTTTTTATTTCAAATGTTATATAATTATTCTTATAACTTTATCAAAATAAGTTTATTGAGCTTTATATTTTAGAATTATATAAGTTACCTTTATATCTTTATTTTTCCTTGATAAAATGTTCTATGAAGCTTTAAAATAAAAAGTTATTTCACATCTAGACTTTTTCTTAACATCATTCTGATCTTTATGCTCGCTACTCTGTGTGTGTGTGTGTGTGTGTGTGTGTACGAGGATCAGTCAATGAATAAGGTGAATTTTGCCAAAGGATTTACCAAAAGAAAACATTGTTTACAGTTTAAATTTTTCAAGGAAATTCATAGCGATGGGTCCTTATCATGCCCCAGAAAATTGTTAGCATAACCTTATTTACTGGCCGTTGCACCCAGACTTTTTTCTCTCCCGGAGAATCAGTGTGCTTCTACTCCATGTTATTTCGACTCTGGCTTGTAGGGATAAACTCATGTTCAAAGATAAACATTTTTTACTAAAATCGACTTGTACATACATATCACTCATTATTTGTAAATTTCAATTAATTTGCACTACACAGACTCCAAAGATTTGGTGATAGACCTCTGTTTAAGCTCGGAGCACTTTGTTTGATTTATAATCATTATGAATAGTCTTAAAACAAACAATTTTGCGAGATTAAATTAATTTTTGCAACAAAACAATTCAAAAAACACAGTTTACATACATGGAAAAAATTCAGAATTTTTTTTATTTTTGTTAATTTTTTAGTTATTTATTGAATGACATTTGTGTGTATATATATATATATATATATATAGTACAATTTGATGGAGATTCAAACACGGTTAAATCGTCATAATAAATTTATTTCGGCGGAGAATATTTCTGTACTCTCCGTCTCGTCAGATGACTATTTACATGCTTCTCTCTTGTCGCAGAGTAGCAAATGTGGAGTTACAGTTCGTAATCAGAAGATGAAATAAAAGAATTTTGAGTCTTCATCAAATCGTACTATATACGCTCTGAATGTGAATTTTGTTATACCCCAGTGAATAAATAGGGAACTAACAATAGCCATACATTGAGCACTCTCACAGATTTATTTGATTTTCCTCATATATTCTATGTAAAGAATAATCCATACCCACTGTCTTTGGACGCTGACTGGATATTTAAAATAAATAAATAAATGAATACATATATATATATATATATATATATATATATATATATATATATATATATAACCTATTCTCTCTGTAACGCTTCCCACAGTACCAGACAACTTTTTTTTATATCTTATGCATTTTCTCTGTAAAATCATTGGTAATTCCATCAAATTATCTACGCTACATTTTTTTTTACCAAAAACACATTTTAATGCAATTATACGATAAAAAAATTCACAAAACATTTTTTGATTATTTGAAAGACTTTCTTGAAAGATCGTTATGAACAATTTTCCATGTATATCAAATATTTCAAAGTTTGTATTTGCATAAAATCAGCTATTTTAGATTACCACAACAATTCTTTTTAAATTAGGATTCTCTATCAATGCAAAGCGTCATTTCTTTAAATCAAATATTCTTCATCGTTTGTTGTCGTTATTTTTCACATTTTTTCTTTATACATACATTTTTTCGGAGACACTAAAAATTTTTCTCGTTAGCTTTGTAGCATTCCATGATAAACTTCTGCCATGTCACATGACCTTTGCTTTTTAAGGGCTTTTTTAGATGGGTTGACAATTAGAATTAATATGAAAATTGAAATACTAAAGCCGGTCGTGCAGAAATATGAACTATCAAGTGTTTCTAAAGGAATTCGGTGAAGAATCTCTTTCTTTCTTTATGACCGTTAAACAATATATTCTAACAAGGAGACTGAACTGAAGAAGAAAGACAAAATGAAAGAAGCACCAGTCTGCATATGAAGTTTCCCATAGTTTATTTGCTTCTATAGTAAGCAACTATCAAGTTTCATGAGTAGAAAAATTATTAAAGATAACAGTTCACTTCAATCTTGAAGTATTATTTTCCTTCTGATTTACATTGTAATCTTGTCGGTTTGTATCTTAATAAAAAAAATATGTGTTCTAAAAAAAGTTTCATCTTTTAAATGTTCCCGCACATTTTCACGTTCAACTCTGTGAGTGTTTGCACAGCCAACCCAATATATATATATATATATATATATATATGTGTGTGTGTGTGTGTGTGTGTGTGTGTGTGTGTGTGTGTGTGTGTGTGTGTGTGTGTGCAGAGATTGTCTTCACATCAAAAAAGGCCTTAAAAGGCTCAGGTCATATGACGTGGCAGAAGCTTATCCTGGAATGCTGCAAACCCAAAGAGAAAAAATTGTCGGTGACTGAAAATAAATTATATATATATATATATATATATATATATATATATATATAAGCATTTCCTCCTCTAAAAATGCATTTTTAGTAAAGTAATTTTCAGTGTAAAACTTGTCGCAATACAACTATATTAATAACTAGAATTTTTTTTTTTTTCGTGAGTTCATAATAGATAATGACTTAAATGAAATTAAGAAGACAAATAAAAATTAGATAAAAGTTTGGATTTTCATAAACAAGGAAACATCAAATTCCCACCACCCGAAAAAAAAATAAGACAGATACTTCACTTTTGCATATTTTATAATTGATGCGGCTTAAGGCCGAATGAATGGGACACCTAATGAGACTTGAACTTACTGGTGAAGGTTTGCTAGTCTAACTTGCTAACCAATACACCTCCTGAGGTGCCTATATATATATATATATATATCATGAGCAGAATATATATATATATATATATATATATATATATATATATATATATATATATATATTCTGCTCATGATGAATATTCAAACAAAGAGAGAATTGTTTCTAATCGCAATTAGTTTTAAGCAGGAATTATGGGCAAGAAGAAACAGATTTTATTGTAATGTATGCTATAGTCATGTTTCGTGATGCTAAATGTTAGATTTATGGAAGTTGTTTTCTTAATAGAATTAAATTGCTAAATGATAAAAAGTCTATTGTTTCAAGATCTTTTTGCGAATCGATCAAGGAGATCCGAAAGGCCAATTTAAATTTCTCTCGGGAAGAGTCACTAAACTATAAAGTAATTTGGTTCCTACTTCTGCTCAAAATTTTGAATTGTTCTGCAATCATAGGCCATAAAAACAGATTTTGTTTTCGTTCAAATACTTATGACTAGATCTCAGTAGAGAGTTCACGATAGTAAAAATATTGTTGACCAGGAAACAAGAAGCAACAATAGAAATAAACACGTGAAATAAACAATTTAAAAAAGGTAATAAAAAAATTTACTTTGTAAAATTAGTCGAAAAATTGTTTATTTTTTCTGAATGATAAATTTCTGAAAAAAACTTTGTTATAAAATTATCAAACGAAAAAAAAAGAAATTCTTCTAAAATTTTGATAGTGATCAACGAAATAGATTGAAAAAGAAACTCGTATTCATAAACGAATGAGGCGAGGGAGTTGCCGTGGCGTAGGGGCAAACGTACTGGATTGCGACATTGTATATAAGCGAGCTCAAGGGGCGCTATTATGTTTACTTTCGGACTAATACTCTTGGGAAAGGCATGAACCCTCCCCCAGCACCGCTACTGTTCTTCAAGGATGTCTTTGACATTAGATATGTCATTAAACAAATAAAATAAATCATTTTTTGTCCAATCTGTCATTGAATGTTAATTTTGTGGGCTCTGCGAGTCGTGCAAATTATCGTCTTTTAATCATCCAAATTCTTGATATAACAATGAAATCCTAATCAGATTCATCATCATCATCATCATCATCATGTCGTACCGCTAGCACGGATATCCCTGACCCTCTCTCGCCACTTCTTCTTGTCGTTCATCGTCTCTGGTAGGTCTTCAGGGCTACATCCCGTATCCTCACAGAGCTGCTGTATATATGTTCGAGCTGATCGTCCTGCATTTGCTCAGCCATATGCAGGGGTGCATAGGAGTACATCACTTATGAGCTCGTTCCTGCTTCTCCAGCAGTGTCCTGCATGTCTGGTTCGTCTAGCTTGAATAGTTTTTATGATGGGAGGTAGGTGGCCGTATAGTTGGTGGTTTGTGGGGTGTTGCCTTTAGGATTTGTTCAATATTACTCGCAGCATTCTTGTTTAATTGCCGTCTAGCTTTTTCTCCAGCCGTTTTGTTAGCGTCCAAGTAGTGCATCCATATAGCAGTATCGATACGACCGCTGCTTGGAAGAAACTGCTTTTCTTTTTATCGGTCAGGTCTGAGTTCCATATGACTGATAGCTTATCGATAGCTGTCCATACCTTCGTTAGCCGCGTGTCGATGTCTTTTTCGGTTGATGAGACACTGCTTCTTAGGTAGGTGAACTTGTCTACCAGTTTCAGAGAGGTTCCGTCTTGTGTGGAAATGTCGCCTGTTTGATTAAAGCACATTTATTCAGTTTATTACAATAGGATCCCAATGTATATACGGGTTGTCTATAATAATATATCTATGATCAAGTTATTATGTTGATCGACTGATTTCAGAGCACCTTCCCATCCTCAGGCAAATTTATTGCTTGGCGCCTGAGATACCCCAAAACTTGTAATGCCGAGGAGAGCAAGCATTTTTTTTTTTTTTTTTTTTTGTGACAGCCACTCATGAATCTCAATTCGTGCGTGCCTTTCCCGACGATAAAATGATTTTATGTCAAATCTAATTTGATGGGAAATCGCATAAAACTCCGCTTTATCTTACTAACCAGATAAGGGTTAAATAGTATCATGACTGTTCTTCTACAAGGATGGTTTTGGTATTAAATAACCCACGAAGGTTGATGTGCCATTGAATAAAACAAGCTAAAACAAAACAAACGAATAAGTTCATTTCGATCATTTCGCTCAAAATCTTTAATGGCTCCTGGAATCTTAAACAATTAATTAGAAGAGATTTTTTTGGCTAGTTCAAATACTTATGGAAATTACCATATAAAAAATACAGTTAATATATATCTAAACAAATACAAAATATGTTTTACACTTATTATTAACAATTATTTGGCGTATCTACAACATCGACCTTGCTAATCTTTTTATCACAAAATTTCTTGAGGAGTTTTATACAATGAAAACAAATATTATTAGATATTATTCACTCTAATATTTTCTCGTATATTTTTGCAACATTCTTTGCGCTATCTTGTACAACCGCAGTGTGACCCTGTAATATAATGGCCGAGGGATTTCGGTTCATGCCTTTGAATTTAGTTAGGCTGAGAACCTTTCGGCTCAGCACATGGGTTAGTTAGGTGCAAACTTGATGCAGGTGTGACGCGCCCGCGCGGGGCAGACGTGTCACTCAGAGATGTCACATTAGCCCACATTGGAAGTGGGGTTACGGGGTGCGAGTGACGTCACGCACCGGAGGCGCGCGGGGAATTTGGGGAAATTGAAGAAAGGTAAGGGAGTTGAAACTAGAACCCCGAACGAGGAGGTTCGACTTTTGGGGCTCGCTGAGGCGAGACGAATTTGCGCGCCATGGGTGCCGCACGAGATAGGGGCCAAATGAATAAGACAGCATAGCGAGATTGTGTCTCTCTCCTTATGTCGAAACCTTTAACTCAAAAGTAATAAAAAGTTTTCGTACCTGAACAAAGAAGTCGTTACGTGTTTTTGATTTTCGAGATTCCTATGTTCTTTATGTATACATGTTATCTAAATGAGTTATGGACAATCGATGTACATTTCCCAAATAGCCATATCAGAGCTATGGTACAACCCAGCCAATAGATCTGAAACCGTTGGTTTTATTCTACTTCAAGCATATTCCATGTTTTATAAAACAAAGCTTTCACAATTTTGTCAAAAGAATGAGATTTTGTATTATTCTGTGTGGCTTTGTACTAGATGCAGACAGAACCGAATCTTTGTTGTTAGAGGGCGGTTTTGTTGCCTGTGTATATATAAATAAGGAGAGAATTGTTGAAAAGTTTTGTTGCTGTGTTTATATTTTCGTTCTGTTTGTTACTCGTTAAGATTGTAAGTAACGCAACTCAATCGCCAAGTGTTTGTTTTTCTTCCAGGTCTCATTGCCCGTTGATTCGTTTTAAATGTCCACTCGACGCACATTCCTTCGACACTTGTAGTAGTTATAGTAGCCTAATATAAACATTGCCTTACAGACGACAAATCTGAACACCCACTGTCTGTCTTCGCGAAAGCCTAATAAAAAAGAAAAGAAAGAACGTTTTACACCTTGGTATTGTTACTTTCAGAACTTATTGGTTCTTTGCTCGAAGATACAATATTTTTCCTTCATAAGCAACTCGATTTTTATTCGCTGCTTAGATAATCATACAAACAACGTATATATTCCCATTCGAATTTTCTAAGGGGTAATTGTTTCGTCAAAAATATTCTTATCCGGTGAAAGGCTTTTGAAAAATGAAAGCCATTGTCTTCTTCTAGAGTGAGTCAAAAGTTTTGCAATATTTTAGTGACGTGGGACAAAATTCGATAGCTTCCGGATCTTTTACCGATAGCATAAGCATTATGAACCACACAGAACTGTGCTAATGATACTCTCTAAGAGTTACTTCGCTGGATTTGCTTCTACGTCCTCAGATTCAGTGGTTTTTGATTAATCTAACCTTGCTTGATCGTCGAGGGTCTTGTGACCCGAGCGAAATTTCATGAACCCTCAATTGCGCTTTCACCTTTCACACAAATATTTTTGATTACTTCCACGGTTTTATGGCCTAATTCTAACTCGTTAAGCTTAAATTCTCGAATTAGACAATATTGCATGTCCATCTATGCGGCTTTTAAATCACACACAATATGTCAGCACATCAGCTACCACGAGTAACTTACACACTTACTACTTCGGTCACGTGATACAATGATATATTGGATGCTGGTTTGAAATATTTCAGCAAGAAATTAGAGATTTTAATTACTGTACTTGACAGAGATGCGAAAACTGTATTCTTTAAATTATGTTCGAATTCTAGTCGCAGATATAGTAGCGTCTTCTGCATTAATACCATTGAAAAAGTCAGCTTTACAAATTCATCGTTTCACTCGATGATTAATGTAACATCTGTTCGAGTGTAATGCGTTATTTGGTACCAGGGAAGATATTTATGATCATGTTAGAATTAGTATATCCATGATATACAAACACTGAATAAACGGAAGGAAAGACCACATAAACTCGTTGATATATTTAGGAAAATTCCCTTAACTCTCTCTCTCTCTCTCTCTCTCTCTCTCTCTCTCTCTCTCTCTCTCTCTCTCTCTCTCCTTCTTCCATCCATTCTTATTAAACACTTGGTATGTCCTTCAAATGGTATCCAGTATCTGCATAGAACTGATGGACGTAAGTTTCTTTGGGTTTGGCCAACACTTGTGAGTTCATATGTAGGAGTTTGTCCTTCATCAGAGCCCAGTATGTCTTGCATGTCTTGAATGGTTTCGGAGATGGGAAGGAAGTGGCTTTACAGCTGCTGTTTTTTTTTAGGGTTTCTGCTTCCAGGATTTGTCCAAAACAGCTCGCAGCATCCTTGCATAGTTCTCAACAAGCTTTTTCTCCATGTGTTCTCTTAAAGTCCATATGGTCGAACCATACAATAGTACTGATAGTGTTACAACTTAGAAGAATTTCCGTTTTATTTATCAGGGAGATCAGGGTCATTAACCTGTCAATAACAGTCCATACATTACGTACGCGCATGTTGACATTGCTTTTAGTTGATGAGATACTACGACCAACGTATGTGAATTGCTCTACTAATTTCTGAAGGAACATTCAATACATACACAATTTGCATAAACAAATTATTGATAAGAATACAAGCATGTTCCTGCAGATAAAATATCTATATATTGTTCTATGAAGAAGCGGTATATGAAAGAGGTACAAAAACGGTAAAATGTCTTCCTTGAGATAGACGGCTGAAAAATTATACGGTTAAGACATGTTGACTTTGTTTATCTTGATCGAGCAGGAGACACATATCTTTTGTTCAAAGAACTGCGAGAGAATAGAACGGGATGGGTTCTGGGATTGTCATATGTGATCACAAACACGTTCCCATTTTTACAAAGGAGACCTTTATAATGAAAAAAGTAGCCAACGCATGGATAGACAACAAAAAAGCATATAACAGGATTCTACAAATATGGAAAATAGAATGTCTGAAAATGTTCCATATATCAGGGAGAACCAATGTCAACAAAATCCACTCGTCAACTTATATGCATAAATATTTCATATATAAAATCTATTATTGAGGACATGGAGGACATAAGAAAAAATACTGTAATGGAACTATATGAAAGAAAGTTTTTGGGGATCTTTAACCAGTGGAAAAGACATCGGAATAAATGTTTTGAATGAGAAAGAAAAACCTTTTGAAGAAAAACGTTTTATTCATTGTTCCTTTCTATCTTCTTTCTCAATACTTTTCGAACACCCGTCGTATTCTTATGGTTTTGTTTTCACTGTTTATTCTGGTCTATTTTAATCTGTCAAATTAAAGATGGAAAAATGCAAATTCGAGTGATTTTATTGTTTGGGTTCAAAACGAGACATACGGGTGGGTGGCAAACAGTATGCAATGTCAACGAACAATTTAGTTAAGGGACATCAACAAACGTATCGTGGGCGTTTATTCTATGAGTACGGCGTGTACAGTACTCGTCTAAAATAGAGTAGATCATTTTTATTGAAATATTTTGTTATTGTCATGTATTATTAAAATTCTATGTATTTATCTAACTTTTCTGTCGTGGGTTGGATGCATCTCAAGAACAATTAAAAAAATTAAAAACATAAAAACCAATTGTAGTCGATTTTATTTCAGTTTTCCTTGTAGTACCAAATCTAATGCGTTAAGTCTTCTCTTCGTCCAGGATTTGATCTCTGGTCGCCGATTCCATTTCTTAAGATTATACGCCACGTGCCTTCTGAAAGTTTAGGTATTTTATGTGTATTTCTCTAATAAATATCTTGCAATGATGTGATATTTGTGCCAGGTTATCGTTATTTACATACGGACATAAAAAGAATTTAAGTCACAGATCTCATTAGGGTTATATGTTAAAACGAAGTTGCCCATGCAACTAGAACGCTGTTGCACGTAGCATCGGATCCACAATAGGGAATCCAGCTCTTTGTTTAGCCACTCCAACGAAGCAATTTAGCCTTACACGCTGGTACGGAGGTTTGATTCAGAGTTTTACTTGTTCGCACCGATTCACTTTACCAAGAGTAGAAAATACAGTCTACCCACAGTTAGGGAGAGGGAAGAAGAGATAGACACAAGCATTTCATAAGAGTATTACTGCAAAATGAACAGTAAACAGGCGACATCTCCACACAAAACGGTAGCTCTCTGAAACTAGTTGACAAGTTCACCTACCTACGAAGCAGTGTCTCATCAACCGAAAAAGACATCAACACGCGACTAGTAAAGGCATAAACAGCTATCGATATGCTATCGGTCAGACCTGACCGATGAAATAAAACGCAGTTTCTTCCAGGCAGCGGTCGTGTCGATACTTCTTTATGGATGCGCTGCATGGACGCTCACTAAACGTATGGAGAAAAAGCTTGATGGCAACTACACAAGAGTGTTGCGAGCAATATTGAACAAGTCCTGGAGGCAGCACCCCACAAGACATCAGCTGTATGGCCACCTACCACCAATCATGAAAACTATCAAAGTTAGACGAACCAGACATGCGGGGCACTTCTGGGGAAGTAAGGACGAGCTTATAAGTGATGTACAAGACAACCGGTAAACTAGACAAAAATTTCAGCAAAATGATTTCACTCAACTTTCGTCACAACGAATTTGTATCTCTCAAAAAATACCTGTGCTCTTTCTAATATTATCTTTGCTTACAAGAAAATATTTTGGGCTTTTGTTTTTCAGCAAAATTTTCTCTCAATTTAAAGAAATAAAAACTATAAATTTGTTGATCGGACTTTTATTCATTCATTTTCGACTTTAATCACCACACACACACACACACACACACACATATATATACATTCCTGACATTTTATATATATATATATATATATATATATATATATATATTGAGAGAGAGAGGGGGGACCCTGTGAGTTAGTTGAGGAAGTACTGGATAGTGGAGTCGTATTAAGCGAGTTCGAGCTCTAGTCACTCCATTACGTTCACTTTGAGACTTCTACTCCTTGGGAATGGTATCAACCCCCTTGTTCCTCCAGCTAGAGGTTAAATAGTACAACTGCTATTCTTCTACAAGGATGGCTTTGGCATTAAACAGGCCACAAAGATTGATATGCCATTGAACAAAGAAACCAAACAATATACGAGGTGCATAAGATAAGTTTCCAGACTTTTTTCGTATGGGCATTTAGAATTGTTGTAGACTCTTGAAAATTCACTATGTTATTGCTATACATCTTATGATATGACTGATCAATTTTTATGATTTCAGATTCAAAGGAACAGCAACAGCAGCAATTAGAATACACCATACTAAAGCCTGATTGTCACAGCTGGTGACTTTCAAAAATGCAATCTGGACCTGAGGACACTTTAGAAGAACGATATGCAATAAAATTCGGTTTTAAACTTGGAAAAAGGGCTACAGAAACGTATGGAATGCTTCAGACTGCTTTTTGACCATCTTACATGAATCGAGCATCAGTTTTTGAGTGGCAGAAGAGATTCAAGGAAGGCAGGGAGTCTGTGAGGGACGATGAGAGGTGTGGGAAGAGTAAGGAAGTTAATACACCAGAGTTGATTGGCCAAAGGGTTAGGGTTACTATGTTGAGGATTTAAGCGAGTTTTAAGGGAAGAGCTTCCGTCAGAAGAGGCCAGCACTCTTCCAATCGGGTCAGTGGCATTTCCCCCAGGACAATACACCAGTCCACTACTCCATCCTTGTCACAGACTATTTGACCAAGATGCGCATCAAGACAGTTCCTCAGCCTCCCTATAGTCTAGACTTTGCTCCCTGTGACTTTTGGTTATTCCCTAAGCTCAGAGGCTGTCGTTATGAGAGAATTGAAGAGATGAAAGAGGCTGTGACGAAGGTGATGGACACGCTCACACAAGAGGACTTCCATGGGGCCTTCGAGAAGTTGTTGGAACGGCACAACAAGTGCATTGCAGCCAGAGGAGATAACTTCGAAGGGAACTAGAGTTTCATGTGTTTATTGTAAATAAAAGTGCCCAGACGAAAAAAAAGTGGAAACTTATCGTATGCACCTCGTACATATATATATATATATATATATATATATATATCCAGTCAGCGTCCGAAGACAATGGGTATAAACCATTCACGTATAGAATATATGAGGAATATCATATAAATCTATTTGAGTGCTCGATGTATGGCTATTGTTACATATCTTTTTCCATCCAGGTGTAGAAACAAAACCCACATACAGAGCGTATACAGTGCAATTAGAAGGAAACTCAAACCTGGTTAAATTGCCCTTTTTTTCATACACATATAGACTGTAATCCACATCTCAACCTCAGGTTAAACAAGTATAGTCATCTGAGGAGACGGAGAGTATAATGTTATTCTCCGGCGAAATAAGTCTATAATAACAATTTAACCAGGTTTTAGTTTCCTTCTAATTGCACTATATATATATATATATATATATATATATATATATATATAGTAAGTTGAGAATCATTCATTTGCTCCTCCGAAGATAAGAAAGTCAAGTCTATCGTACAATTTAGCTAGTACTGGGGAAAATGAAGACGAAATGGTTTCATGCCTTTCTCAATGGCATTAGCACACAGTGAAACACAAACTGAATATGAACTTAGTTCAAAGATAATACCAAAACAAAATCAGGGAGCGTCCAAGAGAAATGGAGTAGAGAAGAAAAAAAATGTAATCCAATATTATTTTAAAAGCAACCAAACACAAATAGGTTATAGAAAAAGGAGCGAAATCTGGGACGAAAAAATGTAGAAATATTTAGATCTTGACTGAAAACTGAAAAATCTATGGAACATGAAGATGATGGTGATACAAGTTGTAGTTTGGACCCTTGGAGCTGTTCCCAAATGTCTTGGAAAAGACTAGAAGAACTGAAGATTAAAGGAAGAATAGTGACTATGCAGACCAAAGCATTTTTAAAATCAGAAGACTCAGAAAAGTACAGGAGACTTGCTGGAACTCAGATTTCAGAGAAAAACCATCAGTTAAAACTATTAGAAAAACTCACTTTGAATATCTATCTATATATATGTGTGTGTGTGTGTGTGTGAGAGAGAGAGAGAGAGAGTTTACTAAACTTCTCTGTACAAGTTTGAATTCAGAGTTTTCCTTCTCCTAGACTAGCTGCCATACCAAGGTTAAAGAGCCCAGTCTGCCTTACTATTTACCCATATTTGGAGGGAGAATAGTTGGATGCATACTTTTCCCTAGGGTATAAGCACTATGCGAAATGCAAATAACCTCCTTCGGAATTTGAACTCGGATCAACGTGTCCATTTGTCCGACGTTAAGAATTGCACCACGATCACTTCCCTATATACATGTGTGTGTGTGTGGGTGGGTGTGTCATGGATTGTTGTCACATTTAATGCCGTGAAAATATACTAATAAATGTCTTTGTAGTAGTAATGCTAAATTCAAACTAAAAAACAATCGTTTGTGTCCACTACTACAACGACCGGACCGTGGCAAAATGGTCAGAGTGTTCGACAATAGCCCGGAAGACCTGAGTTCAAACCCCAATTGAGTCATACTTGGTATGACTCAACTGGGGTTTGAACTCAGGTCTCAGGACTCAAAAAATTGAACTTGATGCTACCTTGCTTAACACTCTGCATTATAAGGTAAGGATCAAGGGTAAAATGGAGCAATCAAGGGAAAGGAGTTGCGCCCTCCCCTACACCTTGGTGTAGTAACTATCGGAAAGGGAGCCTTCAGGTCGCCAACTTTACTTTTACTTACTGCAAGGACATCTATTAGTATTTTTCACTGCATATATATATATATATATATATATACAAAGTTGTGAATCTTATATTTGATCCTTAGTGTATTATTATTAAAGAATGGTCTAAAAACTATAAGAATTCACGGCGTTTCGACGTTAAATGATCCATAAACATAATTCCAAGATTTATTTACAGTGTCTGATTTATAACAGAAAGAGCGGAATGCGCATGTGGCGTTTTGTTTTGTTATTTTTTATATGTTTTTTTTGGGGGGGGTTGTAGTTGTTTTTTTCTTTCTTTTTGGTCTCTTCCCAGGATTTTCGTTTTTAAAGTAAACATGCGGTAAATTTAGAAACCTCCCTTTTCATATATTCGGAGTATTTGTAAACTTTATTTGATACAACACACCGATGACCCGAAAATTTTACGACATACATTAGTTCGTATGTATTGTTGTCTACGTCAATTCACTGGCCCCGTTAAATTTCAGGTTCATTGGAGGAAAAATTTAAGTTTTGTTCAATTTTAACATCTCAAAATAAAAGGACAGTGAACATTTTCATTAAAAAAGAGAGTTTTTTCTTTTTTCGTTTTTCTTTTTTTTTTTTTCTGCTTTTCCAATATATTAGATTCAGATTTAAATTAAGAGAAAAACAATGCAGAAACGAGACGGCGTCCCATGTGCCAGTATTATGATTAGAAGAGTGAAAAGTCAACCGAATTTCGAAGTGGACAGTTATGTGTAATGTATGAGTTGCAGTAGGTACCATTCTTTAAAAAAAACGGAATTAATATTATTTAACTCCTTGCAAGTTTTTTTTTTTTTTTACACCAGCTCTAACTATAGTTTTTCATTGGAAGTTGAGTGCCAACAAGTCTATTCAGGTTTCCAGGATGCTTCAAATAAATCTAGCTGATTTTAACAGAGCTGTGGTCTCCATCCTTCCACCGAGCCCCAATTCATCCAGTCTCTTTTCTAGGCTTTGGGGACTGTTCCAAAAATACTAATTATTACTGATATCACCGTCGACCTTCATCTATCTTCGTAACTACGGCTTCCATCTCAATACTTTTCGAACACCCATCGTATTCTTATGGTTTTGTTTTCACTGTTTATTCTGGTCTATTTTAATCTGTCAAAGTAAAGATGGAAAAATGCAAATTCGAGTGATTTTATTGTTTGGATTCAAAACGAGACATACGGGTGGGTGGCAAACAGTATGCAATGTCAACGAACAATTTAGTTAAGGGACATCAACAAACGTATCGTGGGCGTTTATTCTATGAGTACGGCGTGTACAGTACTCGTCTAAAATAGAGTAGATCATTTTTATTCAAATATTTTGTTATTTTCATATTTTAATAAAATTCTAAGTATACATTTAAATTCTCTGTTGCTGGCAGGATGCGAAACCAGATCAATTTAACAAAATAAAATGGAGTTCGGTTGGTTTGAAATTAGAGTTTTCCTTATCGACCAATTACAAAGGCTAAAAATCCGAGTCTTCCTTACTATTAACTCATAGCTGTTGATAGTGGAGAAAAGCTGGATTCATGCCTTTCCCAGGGCATTAACGTGAAGTCAAACACAAACATCCTCGTCCAGGATTTGAACTCTGATTAACGATTCCATTCTTTCTAATGTTTATTCTTACGTCACGCGCTTCGAAAAGCCTGATAATCTTTTTAAGTATGGGGAAGAAGAAGAAGAAGAAGAAGAAGAAGAACAACAACAACAACAACAACAACAAAAAAAAAAAGAGAATTTGCAAAATTGTGGACTTTGCTGTCCTGGCTGACCACAGAGTAAAATTGAAAGAAAATAAAAAGAAGGATAAATACCTCGACTTTGCTAGGGAATTGAAGAAACTGTGGAACGTGAAAGTGACAATTATACTAATTGTATTTGGTGCTCTTGGTACAGTCATTGAAGGATTAATAAAAAGACTAGAATACTTGGAAATAAGAGGACTAATGGAGACCATTCAAACTACTGCATTATTGAGATCGGCCAGAATACTGAGAAATGTTCTGGACACTTGAGGAGACTTGTTGTCACTCAAACTTCAGTGAAAGACCATTAACTAACGCTGATATGAAAAACTCAAGGAATAAATGATAATACAAATACAAAAAGATTTATTAAATAATAAGAGAATGTAGAAAACTAGTACAAAGGGAGAAGAAGACAAGGCACGACTGAGTGGGGAAGATGAAATTTGACCATACTACCAAATGGTATATGCACAAACCAGAATCCGTCCGAGAGAATTAAATGCATACAATTTTCTGGGATTTTGTGATATAAAAAGAGCACTGAATCCCGACTAGAAGACCAGACCAAGCAATAATTTACAAAAAGAAAGAGAACTTGCTGATAAGTGGACTTTGCCGTCCCAGCAGACCATAGAGTAAAAATCAAAGAAAGCAAAAAAAAAGAAGAGACAAGTATTGGGACCTTGCCAGAGAACTGAAAAAACTGTGGAACATGGAAGTAATGGTGGTACTAATTGCAATGTGGGGTACTTGGAATGGTCCGAAAAGAAAGAGGATTTGAAGATTTGGAAATCAGTGGAAGAACCGTGATCATCCTGAGTACAGCATTGTTGAGATTGGTCAGAATATTGAGAAGGATCCTGGAGATCCAAGACTAGTTGCTGTCGCTAGGACTCCCGAGAAAAAAATAATAGCGAACACTGGTGTGAAAAACTCACAATAACAATGATAATAAGTCAACCAAACAAGAGAACCTAGCAAATTGTGAACAGAGAAAAATTAAAAGAAAACGAAAAGTAAAATAAATACCTTGCTAGTGAACAAAAAACTATGGAACATGATGGTGACAGGGATACTAATTGTAATTGGTGCGCACGTGGAACAATCCCCAAATGATTGGTAAAAGGACTGGAAAACTTAGAAATGAAAGGATAAGAGGAGACCATCTAGACAACAGCATAATTAAGATCGGCCAGAATACTGAGACGAGTCCTGGAGACTTGAGGAGACTTGCTATCACTCAAACTCCAGTGTAAAACTATCAGCTAACGCTAGTGTGAAAACCTCTCAAAGGAATAATAATAATAATAACGATACATACTAATAATAGGTTCGCCAATAGTTCGCCAATGATGTGGAACGTCCTAATTGCTCAAATAAGAGAAGAAATCTAGTATTGGCTTGAAAACTGTGAGCAATTTCCTGAAGAACAGGACGGATGTTGCAAAGAAAACAGAAGAAACTACCTATTATTTATAGAACAACCCATTCTTACATCCTTAAAGAAGTAGACAATGAAGAAAAATGTTGCCATGGCATAGATAGACTACAAAAAATAATATGACATGATCTCACAACAACGGATAATAAAATGTCTGAAAAGGTTCAAAATATGAGAACAAGTCAAAAACTTCATTACGAGAATTATGGAAAAAAAGAAATTAAAACCCTTGGAGAATAGACATTAACAAAGATAAAAAGACATTATCACCATTATTGTTGGATATCGTGGTGATGCCACTGAATTATATCCACAGAAATTGCACAATTAGAAAAATATCTTCAGTTAAGATATAGGAATGGAATTTGGTCTAGAATAAACGCGCTTTGCTTATAATGAAAAAATAAAAAAAAAAAAAAAGAAACTAAAGAAAAAGAACTACCCAATCAGGAAAATACTTGGGAAAAAATAAAAATAAAAAGAAATTGGAATATTTGGAGTGGATACTATCAAACAAACAGAGATAAAAGAAAAAGAAAGAAGCAACAAAGAAAAATAAGAAAACTTCTTGAAACTCTGTAACAGAAATCTTATCGAAAGGAATATAATAGATATAATATGTTTATAAGATACTCTGTGCCTTTTTTTAAATAGAAAAGGAAATCATCATTATCATCATCATCATCTGCTCGCGCTGACAGGACAGATTTTCCTCTCTCTCTCTCTTTCTCTCTCTCTCTCTCTCTCTCTCTGTATCCGTCTCTATCATCCATCGCTCTCGTTTGCATATAGATGATGTAAGTCCTTTTGTTTGTTGGCCAACGCTGGTGCGACCATACGTAGAGGTTCATTGAAGAACATCGCTTGTGAGTTTGTCCTAGATTCTCTTGCAATGCCCAGCATGTTTTGTTCGTGTCACTTGAATGTTTTTTTAAAGTTGTATGTAAGTGGCCGTTCTGCTGTTGTTTTGTGGGGTTTTGTTTCCAGGATTTATTCAGAACAGCACGTAGTATCCTTGTGTAGTTCCCATCAAGCTTTTTCACTATGCGTTTTGTTAACGTCCATGTGGTGCATCCAACCAGTAGTATTGACACATCCACTGCTTATCCAAGCGAAGGCGTGAACTGCTATCAACAGTTTATCCATATTTACCAACCCTTCCGCTCGGGCAGGATATGACACAAGGTCAATTTATAAGCGGAGTTTAACAGGTTTGAATTCAGAGTTTTCCTTCTCCAAGACTACTTGTCTCACCAAGGCTGAAGAACCTAGTCTGCCCTACTATTTACCCATAGCTAGAGGAAGAATAATTACATTCCAACCTTTCCCAAGGGTATTAGTGCTATGTGAAATGCAATCAGCCTCGTCCATGATTTGAACTATCGATCATATGGAAATCCGATCTTTCCGATAAAATAAAACGGGATTTTTTTCCATATGGATCATAGAACAAGTAAATTGATAACCTTACACCCAGAAGATAGCATAGATAAATTCCATATTACAAGAAAAGATGGGCACTGGCAAGCATAGAGGATTATATTGATACAACAGTTCAGACTCGAAGAATATAAGAAACGAGCAAAAAACACTGATAACACCAGTTAGTAACAGCAATATCAAGCGAAATAAAACAAACAGGAAAAAAAAAACAAAGAAAACCAAAATGCAAAGAGAAACAACAACACGTCAAGCGATAGACAAAATATATTGTACATTAGATGATCTGGGTATGAAGAAGAAGAAGAAGAAGAAGAAGAAGAAGAAGAAGAAGAAGAAGAAGAAGAAGAAGAAGAAAGAAAAGGAATCTATCAAAAGTAATTTTAAAAGAAAATGCCATCCCGACTAATTTTGATAATACGCAGAATAGATATGTTGTGATAGAGATGAAAGTGAATTGATTTGGTTATGATTTTTCGGATTGTTATCCTCATCTTGATTGTTGTTTGTTGAAACACAACGTTTTAGCCGTTGCATCTTCCAGCCTTCCTCAGATGTCCTTGGTTTATATAGTTATAGATTTACTACATCTACACTCACCATATGGTTGGAATGAATGGGAGCATTACCGATTTTTTTTCAAATAATGGAGCAAACTGACAAAAAAACTATAGAACAGCAAGTACGAGGATCATTAAATAAGTTTCAAGACTTTTTTCGTATGAGCACTTTTATTGATAGTACACACATGAAACTCTTGTCCCCTTCGAAGTAGTCTTCTCCGGCTGCAATGCACTTGCTGTACCATTCCAACAAATTCTCGAAGGCCCCATGGAAGTCCTCTTGTGTAAGCGTGTCAATGACCTTCGTCACAGCCTCTTTCATCTCCTCAGTTGTCTCATAACGACAGCCTCTGAGCTTAGGGAATAACCGAAAGTCACAGGGAGCAAGGTCTGGACGATAGGGAGGCTGGGGAACTGTCTTGATGCCCATCTTGGTCAAATAGTCAGTGACAAGGATGGAGTAGTGGACTGGTGCATTGTCCTGATGGAAATGCCACTGACTCGATTTGAAGAGGACTGGCCTCTTCCCTAGGAATCTCTTCCTGGACACCCTTAAAACCTCACATAACAACCCTAACCCTAACCCTTTGGCCTATCAACTCTCTTATGCCACTCAAAAACTGATGCTCGATTTATGTAAGATGGTCGAAAAGCAGTCTGAAGCATTCCATACGTTTCTGTGGTATCATTTTTTCCGAGTTTAAAACAGAATTTTATTGCATATCGTTCTTCTAAAGTGTCAGATTGCATTTTTGAAAGTCACCAGCTGTGACAATCAGGCTTTAGTAGGGTGTATTCCAATTGCTGCTGTAGCTGTTGATTTGAACCTAAAATCATAACACTTAGTCAGTCATCTTATAAAATGTATTGCAATAACATACTGAATCTTGAAGAGTCTACGACAATTTTAAATACCTGTACCAAAAAAGTCTGAAAACTTATTGAATTCACCACGTATTATTGAATGAGGAAGGGGATTCAATGGAAATAGTGCACCAGAAAAAATATGATTATTGGTTTCGAGTTTAATGTTCCATAATCTAAAATTTACATCGATTCGTAAAGAAAAATGAGCCAAGTGTCTGGATTGAAAATTATAAAAGACGCTAAGTCTTATGTTTAAATGCCATTATTGGGTGTTATTGAAATAACTGAATAAAATGTGACGGAATTTTTTGTAAGACTTTCAGGTCCCATTTAACTCGAATAGGAAATGGTGGCTCTGTGAATCTTGGCTCGAAAAGAGTACATACACTCACACACACTCGAAAACAAACTGTCCACAATCACTGATGCGTATCATCTAAGTTGAAGGGAGGGACACACACACACTCACATATGCGACCGTTTGTGTGTACGTCTGTTTTATTAAAAATGACTGACAAGTATCCCCAAAGATTTTTATTTAGATTTTCATACGTACAAGTGATATCTTAGTGAGACGTAGTGTATGTAGATATTGCTTTGTAGATAACGCTACTTAATTTCTCTCTTTCATAATCATTTTTTTTCTTTCTTTACTTGTTTCAGTCTTTCTTCTTTCTGTCTCTATCTCTGTCTGTCTGTCTGTCTGTCTCTCTCTCTCACTGATTCCCTTCAAAATTATTTTTGCTGTCTTTTTCCATTTACTTCCGTTTTTTCTTTCTTTAATTTAAAAAGATTTTTTCTTTCTTTCTTTCTTTCTATTGGAGTGATTTGAAGGGATTTCTGTCGATCGATGCTTCTGCCTTCCCAATTCACTAACACGACTGACGCTAACGTCTTGAAATGCATACTCATGTAGATGTGCAGATTCATATGTAAATAATCCAGTCATTCTTTACGGGTACTATGATAGTTATAATATAGACGCACTCTCTCTCTCTCTCTCTCTCTCTCTCTCTCTCTCTCTCTCTCTCTCTAACTTTTTATACTTCAGTTTTCCTCCTTCTCTGAATCACTTTGTGTTCTTTCTCTTTTTTTAAATTTCTCTTTCGTTGAAGCATATTCACTTTTCTTTCTTTCTTTCTTTCTTTCTTTCTTTCTTTCTTATTCATTCTTGTGATTTGAAAGATTTCTGTTGGTTAATGGTCCTGCATTATCAGCTCGTCAACGTGACCGATACTAACATCTCAAACTCTATAAACATGTAGAAGTGTCTATCTATAAAAAATAATCATGTCATTTATGACGGGTACTATTTTAGTTGAGTTATATTTGACATTTTCTTTTGTTTACGCGATTGATTTAAAAGGATTTCATTCGATCGAATCTCCTGTAATTCTTAATTCGCCAACATAACGGATGACACCATCTCGATCTCTGAAACAAACAGATATGCCTGTATATGGGTAAATAATCCCGTTATTTATGACGGGAAATATGCTAATGTGTTAACAATACCCTTTGATCTTTTTTTTTTACATAATGATGCCGTGGGGACATTTTTGACCCACTTCTAAAAACTTACTTTGTATTTAAAAACACATTGAATCCAAAGAGTTGTGCTTATTAGAGCTCCCATGGACCCTGAAATACAAAAATTACAAAAACAATGTTGTTTGAGCAAAAGTCGAATGAAAATAGTTAAAGCTTCGTGCAAATGTTGTACACTGGGATTTAACCTCGAAATATTCACTAAAAATGTAGTTCGCATGGATCACTGGTGTTTTAACAGCAGGAATTGACATCTTAAAGTTTTATGATTGCTCATCTCCTTATTAAAAAAGATATGTATTCTTGAATGCAAGTTCAAGTTATATTGCATTTTGCAGAATAAGATACTCAAGGCTACATAGAGTTTTCCAAGTTTTGATATTTTTTAATGAAAAGAAGGCGTCGATAATATATATATATATATATATATATATATATATATATATATATATATATCGACCTAAGTGACTGGAGGCAATTTCAGTCGACCGATGCTTATGCGACCTCAACTCTCCAACACGTCTGCTGCCAAAGTTTTGAAACCTATTGATCAACTAAAGTGCTAATTCATATGTAGTCCATAGTCAGGGGTGACCAGAAGGCTCCCTTTTCAATAGCTACTACACCGAGGTGTAGGTGAGGGCGCTGCTCCTTTCCCTGGATTGCTCCACTTTACCCTTGATACGTATCTTATATTGCTGAGTGTTAAGCAAGGAGGTATCAATTATCATTTTTAAAGTCTTTGGTATGATGCTGCCAAGTATTGAACCCAGGTGTCCTGGACCATTGGCGAATACTCTACCCACAAGGCAAAAGCCACTATTTTTGATGGGTACTATGCTAGTTATGATATAGATGTACTCTTTTTCTCTCTGTCTATAACTTCTAATACTTCTATCTCCAGGGTAGTCCCTGTTACGTTTAAAGTGCAAGAGTACGACATTGTCGTAAGCGAGTTCGAACTCCAGTTGCGCTCTTACGTTCACTCTCGGATAAGAAAATAAATTCCCCTATCCCTAGCTATGGGTTCTATAGAACCACTACCATTCTTCTATAAGGATGGCTTTGGCATTAAGTAACCCACGAAAGTTGATATGGTCTTAAACAAAGAAACCAAGTTCTGCTATCTTAACTCACCAACGCAACTAATGATAACATGTCGAAACCCATACAGATGTAAAAATCTCTCTGTAACTTCTTAAGTTTCAGTCTCTCCCCTCCCCCTAATCACTTCGTGTTTTTTCTCTTTTTTCAATTTCTCTTTCTTTATAGGATATTCTCTTTACTTTTTTTTTCTTCCTTCATACGGTGAATTTGAAAAGATTCCGGTCGATTATTGTTCTTAGGTTTAAAAAAAAAAGTCGTCGATAACACGGTTAGATTATGTTATCAGGTGCCCGTCTGTGTCGCGGTTTCCTTGCAAATAGCGAAACAAAAACACATCGCAATTTTTTGTCTTTTCTTTCTCTTGCTCAAGCCAAAAAAAAAAAAAAAAATAAGAGCATTTTTTCACTGAAATTTTGAGGTTGTAATATGCGTCTGGGCCTTACACGCCATATACATGTATCTGTGTGGGCGTGTATCTAGATGTAACTGTGTATGAATTTTGTCAAGTCCATGGGTGCCAAAGAAAATAGACGTCTGTATGGAGCATATGTTTATTTGTCTGTATATCCCTACGTGCGAATTCGTTCCTTATAAATGTTTTAAGTGTTTATGTGAGAAAGGAGCATTTGTACGTTGATGTATATAATCGCCCAAAAGTAAATTCACCTCTCCCGAATTTATTAATAAAAAGCTTTCTTCTAAACAAAGGCTCTCGAAATTTTATTATTTCTTGTGAAACATGAAACAATCAAAATGGATATTTTCAATTATTTATTACCCAACTTTAAAGCCATGAGACTCATAAAAAATATGGAGAGAGTCTTTATAGTGTTGTGGTTAACGTGCTGGACTGCGACATCGTAGTCATTATTATTATTATTATTCCTTTGAGAGTTTTTCACTCCAGCGATAGCTGTTGATCTTCTACTGGAGTTTGAGTGACAGCAAGTCTCCTCAAGTCTCTAGGACTCTTCACAATATTCAAACCGATCTTAACAATGTTGTGGTTTGGAGAGTCTCCAATCATCCTCTTATTTCCAAATCTTCCAGTCCCTCATTTGGTGACTGTACCCAGCGCGCTAATTACAATTAGTATCACCATCAACTTCATGTTCCATAGTTTCCAACTCTCTAGCAAGGTCGAGGTACTTATCTTTTTTTCGGTTCAAATCAATTTTACTCTGTGGTTAACCAGAACAGCAAAGTCCATTATTTGGCAGGTTTTTCCTTTTTTTTAACCATCACTATGTCTGGTCGTCTGGCTGAGATTAGATGATCCGTTTGTATCTCAAAATCACAAAGAATTTGGTTCGTCTCATTTTCTCGGACGGATTCCGCGTTGTGCATATACCATTTGTTCATACGGTCAAATTTAATCTTTTTGCACAATTCCCAGTGAATCACTTTCTCCACCCAGTCGCGTCTAGTCTTATAATCTCTTTGCACTAATTTGCAGCATTCGCTTATGATGTGATTGATCATTTATTATTATTATTATTATTATTATTATTATTATTATTATTATTATTATTATTCTCCATGGGAGTTTTTTTTTTTTTTTTACACTGCTGGTCTTTCACTGGAGTCTAAGTGACAGCAAGTCTTCTAAGGTCTCCAAGACTATTCTGAGTTTTCTAGCTTTACAATGCTGTGGCCGGGATGGTCTTCATTTTATCTCTAATTTCCAATTTTTCCAAGTCTTATTTTTCAAGCTTTGAGGACAGTTCTAAGCATACCAACTATAGTTGGTACCACCAACACCCTCATGTTCCACAATGTTTTTAGTTCTTTGGCAAGGTCTAAGTATTTTTTATTATTTCGCTTTCTTTAATTTCCACTCTGTAGTCAATCGGAACTGGAAAATCCACTAAATATCAATTTCTTCTTGTTGTTAATTAACACTAGATATGGTTTTCTTGCTAGGATTAGATGATCCGTTTGTATTTCAAACTCCTAGTGAATTTTATGTCTCATTCTCTTGGACGGATTCTGGTTTGTGCATATATTATTTGGTAATATGGTCAAATTTTAATCTCTTGCACAATTCCCAGTAGATCACCTTCCCCACTCAGTCTTACCTAGTCTTGTACTTCTTTTGTAGAAGTTTATTTCATTCGCTTATTAACTGTTTCAACTCTGATTCCACATAACCAACATTTGTTATTCTTTTGCGTATTATCAATTGTTGCCTTTATATAATTGGTGCTTATGGCATTATTTTATGCTGCCATAAACCAAGATTCATTTTTTCTTTTATGATTTTCCTTTCTTAGCCATGCCCAGGACATCACGTGAGCAATCTCAACAGTTTGACACTTAAAATATCCATTCAGTTGTTTTTCTTCCTATTTCTATTTCTAAAGTTATTATTGTTATTCCGTTTGTCCTGATGTTGTCGGTGCTGTTACTCGTTGATGTAATTAGTCGTTCTTGGCACTTTTAATGTAGTTCTCGAATTGGTATGAGGATCATTAAATAAGTTTCAAGACTTTTTTCGTATGGGCACTTTTATTGATAGTACACACATGAAACTCTAGTCCCCTTCGAAGTAATCTCCTCCGGCTGCAATGCCCTTGTACCGTTCTAACAAATTCTGCCAGGCCCCATGAAAGTCCTCTTGTGTGAGCGTGTCAATGACCTTCGTCGCAGCCTCTTTCATCTCCTCAATTGTCTCATAACAACAGCCTCTGGGCGTAGGGAATAAGCAAAAGTCACAGGGAGCAAGGTCTGGACGAGAGGGAGGTTGAGGAACTGTCTTGATGCCCATCTTGGTCAAATAGTCTGTGACAAGGATGGAATTGTGGACTGGTGTATTGTCCTGGGGGAAATACCACTGACCCGGTTTGAACAGTGCTGGCCTTTCCCGACGGAAGCTCTTCCTGAACTCCCTTAAAACCTCAACATAGTAACCCTAACCCTTTGACCAATCAACTCTGGTGTATTAACTTCCTTACTCCTCCCACACCTCTCATCATCCCTCACAGACTCCCTGCCTTCCTTGAATCTCTTATGCCACTCAAAAACTGATGCTCGATTCATGCAAGATGGTCAAAAAGCAGTCTGAAGCATTCCATACGTTTCTGTGGTCCTTTTTCCAAGTTTAAAACCGAATTTTATTGCATATCGTTCTTCTAAAGTGTCCTCAGGTCCAGATTGCCTTTTTGAAAGTCACCAGCTGTGACAATCGGGCTTTAGTAGGGTGTATTCCAATTGCTGCTGTAGCTGTTGATTTGAACCTGAAATCATAAAAATTAGTCAGTCATTTCATAAAATGTATAGCAATAACATACTTAATTTTCAAGAGTCTACGACAATTTTAAATGCCTGTACCAAAAAGTCTGGAAACTTATTGAATTCACCACGTACAGCCACGCTATATTCAATGCAGGCGAGTCCTCTTCCTCTTTCTTTTCTTGACACACAAAGTCTGTCTGTGTCATCTCTCGAATGTAAAGCCCTGTGTATCGTCATCAACTTTCCTGTCCTCTAGTCCATCTATCTGATATCTTCGTTAGTCCATTTTAAGAATGGTCCCGATTATCTTACAATGAGGAATGCCCAGGTGTTTATTCCTTGATGAGAGTTCTGCTACAGAGCTTAGTTTCGAGCAGTTTCCACTTGTTTAATGATATCCGCTTACAATATTGCCAAGTACTAGCAATTTTTATTTTTCTCCAAGTGTTCTAATTATTTCTTGATTTCGTACTTCTATTCTTTCCGTTATTCGTCTTTTCAGACTTTTCCTTATGAACATGGCATATTTTTCTATTTCAAATTCCATTTCTACATCCTATATATTCTTATTATTTGTATCAGAGTCTCCTGTTCTTTTTCATTTTCGTAAACTGCTTGATGCTGTCCATGTACATAAAGTGATTAATCTTTTTTAGCGATTTAGTAATTTGTAGACCCCAGTGCACTTCCTAAGTACGTAATTGAGTGAAATCATTGCTATTGCAAAGAGTAATGGCGAAAGAGCATCTCTTTGGAAGATTTCTCTCTGGATTTTCACACCCGCCAAAGTTTTTCCATTTTCGAGCTTTTCATGGCTTCCTGGGTGAATTTTATGACTTTATCAGATATCCTGTACATTTTCAAACAATCTATTATCCAGGATTGCAAGACCATATTATAAACCTTCTGGTAGTCAATCCACGCTAGGGCCACATTTTTGCGCCTCGATTTTCTCTCTTTGAAGATCTGCTGATCAATGTTCAGTTCCTCTTGTTCCACGGTGGCATCCTTTCTATTTTTTTGGAAAACAGTCCGCGGCATACTAACGAGTAATAGATCTCCTCCCTAATCTGTGCAGTTAGGGTTTTCTTCGTCATTGATCGACACGTTATCGATCTATAGTTGCTGGGGATGCTTCCTTTCCAGAGGGCTCTTTCTGGATCAGGGTAGTCTTCCCTTAAGACATCCATTCGAGTATATTTACTTCTTCTAAGGATCTAATCAATTTTAGAGTAAGTCTGTCATGGATGGAAGAATCTTTCTAATCAGAATGCATGTATACCATCATGGCCTTGTATTTTCCAATTCGGTACATCTGGAGTGTTACTCTGAGCGATTCCAGGTGTATCCCCACTTCAGGGCCTTCTCAGTGTCCTTGTAATTCTTTTTTCATATTATTTATCCATTTGGCCTTTCTGTTATATTATTTGTGTTCCCATATTTTACTCTAAAATTGTTTTGCTTCCTTTGCATCCGGTTGTTGGTGTGTCCTCGTGCATTCTACACTTACCTGTTGGTAGAATTTTCTATTTTCCTATTTCATTTTTATTTCTTGTCTCTGTCTCGTTATCTTTCAAGTCTCCATTCTTTCGCAAATATCTTTTGATTTATCTCTTCAAGTTGCTTTGTCAGACTTGTCTACTGTTTTGTTTCGGTCTTTAAATCCCAACCTATCCCTTTGCGTTTTTTCTGCCTTAGCATTTTCGCTTGTTGTCACAATTTCTTTGCTTGTCCTTCTAGCCTATGTTTTACATTTATGTTCGAGTTCCTTGGGGAGATACTAATTTCATCATAGACTTGTTTTGCTCTCGCATAAATTAGCTCGTTTAGTTCAGTGATGTTGTACGTTGTGATATTTGGTTATAAATTTCAGTTTCTACCATGATTTTTTTTCAGTCTTGATTCTTGAGGGATGGTAATGTAGTCTTCTTTTCAGTCTTGATTCTTGAGGAATGGTAATGTAGTCTTCTTTTCAGTCTTGATTCTTGAGGGATGGTAATGTAATCTTCTTTTCAGTCTTGATTCTTGAGGGATGGTAATCTAGTCTTCTTTTCAGTCTTGATTCTTGAGGGATGGTAATGTAATCTTCTTTTCAGTCTTGATTCTTGAGGGATGGTAATGTAGTCTTCTTTTCAGTCTTGATTCTTGAGGGATGGTAATGAAGTCTACTTTTCAGTCATGATCTTCTTCATTAACTTTACATTTTTTGTCTTCTTGTGTTAACATTTGTTTTATGGTATTGGGGTGTGATTTGTTTCGGTTTTAAAAATGTTGCGTTTCAATTCGGTTAGAGGTCTCTTGCTTTTCAGTATTCATTACTTTCATTCGGGTAGATTCGGATCTTGTTCATATTCTTCACTATTTACTTGTTCATATATTTCTACAATCTCAAGGTCAGATAACCAACTTTAAGATTTTTCCTTATAAAAACCCTTTCTGCAGTTTAATACCAGAGAATGTCTCAGTTCTTTCTAGTCCTTTATTTTACAACTCTCTCTCTCACACACACACACACACTATAAGTACATACAGACACCAATCAGTTTATTCACAGTAAACACATAAATGTTCATGCAAGCGACTATTTTTTTTATAGGAAGAGCAAGTATACGAGAGAAGTGGAATGAGAATAAATATTTCTTTCTTTGATAAATAGCGATGTTTTGATGAACACAAAATAAAATACCTGTATATCTATTTCATTTTATTTCATCTTTCGTTTTTCCAGATGACAACACCGCTAAAAAAAATAAATGGTAATGTTGGTATAGCAGGTTCCTCATGGCAGGATGTCTTCAAGTTTGTGTGCTAACACCAAATTTTTTGTCTGGTCGATGGCTACAACTGATTGACGAAAAATATTAGCTTTTTTGTTTGAGATAAAACAAAGTATCTTCGTATATTAGTGGGATTTTAAAAACTATTTTTTTAGTCAAGATTCAGGTTTCGATCTATACTCGAGTAATAATTATGTATAGTTCAATTTAAAACATAATCAGTTGAACTTGGAACCATCCTTGACTTCAAAGGCCAATTCCGTAATTTAAGGATTTCCTGATTATAAATCAAAGATCGACCTATACACGAGATCAGGGGTCACCAAAATTTTAGACCCTCGGCCCCGTAATTCTTTAAAGACTCCCAGTTATATAGAATTGATAGAGGAATAAGTAGACGCGATATTTCCATAAGTATTGAAGAGATAAGCAGTATGACAAAGTCTGCAAGACTGTTCTTTTGTATCCTCTCTCCTTGTGAGTTGAACTTTTATCACTGATTCTATTTCCAATGAAGATAACCACTTTTGAAACATAAAAATACAAAAAGTAAAATGTGTTTAGTATTGTAATAGTTTATTTGAATTTGTTTGACACAAGGCCAAAACTAAAGAACACTCATTAGTAATAGACTATTACATTAGTGAAATTGACCATTTAGGGTTATTGTGAAAATCATAAGTCCGACAAATTATTGAACATAATTCTGGAATTCAATCTAAAACTGTTCAATCAAATCGAAACGCAGCATATGAAATGAATACTTCACATGAAATATCGGAAAACGTGAAGTGTAGTATCTGTTTGCGGTAATTTTTATTGATAGAATAGTTAGTCTGGTTTCTTTTTAAATACCATCTTTTGATCTCCACTGCGTTTATATTCTGACCACTGGATATTTATGAACTTCATGGGATAGTCCCAACGACCTCCATTGGTCGACATCAACCACTTTGGTGATCTCTGATTGAGAGGGTTTGTACATTTCACATTTTGGTAAATGAACCTCATTTTAGCAGAGGGGGGAATTATCAGTTTATTTCTATTACTTCATATCAGCTTTTGATTCCCACAGCGTTTAGTGACCCTTTCTAACACCTAAGCATTTATTGACACCTAGGTTACTCTAATCGACCACCAGGGGCTTGATATCGACCACTATGGTGATTCTCGACTTATTTAAAAGTTTATATAGCATTGAAAATTGAGGACCAGCAAAAACTTACATTCATCAGCTCTGCGTGGACACTGGATTCTGTCTAGAAGACTTAAAAACAGCAGTAGCTGAAAGGAACGAAAGACGATATAGAGTTTTGGGATTCTGTGCTGTTAGCACGCCTTTATTATTATTATCATTATTTCTTGCGAATTTTTTCACACCAGCGTTAGCCGATAGTTTCTCACTGGAATTTGAGTGACAGCAAGTCTCCTCAAGTCCCCAGGACTCTTCTCGGTATTCTGATCGATCTTGAAAATTCTGTAGTTTGGATGGTTTCCACTCGTCCTTTTATTTCCAAGTCCTCCAGTTTCTATACCAATCCAATGGTGACTGTACCGAGCGCACAAAACATAATTGATGTCATCGTCACTTTCATGTTCCATAGTTTTTTCAGTTCTCTAGCTCGGTCTTAGTACTTGTCTCTCTTTTCACTTTCTTTCAGTTTTACCCTTTGGTCAACCGGATAATGCAAAGTGCATTATTCAGCAGGTTCTCTCTTTTTTTTTTTTTTTTTTTTTTGTTGACTATCACTACCTCTGGTCATCTGGCAAAGAGTAGGTGATGCATTTATAGCTCAAAATCTCAGAAAATCTTAAGCGTCTCATTTTCCCGTACGGATTCTAGATTTTATATATACTATTTGTTTGTATGGTCAAATTTAAACTTCTTGCACAATTCCCAGTGGATCACCTTCCCCGCCCACTCGTGACTAGTTTTATACTCTTTTTGTGCTAACTTATTCTGTAATTGATCGTTTCGTCTCTATCATTACAAAATCTACATCTGCTATTTTGTTGCGTCTTGTCTATTTTTTCTTTGGCATAGTGAATCCTTATGGGATTGTTTTGTGCTGTTATCAAAAGAGATTCAGTTTCCTTCTTTAGGCTTCACTTTCTCAGATCTGTCCAAGTTTTCCCATGTGAAATTTCGCTTGTTTGTCGCTTGAAATGTCTATACAGTTGTTTTTCTTCCCATTTTTGTTTCCTGGTTATTTTTGTTCTGTTGATGATTGTATTGTCTATATCATTTCTGATCGTTGTGTTTTAAAATGTTATCTTGTTCCACGTTTTTTAATGTAGTCTTCGATTCTTTGTATCAATGTATCGACGCTATCTTCAATCCTGACAAGCTTTCTTTCTGCTAGGCGCCTCTGGTGGTGTAATGGTTAGCAAGCTCGACTAGCAAACCTACACGATTGAGTTCGAGTCTCATTGGGTGCCCCTTTCATATGGCCTTGTGCCACATCTAAGCAAAAAGCCTTGTAAATTTCCAAGCTTTCTTCCTGCTTCTTTTCTTGACACTGTCTGTCTGTCTACGTCATCTCAGAATTGAAAGGTCTTATGCATCTTCATGAGTTTTCCTGTTATCTGATCCACTTGTTTAAGTTATTCTTCTTATTATTATTCTTATTATTATTATTATTTTGATATGCAAACCTATCAAATAAAAAAAAGGCTGAAAATTGAACTTAATTTACAACAATTTCTTATTCTTTTACTACAGATATGCAAGATTAATGAATTAATGCCACAATGCTTAGTAAAATTATGGAGAATTAAACATGCCAACACACATTAAGTGAAACCAGACACTGTCGTAAATAAAACACTGTCGTAAAGCACACGGCATCACAAGATAAAAGAAACACATGAAGAGTTTTTTAGAAAAAAAGGATGCGATCGTCTTTTTCGACAGTTTGTATTAAAACTATTTTAACTTCTTTTTCAGATCTACGAATGGCGTAACGGTTATCGGCGCGGAAAATGGCATCGGCAGTTTCAATTCCCGCCGAGATTGTTTACTTTCTCTTCGGACAAATGCTTTTTAGAAAACCATAAATCAATCTCTTCTCCCTACCCCACCATGCTATTGGTAAAATTGTAGGGCAGACTGGGCTTTTTAGTTTTCGGGACACTCAATCATGTTTTAAAGGCCTTGGGAGTGGTATGAGGAAGAGAACAACGAGGGAAAATACTGGCAAACTATCCTCGAGTAAAAAAACCTAGTCGATTACGTGCAAGTTAAAGAGGAAATACACATTAACGTTAATGTCAGTACACAGAGTGTACTAAAAATTTCTTTATAGCATTAAAAACAATAGTTGTAGACAGTTCAGTCTGCGAAGATAACTTTCGGAGAGATTTTCTTGGCGGGTGAGAAAAATGCACTGACACATCATCCGGAACTTCGGCAGTTGACAAAATTTTGATCCTGTATACTCTCAGTTTCACGAAATCTATCTTCGATATGTTGGGAGGCGCAGACTGAGGGAATTTCACATTAAATTCATCTCTTGAAAGTTTGTCAGATTCATGCTAAATGCATTCGTTCTTGGAAAAAGACATAGCTTACACACCACAAAAACAATGGATGCAAACGCTTGACACAGCTATTTCATCTGCTGAATACTTTTGTCTCTGACTACTCTGGGAATAACGTTCGGTCTGCAAGAAAAAATTTTGCATTAAATATAATTAAACTCTGAGTTTAATCTCGAAATTTGATCTCGTTTTTATTTCACCCGATAATTTTAAATCTGATCATCGAAAAAAGAAAAAGAAACATGGCAGAAGATTTCTAAGAAATCTTCAATTTTTATTTAATCAAAAACATAAAGAAATAAAGAATTTCAGCAAAAATTAGAAAGCATAGTAGAGATTGGTTGGCTGGGACAGGTGTTGCAGTAAATAGCCATGGGGTTAGTTGGTGCGCTTAGATTTTATTTTGTAACCGACTTCGCCAGTTGGTCCATCAAATAAAACCATACGTCGATGGGTGTTGGAGTTAGGTTTCGCCTAATCTAGACTAACTATTCCTTATCCTTTCTTACTGTGACAAACGCCAAATATCATGGATGAATGTAGGTAGGTAGTTTCAATGGTATTCATTTTCTTTTCTTTTTTTTTTGCGGCGGCGGCTTTTGTTGATTTGTAATGTTGGAATCGTATTGTCACTGTATAACATTGAGGCGTGGGCAATAAATTAAGAGTTTGTATATTTCTAAAGAAGGTGTTGCCATTATTGTGTTTTGTAATGTACCAAGGTACCTTGAAACAAAATCTGTGATGAAATCAAAGATACACACACACACACACACACACACACATACACATTCACGCACGCACGCAGACACACACACACACACACACACACCTATATATATATATATATATATATATGGAAGGAACAGATGTACGCACAGGTGTTGCCGAATGTCATCGAGTCAAACTTGCAACAGAATAAATAAACCAAGAACTCTATAGTTATTTACTAAGCTTCGCTTAGATGTGGCTCAGGGCCGGAAGTATGAGGGCACTTAGTGAGAATCGAACTCACTAATGATGTTTTACTAATCCAGCTTTAAACGATTGAGTGCAGCCCATCCAAGAACTCTCTCTCTATATGTATATATATATAGAGAGAGAGAGAGATGTGTGTGTGTGTACTAAAGTTTCACGGAATACATTCATAATAATTCAGTAATAATAACATTATAATGATGAATAATGAATTTTAACAATAAATAAAATTCTAGGATAAAACGATGTTGTTTGCTCCTTCTATTTTAAAATTTGGGGAATAATAAACATCAAAACGAAAAAAATAGATGAAATATGACCTACATTAACAAAAAAATTTAATGGAAAAATTGGAGAATCAATTTTGTGAAATAATAGGTTTACTTTGGTCTGGTATTATGGCATATCAATTATTGTTGGTTATTTAATGCTAAATCCTTTTTATGCATATATATCAAATATATAATTTCTAAATACATTTTGTAGATAGCATTTTTAAACGAGTCTGAACTTATTCTTTTATATACAGTTAAATGGTTCCAAGTATTGCTAACAATTCAATTAAACATCTGTCATTTGTTTTCACACAATTAAATGATCAAACAGCTCTATTTCAAACTATTCAGTTTAGCATAAGTCAAAGTTAAATGGTTCCAAGTATTGCCATGTATCATTAATAATTCAATTAAACATCAGTCATTGGTTTATACACAGTTAATGATTAAACAGTTCTATTTCAAACAATTCAGTTTAGCATAAGTCATTTTGTTGCCTTCAGTTTAAATGTCAAAGTACACAGTTTAAATGTCGAACAGTTCTATTTAACCCATAGATAGGTGCTACCACTCCGGGTCAGAGTGACAATGAAGGGGTACTCCGCATTCCCAAAAGCCCCGGCAATACTGGAGCCTCACCATCAGATTGTTTAATGTCATACTTAGGACACTCGTTGAGAGAGTCTTACCTTTCTGCAGAGACACAGTCAATATATTCTACAGCCCCAGCCGACTGGGCTACTTGTGAAATAACCAATTCGTTTTTGTTATGATGGTTAGAGTGTTCGCCAATGGCCCGGGAGACCGTGGTTCAATCCCAGGTCGAGTCATACCAAAGACTAAAAAATGGTACTTGATGCCTCCTTGCTTCACACTCAATAACATAAGGTAAGGATCAAGGGTAAAGTAGAGAAACCAAGGGAAAGGAGTAGCGCCCTCCCCTACACTTTAGTCTAGTAGCTATCGTAAAGGGTGCCTTCGGGTCACCCTCGACTAAGGTCACCAACTTTACTTATATCTATCTTATTTTTGAGAAAGTCTTCGTTACATTTTAAGGTGTTTGGTTCAATTTACATAAAGGTATTCTTAGCAAAACGTTTTATACAAATGATTCAATATTTATTGAGGAACGATCTCCAATAAGGTAGTGTTGTTGTAAACCAGGTTAACACAAGCTGTTTCCTTTATATTTGCTATTCACCAACAATTATCCCAATACATTCAAAAAGATAATATTTCTCCTTTGTAATTAGCAAAGAAGATTGAAGAATGATATTTCGAAAAGTTTAAGGAACAACAAAAACTCTTGGTTTGGTTTCTTTGTAAAATCGCATATCAACCTTGGTGGGTTATTTAATGCCAAAACCATCCTTGTAGAAGAACAATAGTGTTACTATTTAAACCATAGCTTGGTGGGGGATAATATCATATCTTTCCCTGTGGTATAAGTCCGAAAGTGAACCTAATAGTGCGACTGAATCTCTAACTCACTTGCTATGATGTCCCAGTCCAGCACGTTGGCCACTTCGCCACCAATTCGTGGAATGATAATGACTATTCTCAAAATAATAAGCGATAAATATAAATAGATAAAGCGATCATTATATTTTTTTCCTCTGCATGGCTTTGAAAATCATTAAACCATTGATTTAAATAAGTTAATCTAGTTTGTTTAACGAATATTTTATGAAGCCGCAAAGTTCAAGTCGCTAGTTCGCAAGGTTAACCCTCTCGCAGGCAGATATTTTTTCTTTTTAAACTCTTGAAAGGTGAGCGAATTATTTTCTATCTTTTAACATTGAATTGGTCAACGAGTATTAGTAAAAATGTCCAATTCTGAGCTAGCAATAAAAATGTCTCTTTGCCTGTAAAAGGGTTAAGGTTGAAAACAATATATAGCAGCCAAGAATAATTACAAAGTTACCAAGAAAAATATTAAACAGGATATAAAAAAAAAATAACATTATAAATGAACAACAAAATATAGTTATTGATTTTTAATCTGATTTTTTTTTTACTCTTTTGTCTTCTGTTTTTCTTTTCTTTTCTTTTTTTTCTTATCACGGAAAATTTTATAATAATAATGGTGAAAAATCCCAAAATCCGATGAGTTGGTTTTTGTTGAAGGAAATCTTAGCTGAAAGAATAAAAAAAATGACTATGTTTTTAACTCCTTCTATTTCTGAATTGACATTAATTAAGTTATGGCGTATTAAGTTTCATTGCAACAAGCACACACACACAGACACACACACACACACACGTACACGCACACACACACGCGGCACATAAACCCATGACATACATACGTGGGGCATTTAATAAGTTTCCCGACCTTTTTTGTACAGGCATTTAAAATTGTCATAGACTCTTGAAAATTCAGTATCTTATTGCTATACATCTTATGAGATGACTACACTAATTTTTATGATTTCAGGTTCAAATCAACAGCTACAGCAGCAATTGGAATACACCCTACTAAAGCCTGATTGTCACAGCTGGGGAATTTCAAAACTGCAATCTGGACGTCAGGACACTTTAGAAGAACGATATGCAATAAAATTGTGCTTTAAACTTGGAAAAAAATGCCACAGAAACGTATGGAATGCTTCAGACTGCTTTTCGACCATCCTGCATGAATCGAGCATCAGTTTTTGAGTGGCAAAAGAGATTCAAGGAAGGCAGGGAGTCTGTGAGGTATGATGAGAGGTGTGGGAGTTGTAAGGAAGTCAATACACCAGAGCTGATTGGCCAAAGGGTTAGGGTTAGGGTTACTATGTTGAGGTTTTAAGGGAGTTCAAGAAGAGATTCCTTGGGAAGAGGTCAGCACTCTTCAAATCGGGTCAGTGGCATTTCCACCGGGACAATGTACCAGTCCACAACTCCATCCTTGTCACTGACTATTTGACCAAGATGGGCATCAAGACAGTTCCTCAGTCTCTCTATAGTGCAGACCCTGCTCCCTGTGACTTTTGCTTATTCCCTAAGCTCAGAGGCTGTCGTTATGAGACAATTGAGGAGATGAAAGAGGCTGTGGCGAAGGTCATTGACACGCTCACACAAGAGGACTTCCAAGGGGCCTTGCAGAAGTTGTTGGAACCGTACAACAAGTGCATTGCAGCCGGAGGAGATAACTTCGAAGGGGACTAGAGTTTCTTGTGTGTACTATCAATAAAAGTGCCCATACGAAAAAAGTCTGGAAGCTTATTTAATGATCCTTGTACATAAAATGACATAGATACACTCATACACGCACACATACACACGCGTGCACATACAGGCAAACATACATATTCACACGCAGAGATACAGATGCACAAATACACATATGAACAGACAGACAGACGCGCATGATTTAACTCACATATACACACATATAAAATCACATATCCATACATACATACATACAGGCACATACACACATATTCGTTCACAGATAATCACGCACAAATACACACACACAGACATACACGCAAAACTTAACACGTACACATACACACATATACCCACCCTCATACATATACATACATTTACGCATATGTACACTTATATATGCACAGATACACTCGCACAAATACACACACAGACAGATATACATGCATAAATTAACATACAGACCTCCCTACACACATACACACAAACACACACGAAAAGACATATATGCATTAATATATAGACATGTACACACATGCATATACACACATATATATGTATATATATATATGTGTGTGTGTGTGTGTGTGTGTGTGTGTGTGTGTGTGTGTGTGTGTGTGTGTGTGTGTGTGTGTGTGTGTGTGTTTATAAAAGCCCATATTTAGGCATACAATGAAAATCTTGGGAAGATGATTTGAATAAAATAGCAAATAGGTACAATATTCTGAACGTAAAAGTAAAGTTAGCGACCATAGTCGAGGGCAACCAGAAGGCTCCCTTTTCAATAGCTACAACACCGAGGTGTAGGGGAGGGCGCTAATCCTTTACCTGGATTGCTCCACTTTACCCTTGATACGTACGTTGTATGGATGAGTGTTAAGCAAGGAGGTATCAAGTACCATTTTTAAAGTCTTTGGTATGGCGCGACCTGGGATAAACCAGGTCTCCCGGACCATTGGCGAACACTCTACCCACTAGACAATGAACCGAATGTAACTATTCTCCCCCTTAGCTATAGCTAAATGATGGGACAAGCTGGGTTCTTCATCCTTGATAAGGCATCCAGAAGTACTCTGCTTAAAATTGACCTTGTGTCACATCCTGCCTCTTGAGAAGATGCTTAGAAAACAAATATAAAATTCACTCTACATACGTTTACACAATAAACATATAGTTTCGAAAAGGATTCTACCCTTATAAAAATGGATATAAATTATTAGTCACATGACAACACATTACTCGATGGAAAAAGTATTTAATAAGTAAAAATATTCCTATGCTGCGCTATCCTTATTCAAGTATTCATGTTCTGGTGGTGTGTCAGCTTTGTCGTTTTCCCAGACGGACGTGTTCCATGTATAAAACTTACAAACATTTGGTTCATCTTGAAAATCTCATAGAAAACTATTTTCGAAGATTGGGTTGGCTACAACTACTGTTTTCACCTCTATAGAGAAATTATTAGGTGGGTGGATGGGAGGGGTCATATTTTTTCAAAGGTATTCGTCCGAAAATTAACATTATAGATTGGTGCTCGAAATAGCTTACTTCAAGGTCACAGTACAGTGCTTTAGCCATTACGCTGCGAGGATTCCTTACCTCACATACATCAACTCTGAACGAGGTGCCCGTGGTGTAATGGTTATCGTAGTTGGAAATGGACACAGCGATACGAGTTAAAATCCTGAACGAGACTGATTGCATTTCACATAGCACTAATACCCTTGGCAAAGGTATGAATCCAATTATTCTCCCTCCAGCTATGGGTAAATAGTTGGACAGACTGGGTTCTTCAGCCTTGGTGAGGCAACTAGTCTAGGAGAAGGAAAATTCTGAATTCACACCTGTTAAACTCCGCTTAAAAACTGACCTTGTGTCATATCCTGCCCGAGCGGAGGGGTTGGTAAATAGGATCAACTCTGTACGGATAACGGATGCAATCTAAAAGACCTGCCAAAAGCGATAGATTATAGGGACGGATGGAGTGGGGACGAGAAAGAGAGCGAGAGAGGGAGAGAAAAAGAAAGTTAAATGAAAAGAGTGGTCTTATATATATATATATATATATATATATATATATATATATATATATATATATATATTTACCCAACTCTCCGCACCAACGTGATGTGACACAAGGTCAATTTTTAAGTGGAGTTCAACTGGTTTAAATTCAGATTTTTTCTTCTCCTAGACCGGTTGCCAAAGCATGATTAAAGATTGCAGTCTGTCCTACTATTCACCCATAGCAGGAAGGTGAATGGTCGGGTGGATACTTTTCTCTAAGGTGTAAGCGCTGTGTGTAATGCAAATAGCTTCGTCCAAGATTAGAACTTGGGTCACCGTATCTATTTCCTTTGACGATAACCATTGCACCACGAGCACCTCCTAAAGGGTAGTCACATGTAGGGTTTTTGAAAAAGAACACATCTCTCTTTTTGACAACGTGCATTTAAACTATTTTATTCGATTGATGCAAAAATAATTGCGACTTTTAATAATCAAACGTCTCCGCTCCTAAAATGTTTGAATTAATATTAAGCTATATGGTCTTAAAAGGTCCCCTGGCCAAATACTTTCTTGGTAAGATGGGTACTTTTCGCTTCTTGGTGATGTCTCTTTTTGAACTCATAAAATAGAATATCATGAATTTAAGTTTTTCCTGTTTTTAATTTGACAGCCGAAGATAAAGAAAAATAAATGAAAACAAAACAGGAATCAGTAGAAAAAAAATTTCGCTCTTTAAAATGATGTATTACAAGAATATAATTAAATCCTGTTTGCAACTACACAACGGAGACTCAAACCCACCTGTATCTTTTTATGCATGCTTTCTTAGAACGTAAAGCAAAAACGGTTGCCAAAGGGATTCTTACAAATCTCTATTTTACATCTATTGTCTCTTGGATTGCTGAAGCCAATGACAGTTGAATTTCATACTGGTTAGTATTTCTCTCAATACGTCTCTAACATCTTGATATGTGTTTTTTCCTCAGTTTTTGTCACTTTTCAATCGCATTCATTGTCTATTATTTTGACCTCATCCCCAAAAGTGTAATGTTCACCTTCCTTTCTGAAACTGTGATCCGTTAAATCAGATTTTTGCATTTTACTTTTGATTGACTCTTACTAATACTCCTCAAATTCTGACTTTCTCTGTATTTACTGATCTGCTAGTATATGATTTATTGGACTATCGAGTCACTAAATCGAAAACTAGGTGTCTGAGTCTCGGACCCAGCGGGTAAAATATGAACACACATCTCAGGATCTTATCTTTCATGATAACGACTTATCCAAATCAGCCACAGTAGCCAACCATCCTGTTGCTAATTATCATTTTTTCATACTGTTTCGATTGATAAAATCAAAGAAAACGACTTCGAGCTGACAAAGAAAAGAAGCAGAAGGTACCCCGCAAAAACAATTACCGACGCCGACTACGCCGATGACTGAGATATTCTGACAAATACACCCAACCAAGCCGAAACACTACTGCATAGTTTGGAACAAGCCACCGCAGGCATTGGCCTCCATGTCAATGCACACAAAACGGAATACATGTGCTTTAATCAAACAGGCGACATTTCTACACTAGACGGAACATCTCTGAAACTAGTTGACAAGTTCACCTACCTAGGAAGCAGTGTCTCATCAACCCAAAAAGACATCGACACGCAGCTAACGAAGGCATGAACAGCTATCGATAAGCTATCGATCATATGGAAGTCAGACGTGACCGATAAAATGAAACGCAGTTTCTTCCAAGCTGCGGTCGTATCGATACTGCTATATGGATGCACTACTTGGATGCTAACAAAACGGCTGGAGAAAAAGCAATTATACAAGAATGCTGCGAGCAATATTGAACAAGTCCTGGAGGCAACACCCCACAAAGCACCAACTATACGGCCACCTACCTCACATCACGAAAACTATCCAAGCTAGACGAACCAGACATGAAGGACACTGATGGAGAAGCAGGGACGAGCTCATAAGTGATGTACTCTTATGGACCCCCACATATGGCCGAGCAAAAGCAGGACGGCTAGCTCGAACATACATACAGCAGCTCTGTGAGGATACGTGATGTAGCCCTGAAGACCTGCCAGGGGCAATGGACGATAGGGAGAAGTGGTGAGAGAGGTTCAAGGATATCCGTGCTGGTGGCACGACATGATGATGATGACTATCTGGAAATAATCATTCATATTTGGGTTTTTGATGATCTTATTCAGAAATTAGGCTGAGAAATTCATCTGAAATATACCTGGAATTACAGAATTTCTTTTTGTGAGTAATTTTCAAATATTTATATACCAACCTCTGCCTCAATGACTTGTTTGTTTGTTTGTTTGTTTGTTTGTTTGTTTTGTATAGTTTTTTTTTTTTTTTTCGGAGAAGACAGAAAACTAGGGGAGACAACACTAAGCAAACTGTAGTACATATACCCGAAGTTGAACGACTGGAGATATAATTTGTGCAGCTGCCGACTGTTTCGGACTTTCCGAATTATTGGAGTTCAACAGCAGATGGAGATCTGTGCAACCACTCCTGTATTTTAAACTCTCTTTTTTTCTGCTTGTTTTATCATCTCCTCGGACGAAATATGGACGTTATCCTCGATATCAGCTGATTGCTTTAACGGACTAATTGACTGATCTGTCATAAGTCAGTCGTAATCATATGGATACTACTATGGTGTGTATTTACTCGACCCCTCCACCAACGTGCAGAATGTGACACTAGGTCAGTTTTCAAGGAAAGTGAAACTGGTTTGAATTCAGTTTTCCTTCTTGTAGAATAGTTGGCATACCAAGGTTAAAGAGCACTGCCTGCCCAACTATTCACTCATAGCTAGAGAGAGAATAGTTGGATTCATACTTTTTGCGAGGGGCATTAATGTCATATGAAATGTATACAGTTAAGAATTTGAACTCAGGTCACCGATTCTATTACCTACAAAGATAACCGTTAAACCACGAGCGCCTCTTAATTCCATGGAAGACCATAAAAAAACCGCAGGACAAGGTGTATAGAGGCTGATCCTTTTGATATCAAATGAAAAAACAGGAAATAAAATTGGATTTGCTTATTCCATTTTCCTAATTACTATCAAATACACCAGTTTAATTCGGACAATCAAATATTTTAATCGATGTTATGAATTTTTATTCAATGTTCAAATTTTCCAAAATAATGTGTTTGGGATATAAATAAAAATGATTTTTGAAGAAATGAAAGTTCAATTGTAATTGTTGTAATTTACACGCAGAGAAAACCAACGATGTTCGAGAAAAATTGATGAGACATGTTTTAATGAAATAATCCTGAGATGATAATTTTAGCAAACCTCTGTCGATACAAAAATATGAATATAATATAAACACACAACAAATAGATTTAAACATAAATTAGAATTATACTGTTATAAAAATAAGAAATTTTATTTTAAAAAATCCCTTTAATCAGCAAATAGGGAAATCATAGAACAATCTCCTTGGCTAACTCTAAATTACTTTAAATTAAAAATATACAAATAAATACAAGGGAGATATAACTTCAAATGAACTAGACGCCAAATTAAAGACCCCATTTCAGTACGATTGGGGCTTTCCAGATTTTTCGTGATAATGCATATGACATGAAGAACTGGACTAATTGTTGCTAAGTAATATCCAAAAGTTATCTTAGGTAGGTAGATTGTTTTTATTTACTGAGCTTTACTTAGTCCAACCCGCATAGACCTCTGATTGCTTAAAATACCTGTCGTTTCTAAGTAATCAAAGAGCAAGTTCGTTGTTGCTTAAATTCGGTCATCCAGCAGGAACTGATGCATTTAACATGACTTAACTATAAGTTTTCGTCCACTTTTAAATAAATTCTAAATTTATTTCAACAATATGCGAGACAAATAACGGGAAAAATATTTAAGTTCAGTCGAACTGGCAACAGAAATTTCCTGGATTTTCCAGATTTATAACAGAGAATACGATATGTAGAATTGGACAGATTTCAACTCCTAAACATTCAAAATTCAACTCAGGTATCTTAGGTGTATATTTTAGTCATATTTTATCAATGCAGCAATAGGAACATGACACAAATACAGAACAAAAACAAGTTTAAACATATAAAAAAATTACGATTAGTGTCTGAGAGGGTATTTATACACAATAGTTTTATTTCTTTCATCTTTTGCAAATATTCAAAATCCTTTTTCGTTAATTGTTCATCATCCAACATAAAGCTGGCCATGTAAAAAATAAACTTTTCCGTTTCAAGTGGTCAAAAACATTTTTACTACATCGCAAAATCTCTCTCTCTCTCTCTCTCTCTCTCTCTCTCTCTCTCTCTCTCTCTCTCTCTCTCTCTTTCTCAACCCTATTGACTAAAGGTACTCAACGATGCTCATTAAAAAAGTTAAGAGACGAAATAGTTAAATGAAATAATTCAGATATTTTTGCAAGATTCTTTGAATAGAGAAATATGAACAAGATACAAATACACAAAAACAAGTTTTAAAGAAAGAAACATTCTAATTAGTTTCTGGGAGCATTTTTATACACAATATTGCTGGTTAATTCTTCTTTTTTTTTTTAGATTTATTGGGGTTTGTTTTTTTTCACCTCTTACTCGTGAACCTTGAACGTATTGCTGGCCATGTGAAAAGAATGGACTTGATTTTTATCCATCGCGTGCTATGAAAAAAAATTATATTTATATCAAATCATCTATCTCCAGGGAATTTCCATTTTACGACTTCTATTTGTGACTTCGAACGTCAATTTTATATTATTATTTATTTTGGCACAAAGTCAGAAATACTGGGCGACCGTGAAAAGTGCACTAATTTACAATGTTCTGCTTGCTTAACAGTCTTTTCATTACATCACGCAAGGTGCTTCTCTTAGAGTCTATTTCATAGTCTGGTGACAGGGAAATATCCATGCAAGAAAAAACAAGTACCTAAGACTTCCATTTTGACCGTGATTCACTCCCCACATATACACACACATATTGTCATACACAGACGCACAAACATCAGCATAATAGTGCAGATATACAAATTTCTTCGCGATTTAGATTTGTTTTTTATAGCAGCCATTAAGGAAATTGATTTTTTTTATATCGACGTAATCCCAACTTCCTTCAAAATATATAAAAATGAATTAGGTGGGATTTACAATGTCAGGATGTGATAAAAGGTCAGTTTAACGTATAGACCCACCCAGGAAGTAACCTTCCCGGATGGACATTGGCAAAAGTTATCCGACCCTATCGGCATTCCCATCTCACAATAAACCCGATCATACGCCATTTAGACGTGGGTAGAAGTACTGCCTGAGGAAACTAGTACCCTGAGACTGGACTTTGACAAATCTGCACCTCCCAAAATCCTCTCCTCCCACCAAAAAGGCCGGGAAGCAATAAAAAGCAAATTGGATACAACAGTCGTGTTTAAAAAACGAATGTACAACCGTCCCGTATAAACAAACACTTCTACTTGACACTTATACTATTATCGATTTATTTCTTTCGTATTTATTACAACAGTAACACGTTCTTGTCATTTTTTGTGCAATTTCCAACCGGAAAGAATATCTCCTATGGAACTCTTATGTTTCCATTTCCTGGCCCTACGGAGAACAGCAAGATGACATCTGGTATAATTCACTAATCAACATATGGAATAATTTGCCTTTTTCATTCTTGCATATGCATTGTGCTACTCCTCCGCCATCTTACATGTCACACATCTGGCATGGCTTAGCATTCTATTTCTGCAAGACCACATACTTGCTAATGTCGCTTTCAACTCGAGTGACACCAAGCGACACGGGTATTCTTTGACCTCGCAGCTTGAAAACATCTGTCTTGGATCTTCGAGCGTGTTACAAAGTGCCTTTGTATGTACATTACATCACAAAGGTCAGACATTGTTGAGGGTTCAGAAGAAAACAATATGATGCCAATTTCGTTCAGCAGGACTGAAGTGAATCATTTAAGGCAACTGTCTTTTCGTATCGCTTCATTTATTTAATGAAAAAAGAAGACAAACATCAGGAGATATAAGAATCTAGAATAGTTGAATTTCATGGGATACGGTAAATCTCGGTTTAAATGGTACCGGTAAAAAAAAGCCCTAGTCAAAAAAGAGAACCAGTATGTGAAAGAACCGGTAACAATTACCAGGTAAGTATATAAAATGATACTGGTAATAATGCCGCAATAACAAACAGATTAAAATTAAAATTAAAAATGGTTCCGGCAGAAATACCACTGTGAAAATTGAACTAGTAAAAGTGACACCGATACAAAGAACGTTGGTAAAAAGGACACCGGTAAAAATTGCACAGTAAACATTTAAAATAACAATGGTAATAATGACTCGGTTAAAATGGTATCGATGAAAAGAGAATTAAAATTAAAATCTTAAAAATAGCATGATAAAATAGCTCCGATAAAATGGCACCGGAAAGATGACACGGTAAAAAGACCTTGGTAAAATGGCACCGGTAAAAATGGTACCGGTGAAAATGGCACCAGTAAAAATGGGATTAAGATTAAAATAAAAATGGCACCAATAAAAAGAGCTCCGATTAAAATGGCATGTTAAAAACAGCACGGTTTCAAGGCCCTGGTAAAATGGCACAAATAAAATGACCTCCGGTAAAAATGAAATCAGTATTTAAAATGAGACTGGTAAAAAGAAGATTAAAATTGAAATAGAAATGGCACAATAAAATAATTAACGTAAAAAGAGCTGCGGTAACAATGTCACGGTGAAATGACACCGGTGAAAAATGAATCAATAAATAAACACCAGGAAAAATAGCACAAGAAAAAATGTCAGGAAAATAGAACAGCGATAATCTAAAAAGTCATAACGTAAATAAAATAAGAAGATATAATATTACTTGATTACTGTAAATGATCATGAGCAAATCAATACTGGTATAGGTTCCAAAATAAGGGGTGTATCATCAATACTTAAACCTCAGATTATTACACTCAGTTATCATTTATCTCTATGATGTTTGTTAACCCAAAACTCCTTACAAAAACGTAATTCGTCGTTATGTCTGTGTTTATTGCTGCAATAAAACTTGTTCATTGAAAAGTCTTCTTCCGGATATGTCTTGAATTCAAAAAAGTTTGAAAGAGTACTCTGATTTGATTGGTTTTTATTAAAAAGAAAAAAAGAAAATTCTACATTTCCCAAAACTGTGATTTCTTGAGCTCCGAGGAGACTTGCTGTCACTCAGACTTTAGTAAAATACCATCAGTTCAAACAGGTGTAAAAAAAAATTTTCATAGAAAAAAAAGGGATAATAATGCTATTTTATAGGTTATTCTCTCAATTCGCAATATTTCCAATTAAGAAATTCATACGATATGGTTTTCACCCTCAAAGACCTTTTGCTTGCATAATCTTTTTGAAACCTGTACAAAACTTCCGCTCTTCTTTAAAAAAAAAATTGAAAGATGATAGTGACGATGATGTTGATGGTGGTGGTGGTAGTGATTGTAATGTTACTGGGGAATATATATAAATATTAGATAAGAATGGCCCCCAACTGTGAATGTCCCTGGATAAAAGTAGACAAGTTTAGAGACAAAATAACAGGAAGTTAAACAACAAGTCACTAAATTTTAAATGCTAAAATACTTTGTCCGACATTTCTCAGATTTCTCGAAAAATAACCAATTTAAAAAAAATTTAAATTTCGTTTTAATTCAGGGAAATTTTTTGTATCTGGATTTAATGGACAAGAGTTCTTTAAATATTCTGTCTGCTGATTATGTACTGGGAAGGTGAACCTATCACCACGAAAAATTTATAATCGTTCCAGACACTTGAACTCGACGACAGGCACTTCATCTGCAGATTCTCTTCTTCGTACAGTCCATTCGATCTTCGCCCTATCCTTCGGGTCTCTGCAAAGTTGCTATCACCAAAGTCCGGAACTTCCTCTTATTCCTCCTTCTGTCATAGACCAAATTTCCAAGATTATATACAACACAACTTCAAATTAGTATCGAGACTGAGGCCTTTTTTACAATAAAAGAAATGAACTGTTAATGAAATATTTTCTTTAAAATAATCCAATAAGCTTACTACTCATATAATCCCGTGAGTTTTTCATTGGTTGAAGCACTTGTGAAGCATTGCCACCCTATTTTTAAGTGTTCCCTAGGTCCTTATACATTGCTTTTGTAATGTATTTCAGAAACATAAAAAGTCGCACAAAGTCAGGTTTGGTGGATTCTGTGTTTAGTTAAAAAAAAATTTTTTTCGTTCAAAAAATGTGGAACAGTCTCCGTATCACAGGGGCTAAAGTGTTGGACTGCGACATCGAAGTAAGTAAGTTCGAACTCTCGTCACACGATAACGTTCACTTTCGGACTAATGCCCATGGGTAAGATATTAACCCCTTTATCCTCTCCCCCAGCAATTGGTCAATTAGTACCACTACTTTTCTTGTACAAAGACAAATTTGGCATTTAATAACCCACAAAGGTAGATATACCATTGAACAAAGAAACCAAACCAAGTTACTTAAGTAATGAGCAAGCAAAGCTTGGTAAAAGAAAAATGTGGGCGCCTATCTGGTTGTAATGGTTAGCAAGCTCGGTCAGCTGACTATTGTTAGTGAGTTTCACTCTCACTGAGTGTCCCATACTCCTGATCCTGTGTCGAGCTTTGTGAAGCTGAGTAAATGACGTCTTTGTTTCATTACAGGGAAATGAAAAATTTTACTGATATGGTAATACAAGGTATTTTCGATATTAGAATACACTGACGGAAAAAAACGTAACATCCTGACTATATGTTTCAATGCACTCATGATTAAACATGCAGATGAATGGCTTGATTTTTTGTTGAATGGTATATCAACCTTCGTGGGTTATTTAATGCCAAAGGCATCCTTGTTGAAGAGAAGTGATACTATTTAACCCAATCTGGTGTATAAGAGGGTTTGTGCTAATTCAAAGAATATTAATCCAAAAGTGAACATAATTGTGCGACTGGAATTCGAACTCGTTTACTTTAATGTCAAAATCCAGCACTTTAGCCACTACACAACGGGGACTCTTCCATTGATGAATGATATAACTAGATTACAGTAAATGGTCACATATATAGATCAATAGGTGGATAGGAGGTGCCCGTGGTGTAATGGTTATCGTCGCAGGATATAGACACGGCGACACGAATTCAAATCTTGGACTGACTGCATTTCACATAGCACTAATACCCTTGGGAAAGGTATGAATCCAATTATTCTCCCTCCAGCTATGGGTAAATAGTAGGACAGACTGGGTTCTTCAGCTTTGGTGAGGCAACTAGTCTAGGAGAAGAAAAACTCTGAATTCAAACCTGTTAAACTCCGCTTAAAAAAATTGACCTTGTGTTATATCCTGCCCGAGCGGAGGGGTTGGGTAAATATGATAGGTGGATAGGTCCCAAAATAAGGGTAGTATCAACAATACTCAGACCCCCTCCATGTACATATAAAAATTTACATCGTCCCTCTGAATATTGCAATTTTTGTTTTTTTCAGTGTATATTGTAATAGAGTGGCGGCTTTCCCCAGCCCTTAACCCTGATGCCCAGCTGTGTGACGGACAACAAAATGTCAATGACAGAAACTCTCGCGGTAGATGCGAGAAACGGTCACAGATTAGAGTTAGGTAATGTTGCAAAGGATCAAGCAGTTAGTAACTGGCAGAGCGACCAGGAGTAATTTCTAAGCAAGATAAACCAACCCCATTGAGGTTGAGCAAAGATTTAGCAATTCCTTCATCGACAAGAGAATACCACTAACGTCTTCCTATTTTAAGACCGGTCGAGAGGAATTTTGAAACACCAATGATAAAATGAGTGGTATTTTTCTGTGACCATATGTCTGACTTTTTCCTTTTGATGGTATCCACCCCGTACGTGGGGCTTAGAATGCACAGACTGTATCCCTTTTAGAAAGATAAGACTCTCCAAGAAAGTGATGATCTGGGTATAGCTGCATATGATGAGACTCCAGTTTTAGAGATCTGGTGGGGGAGTACTCCTTCATTGCCATTACCTCCCCGTATATTTTGACTCGGAGTGATAGAACCTTTTAGGATCCCGTCTATGAATCAAATAGCTCTATTTAACAATTATTCGTATTCGACAGGGCCGTGTGCAAAAAAATCCTTAAAAAACTACACAAAAAATGTAAATATGAATGTACAATGGACGCAATTGTCTAACCTCTTGGCCTAAGATAAATCTTGCTTGATTAACATATAAAAAACAATCAATTATTTTTCCCTGATGTGAACTGTTCGTCACCTCTTCATCTCGTCTTTTTCTCTGTCATCTTTCTTCGACACCCCAAAACGCCAAAATATGGCCTAACTGGACTCGATCGTGTAAAAATTTATACAAGAAATGCGAATGTTTGTCACCCCTTCTCTTTAGCACGATATAGTCGGAAGTATAATGTACTTATATTTTCTTCAGAAATTTTATTTGTAACCACTTGACGAATTTCCATAGATCGGTATCAAGAGTCCTATGTCAGAGAAGATAGTTATCATTGAAACGGTTAGAATTGACCTTTCCTTGACTATACTAATGCTTTCCCAGTGCAGATGAGACCGGGAGTGGCTTGGCAAGACATAATCATCAGTCATGCTTTAGAATGATTCCAAAAGGGGACAGCAACAGCAGCTGTGCAAAAAAAACCCTCAAAACTGGGGAGTGGCAGTAAAGTCGTTGTCATTACGATAAAAGGAGAGGTTAGTTAAGTCCTAACGAGCAAAAGATCAATCCTTTCAATTGGAGAAAGATTGCAGTTCGTCCCAGTTCGTGACAAGAATACTGGGAATAATTAACCACAAATAACTGGCAAGCATGAGTCAACGAATATTTTGACTTATATCAGAGATCTTATGAATTTTGATGGTCTTGGGCGGTGGTCCCCAATCACCGTGCTACGGGGCTGGTATAGGACTGCAAAGTATATGCTACCGGGTCACGAGGAAACGATATGATTTGGAGATATAAACTGATATGAGTCAGCCACACCTTTCTTCATTCTCTGTCATATCCTCTGATTGAAAGTATATCAACATTTTGAAAAGTAGAAACAACAAAATCATTTTCTTGGGTCTTAATATTGAATTCGTAAGACAGATCCCTTTAGAAACCAAAACTGAATGCATCAGCCATTCATAATTGACTTTATAGTTTCCGATCATGCTCGGCCGTCCCTTCAACACAACTCCCCAGTACTCTCCTCAGTATTCCAACCGATCTCAGCAGTTCTATGATTAGACAGTTTCAATTTTTCTTTGGATTTCGAGACGTTCAGTCTCTTTCCAAGTGCTGAGTATGATTGATAACTATCTCACTTTCATGTTCCATAGTTTTGTTCAGTTCTTCTTTAGACAAGTTTTTTTTTTTTACACTAGCTGTGTTTCTTTTGGTGTGTCTTTTTTAATGACATATCAATCTTTTGGAGTAATCTAGAGCCAAACCCGTCTTTGCAGAAGAATTGTAGTGATATTATTTAACCCATAGATAGGGACAAAATGGGGCTCATATCTTTCTCAAGGGTATTAGTCCAAATGTGAACGTAATAGCACGATTGAACTTTGAAGTCGCTTACTACTATAGTGCAGTCCAGTACTTCAGCCATTACGCCACAGGTCGATTTGTTTTGTTTTGGTTTTTGTTTAGTTTTTACTGGAGTATGAGAGACAGCAACATTCTTGAGATCTCCAGGACCCTCCTAAGTATTTACTAACGGCAGCGTTTTAATAATCGAGAAAGGAATTAATCAAGAACCATTAGTTTGGAGTTTTAATCATTTTTGTGAACCTGAAAACCGTAATTTAGCCAGATATGTATGGAAGCCTGATTACTATAATTACAGACCAAAATAAATATGCAAATACACCAGTTTTTATATTAAAACAGCCTATCTTCCAAGCATCGGACATTCAGAATAACAATCTTACTTTAGACTAAATAACCATTGATGCAGAATGAAATATATAGATGACAGCAAAATAATTTTTGTCGAACGATATTGATATTCCAACCGTCACGATTTTAACTGAGAGGAAAGGTTCAACATCATAAAAAAATCGAAAAAAAGCATTGGATAATATTACTCCGATATTAAAAGCACACAAAGATTAAATGTTTCCAAATACTGACTCCAAATGGATGTAACATCAAACTGCTTTGAAATACGATGGACAGATTTAGGGGACGTGAAAACACCTAAATAAGCAAAGAAAACAAAAACAAACCAAGCAGTCACAGATCATTTGAAATGCACCAATGCAAAGTATACACCTTCTAAATTAAGAATTCAGAGTCATGTGTCCTAACAGAAGTTAAAGACACTTTTGGATACGAGAAAATAATTATCATTCAAAAAATGAATGTGCTACATCACTAATTTCTTTTTCGTCGTTTTTCTTATAAAATATCAACACTTAAAAACAATTTTAAAGCAAATTCAAAAACTATTTAAAAACTACTTTAAAACTATTTTAAAATGTATTTTAAAGCTATTTTAAAACTATTTTTTAAACTTTTTAGAGCTATTTGAAGCTATTTGAAAAACTATTTTAAAACTACTTTAAAATCTATTTAAAATCTATTTTGAAGCGATTTTAAAAACAATTTAAAAACTATTTAAAAAGCTATTTAAAGCTATTTTAAAATTATTTAAAAGAATTAAAAACTATTTTTAAAAACTCTTTTAAAGATAATTCTAAAGCATTTTATAATCTATTTAAAAATATCTTTAAAACTCTTTTAAAAACTATTTTAAAAACTATTTTAAAGCCATTTTAAAAACTGTTATGAAACTATTTCTAAAACTATTTTGAAAACTATTTTACAATATTCTAAAACAATTTTTAAAAAAACTATTTAAAAACTTATTTTAAAAACTATTTTAAAAACTAATTCAAAAAAATTTTAAATTGCTTTATTTTAAAACTATTTTAAAAACTTTTTTTTTTAAATGTTCTTTGCGAAATCTTTTCTCCAGACAATGAAAACAATCAAAAAAGAAATAACACAAAAGAAATGTTCCTATTCATCTTATCAAGTTTCTTTATCGTATATATATATATATACAAACATGCACACACACACACACACACACACACACACACACACACACACACACACATATATGTGTGTGTGTGTGTGTGTGTGTAAAGATAGTCTGAGCGTATGAACGTTGATACATACCTTTGAAGAAACGCCTGAAAAGAACATTATCAATAAGAATAAAAGGGAAGTTATATTTTGGCGTAATTACTCATTCGGTTTCTAAGGAAACCAATATATTTCTTCCGTCTTTGATATGATTTACCTTTCAACAGCTTTACTTTCATTCCCAGTCCTTTTAAATTAACTGAATTTTTACCGCTAAGGCTGATTAATTAATGATTAATGAAAAACTTACTCAAGATCAGAACGTTCGATTTTTCTGTTATGTAATACTATTAGCTCAACGTTAACTGGAGTGATGGTCAAGTGGTGCGGAAATGTAGTAGTCACTTCCTACCACTAATGAATTTGGTGCCTGGCTTTGGGACCATCTATAAAGAATCAATAAGAGAAAATCACGATAGGTATGAAAAATAGTTGAAGATTTTTGAAAAGAATCAGTTTCTTAGCGATTCGCTGAGTGACAAAGAATGAACTAATTTTTAGCGTAAGCGAAACTTTCTAACCCTCTCTCACCACCCCACCCAATCGTCCATTGCCCCGAGCAGGTCTTCCGGGCTACATCCAGTATCGTCACAGGGCTGCTGTATGTATGTTCGATCTGGACGTCCTGCCTTTGCTCGTCTCTATGAAGGGGTCTACAGGAGTACATCACTTATGAGTTCGTCCCTACTTCTCCAGCAGTGTCCAGCATGTCTGGTTCGTCTAACTTTGATAGTTTTCGTGACGGATAGCAGGTGGCCGTACTGTTGCTGTTTTGTGGGGTGCTGTCTCCAGGACTTGTTCAATATTGCTCGCAGCATTTTCGTGTAATTGCCGTCAAGCTTTTTCTTTATACGTTTTGTTAGCGTCCACGTGGTGTATCCATATAGCAGTATCGATACTACCGCTTCTTGGAAGAAACTGCGCTTCATTTTATCGGCCAGGTCTGACTCCCATACGACCGATTGCCTATCGATAGCTGCCCATGCCTTTGCTAGTCGTGAGTCGATGTCTGTCTCGGTTGATGAGACACAGCTCCTTAGGTAGGTGAACTTGTCAACTAGTTTCAGAGCGCAGCCGTTTAGTAAGGAGATGTCGCCTGTTTGGTTGAGGAAGCAATAACCAAAGATTTTGTTGTCTAACAACGTGGTTCCAAGACATAGGACTTTGCAAGTTCATTACAGTGTAACCGTCTCCAGAATTAAATGAGTAATGGATATAAAATATATAAACAGGGTTTGTTTCTAGCGTGATGTCTGGCCCCTAATCGGCATATGGATCCTAATATGGGGAAAATACGTGAAGGTGGGATTCTCCAGTTTCGGAAGCTTAAGGCATTGGGTCTTCTGGTCAACGGTGCACGAATCGGCGACAATTATGAGTAACTTCTGAAGAATGTGTAACTTTTGTCTCATATCTTTGCATGTTCGCCCCGTTCCCTTTCAGCTAGGCTCTTACTCTCCGTTAAAACTCTCCTTTTTATCGCGATCTCTGGAATTTGTTTTCAGTCATGTCTTTAACTAGATTAAATTCCATAATCCAATTCCTTTTTTTCTGTTACACCTGCCAATCATCACAATGCCATGTTATTTCATTATTTTCAAATTGTAAACTGGTTTGGTTGGTTTGGTTTCTTTGTTTAATGGCACATCTAATGCCAAAGTTATTCTCCTAGAAGAACAGTAGTTATACTATTTAACCCATAGCTAGGAGGATAAGGGGGTTCATACTTTTCCCAGGGGTATTTGCCCGAAAGTGAACGTAATAGCGCGACTGGAGTACGAACTCGCTTTCTACGATTCCGCAGTTCATCGCTTTAACCATTACACCACGAGGACACCCCCTGTAAACTGGCCACGGGGACATTTTGATATAAACAATAACCAACTGTCAAGCAAATGGTATACGCAACTTACTTGTAAAATCCACGTTGCCCGATTACGTAACCTTGAGCGCTGTGGTACTTGGCTATATGCACTATAAAAATAAAAGTCGACACAAAACCAGCCAGAAAGAAATGACTTCTGTTGTATGAGACCATCTCACATCTCTGGAACTGAAATTTTATTTTTTATTTTCTATCTACACAGAATGTCTTACCTTCATTAAAACGAATCATGAAGAGAGGTGATTGCCCGTGGCGTAGTGGCTAATGTGCAAGACTGCGACATCGTATTATACAAGTTCGAACTCCAGTTGCTTTATTACGTTCACTTTCAGACTAATACCATTGGGAGAAGTATGAACTCTCTTATCCTCCCCTGTTATGTATAAAACAGTATTAACGAGAATCTTTGATATTAAATAACACAAGGTGGTTGATATGCCATTTAACAAAGAAACCGAAGCAAAACGAAACATTGAAAGTTATCTAAGTTGTCTAAATTTCTTAGACGAAGCTTGATGATTTTTATCGTTAAGGGGTTTTCGGACTATTTTCTTCATCTTTATTTTTATTTCCATAACGTTTCGGCCGATATGTCCTCCGACCTTCTTCAGGTGTTTGGTGTCTAAATTTCTGAGACGAAGCTTGATGATTTTTATCATTAACGGGTTTTCGGACTATTTTCTTCATCTTTATTTTTATTTCCACAACCTTTCGGCCGATATGTCCTCCGGCCTTCTTCAGGTGTTTGTCGAACTCGGGAACCTACACGGAACTTCGAACTACATCTTTTATTGAATCCACGGGGATCACCCGTTCTGATTCCGCTAGCCATAACCGGGTACAAGTGTTAAGTATTCCTGTATTGTTACTCACCTGCAGACAGGATTGAATCTGCAACCTCCAGATGATTGTTTCCTTAGAAGCTTAAGGAACCAACGTCTATAACCGTTACACTATATTAGAGTGAATTTTTGGGACTTATAAACTTAATGTTCTTACTTGACTAGGATTACAATTATTATGTATGATATTAATAAAGGGGGTAGTATGTATGAATAAAGGACGTAGTTCGAAGTTCCGTGTAGGTTATATCATCATCATCATCATGTCGTGCTGCCAGCACGGATATCCCTGACCATCTCTCGCCACTTCTCCCTATCATTCATCGCCTCCGGCAGGTCTTCAGGGTTACATCCTGTGTCTTCACATAGCATGTGTGTGTGTGTGTGTGGAGAGAGAGAGAGAGAGAGAGAAGACAAAAATACAGAAATCTTCTCAATATTCTAGCTACTAGAAAATAAAGGGTGAATTTATGCAAGCACTTATCAAGTCACGCTAAAAATTGTCAAAGTTAAACGAAGTTCAGTTTTTCGCGTGATCCATTCAATTATAATTATACTCTCTTGTATATGACGCATTTTAAAACCTTTAGAGCCACTCCTTGTTGATGATGTTGTGGTTGCTGTTGTTGTTTTTGTTGTTTGTTTAGTTTCTTTTACGCTTACTGTTCTCGTAAACTACCAGTTTAACCACATTTTTGATTTGAGACACATTCTTTCCCCAGCTCGATATTCCAAAACAACTTTCAATTTTTTTCTCATATAATTGTTTTCATTACGATCATCAGTTACTCTGCCACATTCATTGTTTAATAACGTCTCTGCTTGATAGTTTTCACGTCTCTGTGCTGGAGTGAGGCTTTCATTGATTATGTATTATAGCTTAACGCAGCCTTAAACGTAGTCGAGAAGATATCCTTATCTCCGTTTTGGACATTGCTCATGCTACAAACTATATTCTAATGTTTTGATTTTTTAGTGATCAAAAAAGACAACTTTTTTTGGTTCGGAAATTTTCAGATGGATGTCTACTTTATACTGTCAAACAAAAAGATAAAGATTCGGTTTAGCCAACCAAACGGACACAAAGTTAGGCTGCAATTTATAAATTCTGTTTAACCTTCAAATATATGTAAATATTAAAATTATTTTCATTTATTATATATTTCTTCTCTGAAGCAAGAGACAAGGCAGAGGATTTTTTTTAAATCTTTAATTTCTTTTTTGTTTTTATCTTTGATCAATTTCATTTTCAAATATTTGCTTAAATTCATATTTTTAAAAATATTTAGTCTGATTTCATATTCAGGAATTACTGAACCTAAGATTAAAAATTCAGGGCAATATATCTTTTTTAATATTCTATAAGTACAATGCAATTGCAAAATCACTTTTTGCTTTATTCGTTCGATCATGGCTAGATACTCGCGCTAGTCTAAAGCTGAATGCCTCAACATCTATAAGAAAGCATCATTTAAACTGCGAAAATTTGTCTCAGCGTGTTTCCTTTTGAGATTAAGAGAATAGATATTATTCTTATTTAGTAAGCTTAGTTTGACATCAGACTAGAAGTATGTTGAAACTTAGAAAGAATTGAACTCTTCAACGAAGCTTTGCTGGTAAATCTTGCGAACCACTCCACCATGCAAGGCACCCACAAGTTATTTAGTATTTGTTATGATGTTAATTTGGGGTTTGTAAAGACAAACATGAAATAACATGTAGCAATAAAACGGTACAAAGTCGCGGGAGTAGTAAGACTAGCTCAACGTACTGCCCTATGTCAATTGAAAGGCTTCTACTTAAAGCCTTCATTCATCAACTCCAGGCAAAGTTTAATAAATATCTCTTATTTTAGTCAATTGATCTCTTTGTAACTTTTAGAATTGTTCGTATCATCACCTTTTTCACTAAGTCCCACATATATATATATATATATATATATATATGAGTGTCCAGGATATGACACAAAACAATCTGATGGCGGGCCTGCAGTAATGCTGGAAGTTTGGGGAATGCTGAGTACCCCTTCATTACCTTCACTCCCAGGTCCACTCTAGCTCGGAGTGGTTGTACATGATAAGGGTCCTATCTATGTGTTAGATAGAACTAAACCGTGTTTTCTTAAGTTTACTGTTTTTGGCATTTAAACTGCGTATTCATGCTAAACTGAATTGTTTAAAATAGAACTGTTTTGACCTCAAACCTGTATTTATGCTAAACTGAATAATCTGAAATAAATCTGTTTTGACATTAACTCTGTGTATTGCCCAGTTGGCTGGGGCTGTAGAATACACCAACTGCAACTCTGAAGAGAAGTTAAAAAAAACCAAACGAGTGTCCTGGATATGACAGTAAACAATCTGATGGTGAAGTTCTAATGATACTGGTGATTTGCGGAGAACCCCTTCATTGCCAGGTCCGCTCTGGCCCAGAATTGTAGCACCTGATAGGGCCCTATCTATAGGTTAAATAGAACTAAACTGCATACTAATGCTAAACTGAATTTTTTGAATTAGAACTGTTTGACTAAAGTGAATACCTTGAAATAGAAATGTTTTTGACAATTAAACTGTGTACTTACATTTAAACTGCGTACTTATACTAAACTGAATTGTTTGAAATAGAGCTGTTTTAGCATTGAAACTGTATTTTCGCTAAACTGAATTGTTTAATATAAAACTATTTTGTCATTTAACTTTGTGTAAACAAAATCTATACTAGTGCTAAACTGAATTGTTTGAAATAGAACTGATTATTTGAAAAACGGTTTTAAATAGAACTAAACTGCGTATTTATACAGAACTGGTTTGTTTGAATAAGAACTACGAGGATCATTAAATAAGTTTCCAGACTTTTTTCTTATGGGCACTTTTATTGATAGTACACACATAAAACTCAAATCCCCTTCGAAGTAGTCTCCTCCGGCTGCAATGCACTTGTTGTGCCGTTCCAACAACTTCTGGAAGGCCCCATGGAAGTCCTCTTGTGTGTGCGTGTCAATGACCTTCGTCACAGCCTCTTTCATCTCCTCAATTGTCTCATAACAACAGCCTCTGAGCTTAGGGAATAAGCAAAAGTCACAGGGAGCAAAAGTCACAGGGTGCAAGGCCTGGACTATAGGGAGACTGAGGAACTGTCTTGATGCTCATCTTGGTTAAATAGTCTGTGACAAGGATGGAGTTGTGGACTGGTGCATTGTCCCGGTGAAAATGCCACTGACCCGATTTGAAGAGTGCTGGCCTCTTCCCAAGGAATCTCTCCGTGAACTCCATTAAAACCTCAACATAGTAACCCTAGCCCTAACCCTAACCCTTTGGCCAATCAACTCTGGTGTTCTGACTTCCTTACTCCTCCCACACCACTCATTATCCCTCACAGACTCCCTGCCTTCCTTGAATCTCTAATGCCACTCAAAAATTGATGCTCGATTTATGCAAGATGCTCCAAAAGCTGTCTGAAGCATTCCATACGTTTCTGTGGCATTTTTACCAAGTTGAAACAGAATTTTATTGCATATCGTTCTTCTAAAGTGTCCTCACGTCCAGATTGCATTTTTGAAATTCACTAACTGTGACAATCAGGCTTTAGTAGGATATATTCCAATTACTGCTGCAGCTGTTCATTTGAACCTGATATCATAAACACTGGTCAGTCATCTCATAAGATGTATAGCAATAACATACAGAATTTTTAAGAGTCTACGACAATTATAAATGCCTGTACAAAAAGGTCTGGAAACTTATTGAATGCACTACATATTTGACTAAACTGAATAGCTTGAAATAGAAATATTTTAGACAACTAAACTGTGTACTTATGCTAAACTGAACTGCTTGGAATGGAATTGCGTACTTAAGCTGAACTGAATTGTTTGAAATTGAACTGACTATTTGCATAAGATGGATTTGGTGTTAAATAACCTACAAAGGTTGATATGCCATAAAACCCAAACAACCTAACCTAACCATCATTATCAGCCTTAGGACATTTATATATCTAAGTTAGGATCTAGGACCATAAAGCAGAAACCTGACTGACCCCAAGCATCGTTGATTGTAACTACGCAATCATAACTTCATGTACCCAGTTTAGTACTATTTAACCCACTGAGATGACCCTGTCAAGTGCTACCACTCCGGGCCAGAATGGATTTGGGAGCAATGGCAATGAAGGAGTACTCCGCATTCCCCAAAGCTCCAGGATTACTGGAACCTCACCATCAGATTGTTTTATGTCATATCTTGGACACTCGTGGTGGTGGGGGGCTCTTACCCCTCTGCAGAGAAGCAGTCGGTATATTCTACAGCCTTCCCAGCAGACTGGGCAATGAAAGTTAAATGGTTGCATCTGAATTTTTCCGTACAAACATTTGGTTTAGATTTATTATATTTTATTGGTTCTTGTCAGTTTCTAAAAAATAAATAAAACCAATTCAAAATGTCACAATTTTGAAAGGTTAAACGCCCTAAATAAAAATAAATATATAAAAAAAGAGCTTTACACCAGTTTATATATTACTAAAAGTCTCATTAGATAGATAGATAGATATGAACAGACTGAAATAGATAGATAGATAGATAGATAGATAGATAGATAGATAGATCTATCTTAGTTAAGATAGCGTAGACAGAGTCAAACACACAAGGAGCTTTTGGTCTGATGATCATATAGGTGAGAAATTAACAGTCACCAAATGCCGTTGACTCTATATTTACGCTGAATAAATCGACTGCATCTCTGCAGAGACTCCCCCAACGAGTGTCCTGGATATGACACCAAACAATCTGATATTGAGGCTTCAATAATGCGGGAGCATTGGGGAATACTGAGTACCCCTTTAAGTACTAGAGCTTTGGGTTATGTGCAGTATCCCTTTATTGCCATTACTCCCTGGTCCACATTGACCCGGAGTGACAGTACCTGTTGGGGTCTCATGTATGAGTCAAATAGAATTATTCTATCATTTACTATGATTGAAACCATTTAACCGTGTTCAAACAAATGATTAATCTTTAATTGAATTATTAGTATTGCATAGGAATACTTGAAACCATTTAACTGTGTGCAAATGAATTAATAATGTGGAATAGAATTATTAATGTTAGACAGCAATGATTAAAACTATTTAGTGTTCTGAATGGGACATAAAACTGCATCTGATAGTGAGGCTCCAGTCTTATAGTTTGAGGAATGGGGAAGACCTCCTTATTGCCATTACTCCCAGGTCCACTCTAACTCGGAATCTTAGTCCATATCAGAGTTTCATCTTTTGGTTAAATAGAACTGCTCAATCTTTTACTTGGTATTATTATTATTAATATCAAATAGAATCATTTGTGTTAATAGTTACAACCATTTAACTGTGTGCAAACAATAAACAGCAATACTTGAAGCAATTTAACTGTGTGTAAGCAAATGAGTTCTCATCAATCTTCATGTCATGCTGCTTGAACGGATCTCTCTCTCTCTCTCTCTCTATATATATATATATATATATATATATATCGTCCATCGCTCCCAGCAGGTCTTCTAAACTTCATCTTGTGGCCGCGCAGAGCAGTTGTAGGTAAGTTCTTGCTGATCGACCAACACTCGCACGTCTCCATAAGAGAAAGTCATGTATGAGTTCGTCCTTGCTTCTTCTGCATGTCTTCTTCGTCTTGCTTGGATGGTTAACTCGTTAAAAAAAATTAACTACAAACTATTCACTAAAAAAGCTTACATATGTATTTACTTACCCTTCGGTACGAGCTGGATGCGACAATAAGTCAGTTTTTTAGCGGAGTTTAATAGGTTTTAATTCAGTAGGTTTGAATTCAGTGTTTTCCGCCTCCGAGACCGGTCGCAATATCAAGGCTAAAGAGCCCAGTCTGCCCATTGCTGGAGAAAGATTGTTAGATTAATTACTTTCCCAAGGATATCAGCGCTATGTGAAATATAAAGAGCATCATCCAGGAACTGAACTGGGATCTCTAAGTCCATTTCCTACGAAAATATCCATTACACCACGAGGGCCTCCTTAAAAAAGGATTTTGTATAAACGGGAAGTGACATTAAATAACCATCAACGGTTGATATGCCATTAAACCAAATAACTTAAGCCAACCTTAAAGACGAATAGCGTGAATAGTGCCTTTTTGCATATCTGACTTCTTGAATGTTTAAGCGTTGAAGCGTAAGTTAATGTCTGACAACCCGATAAAAAAAACAAATTTTACCGTTCTTAAAAATGGTTGAAGACATAGCCGAAAGCACTTGAAATTCTGGATCTTTCGGACGATTCTAACATTCATTCGTTCCAAATCTACGTTCCCTCGTTCGTAAACCATAAAAACTTCTTTTTGAATACATAGATTCTTCCTTGTCACATCTTTTTGACCAAACATGCACCAACCTGTCACTGACTTTATCCTCTGCAGGAGGATCCTCCTTATGACTCTAAATGGAATCTAATGGTGAGGCTACAATTCTAGAAATATGGAAAATGTCAAATAACCCTTCATTGCCATTACTTCCAGGTCTACTCTGACCCTGAGCGGTAATACTTGTTAGGGTCCAATCCATGGGCCAAAATAAACTGTTTAAAAATTATTTGTATTGGATAGGTATTGGATGATTGAACAATATTTATTTTTTATTTTATCTAATTTGAAAAGATTACAGTCTTCCTTTCTTTTACTATTTACTGTAGTGAATTTGAAAGAATTTCACTTGTATTGTAAACCTACAAACCCGACTAACGCTGGGGGAGTGTCCTCGTAGCGTAATGGTTAAAGCTGCGGAATGGTAGTAAGCGAGTTCGAACTCATGTCGCGCTATTACGTCCACTTTCGGACAAATACCCTTTGGAAAGGTATTAACTTCTTAATCCTCCAAGCTATGGGTTAAATAGTACCACTACGGTTCTTCTAGAAGCATAAATTTGGCTTTAGATTATCTGCGAAGGTTGATATATCATTCAACAAACAAACCGATCTATGCTACCATCTTGAAACGCATAAACAAGCTAAAGTTCCGATCTCTATCTAAATAATCGACGAGATATTTACGCATAACTTAATGGAACGAGGCTTGTTTATTTGAGTGATTTGAAAGGATTTCAATCGATCTATACTCCTGCTTAATCATATTCGCAAACTAATGACATCATCTCAAATCCAGAAACAATCACAAGATTTGATTTACCTCAAAATAACTATGTCATTTTATTAAGGAATTATATTAATTTTGCAATATTTTCTAACGAAGAAATGCAAATCTAAAGAGAAAAATATGGAAAAGGAAAAACGTTTTTGGGTTTCTATCATTCGCAGAGGAAAACCTTTGTTGTTTTTGTTTGGCAAGGGGATTGTTGTTGGGGTTCTTGTTTGTTTTGCTCTCTCTCTCTCTCTCTCTCTCTCTCTCTCTCTCTCTCTCTCTCTCTCTCTCTCTCTCTCTCTCTCTCCCTCAAAGTCTCTTACTTCGAACCAGATTGCTGATATACTGAGCGGACCAAATTTCAAATACGATTTCAGAATCTAAAAAAAAAGTTCAAAATGAAACCGCCCTATTGGTCGTAAAATATTTCATCAATATGACATTGATTTTCATTTTTGAATGATTTCTTCATTTAAAATAGTCCGTTATTGTTACTAATTGATATTCTCATCTTATTGACAACAAATTTGAAATATTCTTGAAGGAGTAACAAGACTCCACCTTAATTGATGACAGCTTATTTGAAATACTCTTCACTGACGACCTAGACTGCAACTTCCCGTTATATTAAAAAGAGAAGTTCAGAATCTTTTCTTGAGGTCTACTATTATAAAGTATTTATGGAGTTCTTATTTTTACTTAATCTAATTGTTTATTTATTGTATTTCTTGCCACTTTCTACCAGATTATAGAAACACCTACCGAATATTTATATTGATAAAAATTGTTTTCAAAAATAGGAATGGTGTATCTAGAAATTTAATATCACGTTAAGATATGCAAATACAAAATAACATTTTTGGATTAAATTGAAAACTTGGGTGTTCTCACAAAGAATTATGAGAATTCTAGAGTTTTTAATGAAATCTACAAGAACTTCTTCAGCGTCTACCAATGATCGTGTATTGGCTCAAATGCTCACTTACGTATTTCAGAGGGGGACTGATATGCAGTTGTGCACACCCATTAGTTAAAATACCCGCCCTCGTGTCATTTAAGTCAACAATTTAGCCTTTAGTTGAAACGATATACAAAAAAAAGAATCTACTATTTAACAAATACATTCGTTTTAATACATTTACGGTCAAATGTGCATTAATCCTTTTTGCGAACATCGAAAAACGATGTCTTTTCCCTCTTTACCTCTCTGTCAAGTTTCCACTCATTCATACACAAACACACACACACACCAACATATAAATTACCCAACCCCCCAGCCACTGACAAGTTATGACCAATGGTCAGCTTTTAAGCGGAGTAAAGTTGGTTTGAATTCTGAGTTTTCTTTCTCCTAGACTGGTTGCCTAACGAAGGCTAAAGAAACCAGTCTACTCTGTTGAGGAGCAAACAGATGGATTCATGACTTTCCCAGGGCCATTAGCGTGAAGTGAAACTCAAACAGCTTTGACCAGGATTTGAACTCGTGTCACTGATTCCATTTCCTACAATGATAACAGGTACGCTAAGCGCGCCTCAACTCTTACACACACATACACAAACACAATACATACATACATACATACATACATGTACACACAACTCAGTCGGTGTGTTTTAGAATACGCTGGCTGTATCTTCTACAGAAGACTTAGACCACCTTCTACAGGGGGATGTCTAGTATAGAATAATAAACTAAATTTAATTGGGAGATCAAGACAGTGTGGAGTACTCCTTCATTGCCATTACTCATAAGTTCGCCCTGACCTAGAGTCATAATACCTATTACCTATCTATGGGTCAAATATATTTGTTTGAAAATTATTAGCATTGAATAAAAATACTTGAAACCTTATAAATATGTGAAAACAAATGATTAATATTAAATAGAATTGTTAATATTTGATAGGGATACTTGAAACCACAAAACTGTAAGTAAATCATTTGTATAAATAATACTTATATTAGATACCGGCCCATTGGCGTGATGGTTAGTGTGTTCACCAATGGTCAGGTAGATCGGAGTTCAATCACAGGTCGAGTCACACCAAAGACTCCAAAAATGGTACTTGATGCCTCCTTACTTAACACTCAGCATTATAAGGTACGGGTCAAGGGTAAAGAGGAGCAATCCAGGAAAAGGAATAGCGCCGCGTCCTTCACCTCTGCGTTGTAGCTATTGAAAAGGGAGCCTTTGGGTCGCCCTCGACGACGGTCGGCCAACTTACTTATATTAAATACAATTATGCATATTAGATAGAAATATTTGAAGCTGTACAACTTTGGAAACAAATTATATTATTTATTTGGAGTGGTAACTTTAAACATTATAATTGTGTATAAATTATTCGGATTAGATAGGAATACTTGAAACCATACAAATGTCGGCAAACAAAAAATTCAGTTAAAAATATGATGGAATATAGATATTGAAAGGAATCAAATTTCGGCATTAAATAATCCATAAAAAAATGAACTGCCATTAAGCAAATATACCAAACCAAAAGACACACACACACACGCACACACGCACAAACACATCCTCATGTAAAACAGCATACATAAATTTTCACCCTCAAACTTTTATACACATGCATATGATGAATGTAACTTCGCGCGCGCGCGCGTGTGTGTGTGTGTGTGTGCACATATGTGTGACGAGATGTTAAAGGAAAACCAACTTATTGAACCCGAGAGAATGTTTTAACTCAAAAAATTATCCTCATGTGAAATAGGTGATCTCATCAAGAGGGCGTTCTGCGAGAATAAATTATAACCAGCGGGAGACCATGTTTCTGCAAGACCTAATTATTCGTATAGAATTTGAATTTACAAATTTTAATTGAAAAAATAATTATTTATTTTTAAAAAATTATTATTTGCATTTCGTTAAACATTACAAATTATATATATATATATATATATATATATATATATATATATATATATATATAATTTCTCAAACTGATAATGTAAAATAGTCACATAGCATTATTGCTTAGTTAGGACAAACAATCCGAAGAAAACTTTTAGAAGTGTCTCTCACTTAAATTTGAAAAAAATATTTCTCAACAAAACTACGTCAGAATGTTCATATGACAATATTACCTTCATAAGGTGATATAAAAATATAATTAGCATATCTCTTTTCTCTTACGTGGATTTACATTTTGTTAGATGACCCATGAATGTGTTAGTTTCCCATTGTAATAACACTTTACGATGATACTGATTGTTTTAAATTAGAAAAGAGTGAAGAATTCTAATAAACATCTCATGATTATCGCGAGAATTATGATGATTAAAAAATAATGTCCAATGTGGATGCAGACCTCAAAATTCACATTAGATTAAATCAAACTGTAAATTAGTTTATTTTCTAAATTAGATCATTTTAAATGTGTTGCTTTAATTAAAAAAATTGCGATATCATGTGCTGTTTTTGCTGGAAAACATAGATAGATAGATAGATAGATAGATAGATTGATAGATAGATCGTAACATCTACAAATCCTCTTTCATCGATATTGATCACTCTTTATAATTATAGCAAAATGCATTATCAAGGATCATTCAATTCGGAGAAAATTTAAAAAAACAATAAATGTAAATTCCGCATTATTTGTAATTGGTTTATAGCAAAAATTATAATAATCTACCAAAAATATTTGTTTTAATGCAATTCAAAATGGCGGCAAATCAAAGTGAATGCTTGAACAGAGATCTGTTATCAGTTTTGGTGTCTGTAAAGTACAAACCATGCAGAAATTATTGAAGAATGTGTGATATGTACGGAGAAAAAAGTTTTAGTAAAAAAAAGTTTGCCAACAGACTAAACATTGGTTTGCCACTACGAGCTTGTGTCGAAAAGACAGTCCATGAGGTGGAAACACATTAACTCTCCGGTAAAAAAAAGTTTTGGGTGCAGTAGACAGTAAAGAAGGTCATGCTGGCTGTCTTGTGAGGCATGAAAAAAGCCATCACAATTGATTTTTTTAAAATGGTGCAACTGTAAACATTGTATCCTACTGCCAACTCTTTAAGCAAATTTAACCTTATTTGTTGAAAGACCCTCGAATATATATATATATATATATATATATATATATATATATATATATATATACATATATGCGTGAGGAGGGTCGCAATAATTATCAGAATTTTAGTAATATATAGATATTAACAATTACTATAGAAAACTGAAAATGTTTATTCCTTTTGTAATCGCAAAATGGACATTGTTAAAAGAATTGAATAGGAATTTTTTACAGTTGTATGTGCCAGTGATCCAAGACTGGACTTATGTAAATAATTTCTTCTGCTAAACTTTTTTATATGAATTTCTTCAAATTTCAGTGAAGAAATACATAAATCAGCAATACATAAAAAGAATGATGGGGATTGTCGCCGAAACTAAACAACCAGGAAGATTTTGATTTTTACTCGTCTTGTTCGGATAAATGTTTTAGAATATTTATAAGTTTTTCCAACTGAGTATCAAATGCGCTCGTGGTGTAACGGTTGTCATCATAGGAAGTGGACGTGGCTAAAATCCTGAGCAAGGTTGTTTGTATTTCACCAAATAGGAAACGAACAAATCCAACTATTTTCCCACCAGCAGCGTGTAAACAGTTGGACCGACTTGTTTCTTTAACCTTGGTACGATAACCATTCTTGAAAGAAAAGTCTGAATTCAATCCAGTGGTAGACCTGGAGAGGGATGAGTTCTATCAGCCTATTCCTGCCCAAGACGCTGCACATGAGTTGTACTCCTATGACCGAACCAATTTACTGGATCAATGAGAGAGATCGAACATCTATTTTCTGTTGGCTCGCCAACAAAGCCACGTTACTCAAAGTGACATCTATTTGGAAAAAAAAAAGACTCGCGTAAAAACGTATTAATCAGCTTGGTGGTTGAAATGGTTGCATATTTTCCAATAGGGGCAATGATTGGTAATCGTTCCTGAATCAAAGAAGCTAAGATTTCGAATACTGATTCCCGGTGTAGGCCATCCCCAATCGAAGAATTGATTCAAAAATCTTTCGACTTTACTCTCCCTGAGTTGCGTATTACACATTCTTGTCAAGTAGTCGCTGTTCGACAAATGACCGAATTTCGGATGCTAATAGTTAAGGTAAGTAGGGCCCCTTTAATCAAAATATTGGCGCATCACAGTCTTCTCTCTCCCTATATTTGAATGAGACTAAGCCAAACTTAGTAAATATCAAATATTTACTCATGCTTATTTGAACATGTATTTACGTACACGCCATATTTTTATGAAAACGTTTCGCTCTATACATTTTCAGTGCTCTAAGATACTGTATATACTCATGTATTGGTTGAATTTTGAAGGTCTAATTTTTAGGAAGAACAAAAAGAAACATCGATCAATACATTAATAATTTTGTAGGATTGAAATTCAAACATAATGTCTTTTGTGGTACTATTTACCAACCCCTCCGCTCGGGCAGGATATGACACAAGGTCAATTTTTAAGCGGAGTTTAACAGGTTTGAATTCAGAGTTTTTCCTTCTCCTAGACTAGTTGCCTAACCATGGCTGAAGAACCTAGTCTGTCCTACTATTTACCCATAGCTGGAGGGAGAATTATTGGATTCATACCTTTCCCAAGGGTATTAGTGCTATGTGAAATGCAATCAGTCTCGTCCAGGATTTGAACTCGTATCGCCGTGTTCATTTCCTACGGCGATAACGACTACACCACGGGCACCTCCTATGTCTTTTGTGGTGTCCTCGTGGTGTCATGGTTAAAGCGATGAACTGCGGAACCGTCGTAAGCGAGTTTGTACTCCAGTCGCGCTTTCACGTTCACTTTCGGGCAAATACCGTTGAGAACCACAAGTGTTCTTCTAGGAGAATAGCTTTGGCATTAAATAACCTACAAAGGTTGATATGCCATTAAACAATGAAAACCAAATCATAATGTCTGTACAATGAGGGTAAAATAACGAACAGAGTTATGTTTCCCGTAACATATTAAGTCAGTTCCCTGAAATTCTTCCACGTTCAGGGCAATGGGGAGAGAGTTACTTGGGGATTCCCATCTCCTCTTCAAATATCATGTAACATGTTGTACTGTTACTTGGTACTGGCAGCTTGTAATGATCCCGTACTTGTCATAATATTGAATGTTTGAATAATTGATTTTAACGGTATATCGATCCATTTAGATTTATTTTGTGTCTTGGGGTTAGGGAATTGTGTTCATTGTAGGGTAATATTTACATTTTCAGATAGGTTATTTCTGAAGTGACTTTTTTCACACTGTCCAATCATATACGAATGATTTTCAAACAAATCTATTTGACCCCTATATGGGACCCTAATAGCTCTCTTTGAGGTACGACGGGGAAAAGAGTCGAAAAGGCGTAATGGCAATGAAGGAGTACTCCACGCTCACCATCAGATGGCTTAGTTTCATATCCAGGACACTCGTTGGGGAGGGTTAGGGTCTTACCCTTCTACAGGCGTATTATAAGCCCCTCTGACTGGGTGGTTAAATGTTCGAGATGGATTACCTTTAATAGGGCTAAAAAAAAACACTGCCCAATGATTTACTCATTGTTAGACGGATATGTGGGTTCTTGTCTTTAACAATGAGATTAATGAACTCAAACTCTCATTGGCGAGGTTTGAACCCGTCTCACCGATTATATTTTCTGTGACGATAACCATTTGGCAACCTGCACATCTACAAATCTATACATCCATTTTAAACGCTAGTAGATACACTTAAATGTGTAAGTGCCCATTATTATGTTTTAATTATATGTGTACATAATCTTGTAATCGCACTGTAATTTGAATGAAATCTAAAAACAGTGCAAACTGATTCACCATCCGACCCACACCAATGAACATAGAACAGACGAAACAAGCACACGCATAATCTATTTATATAGCTAAACTCTTGATACATGCACAAGCATGCAAATACTGTTGCGTAACGCTCGCCTTGGTGGTTTCATAAGCTGGTACGTATAATGTGTGTGAGAGAGACATATCACTGTAGAACTACTAAGTCAGTTAGAACTAGAAATAAAGATAGCGGAGAGAATGTGTGTTACCCCGGAGAGGCGACGTTCTTTCAGTTGTAAGAGACGGACCCGCCCCCATCAGTCCAAACGCAAGCCGTGTTGGTGGTAATATTTCTATTTATGTACGTACTCTTGTAAATATATATACATATATATATATGTATACATATATATATATATACATATATATGTATGTATGTATGTATGCGTAACATCTAAAAGCGATGTTAGTGATGGCGGAAGCAGCGGCGGGGGCTTCCTTGGTTTGAGAGGCAAATGTTCTGCCCATAAGGCTGACTGATGCAGTAGTAATTCAAGAATCCAAGAGAAGAGCTCTACTCTAAAAGAAAAAAAAGAAAGAAAGGGAAGAAAAGAAAAAAAAAAGAAGAAGGAAGAGAAGAATACAACTTTTCCTGTTTTTTACATAAGGTGGCGAAACACTTGGCTTTTTTTTTATTTCTTGTCTGCAATTCCGACGAGGAACGTCACTTTTACGCAAACTTTCTTCTCTCAGTCTTACCGTCTCTTTGGAGAAAGTAAACATGGTGAAATTTGTCTTTTCACTAAATCTACTGCCGTTGGTTTTCCTGATCGAGAACTGTAAGTATTTTAATAACGACGATATTTCTGGTTATTCACTAATCTTTTGTATAATGTTCTGATATATCAACAACTTTGAACATAATGAGCCAAAAGCCGGTAAATGCGGAAAATATCTACATCGGTATACAGGTAGATAGCAAAGAAAATATACAGGTACTACGCTTTTATTATCGGAGTTTAAGGTATAGATGCATCTATCTATCTATCTATCTATCGATTCTTTTGGTATTGATGTATTCATCTATCAGTAGGCAGATACTGGTTGACTGATAACTACACAAGATAGATAGATAGATAGATAGATACGTAAAGATTGATTAAAATTGACCTTGTGTTGCATCCAGCTTATGTGGAAAAGTTGGATAAAAACATACATAAAAAGCAGACTGGGATAGATAGATAGATAGATAGATAATTTTTATTGTTAGCTTATAAGTCGTGAATAGGCAAAATAAAAAGTGTCTTAACCAATTTAGGATCAAATTCTTATGGTTAGCCACAAGTGTTAGATAACATAGGACTTGTTTGCATGTGTTCCATCGTATTTCAAATACGGAAGCACAAGTGTCCTTTATTAAAATGTAACACGTATATCTTAATTCTCTAACGCGAATTGACATTATACTCGAAGGAAAATTCTTCTTCAGTCATAGATCTACATATTCCTGCAAAAATATTTCTTCTCTCTCTCTGTCTCTCTCTCTGTCTATATATATATTGGCTGCATTTCTTCATTAATACAAATTTCGTTGAATATAATAGACATTTTGTCTATATATTTTCTTGTTGATCCTTTCATACTGCCGTATTGATTTTATAGTATTCGGCGGGAATTGATTGATATATTTTCCATAATTGTTTATTTCCCAAGTACTTTCTCCCCTGATAATGACTCAAAGTCGGACAGAAAGTACTTGGGAAATAAACAATTATGGAAAATATATCAATCAATTCCCGCCAAATACAATAAAATCAATACGGCAGTATGAAAGGATCAACAAGAAAATATGTAGACAAAATATCTATCATATTCAACGAAATTTGTATATATACATATATATATATATACAAATTTTGTATATATATATATATATATATATATATATATATATATATATATATATATATATTCTGAGATGAATATCTGACAGTTATATGCACAACAAAATGTATTATCTACTCCCTGACAAAAGTAAACATTAATACAAACGACTTCAATTATCGATCCACATGCAATAAACATAAAATTCGCAGTATATATCAAATCAATCAAGAATGTAAAGTTCGGTTTTAGTTTCTCTGAAATTGTAAAAACACAATTGAATAGGTAAAGTTAAGAAATGTTTCCCAAGTTCAGTGCAAAATGCGTGACTACGTGACAATTTAAACGGCAATAAATTTATAACTTCGGTTAAAAATCTACTTTTGATTTCAAACCAATGAAAAGACAAGAATATTATTTATGTTACAATAATGTGTGATTGATTGATTGATTGATTTTGACGGCACGTCCACCCATCAAAAGTTATTTCCTGCCCAGAGGTTATGGAATCGCGTTCACTGTACGTTCATATCTATACTTTTGTCAAGATCTTTCTTAAGTTTTTTTTGGGGGTGGGGGGTAGAGAAAGATTCTTACATTTGGTTCTATCGAATATGAATGTTTTAAACAGATCTATTTGATCCATAAATGGGACTCTAACAAGAACTAATAAACCGGGTCAGAGTGGATCTGAGAGTAATAGCAATGAAGGAGTACCATACACTTTCCAGATCTTCATAAGGGGAGTCCCTGGGGTGTTATGGCTAACATGCTGGACTACAAAAGCGTAGTAAGCGAGTTGGGGCTTCAGTTGCATTATAACGTTCACTTTCAGACTAATTCCCTTTTGGGAAAGGTATGAAGCAACTAATTTTCTTCTAGCTATGGGTTAAAATTGTACCACTACTCTTCTTCTTTATAGCGGGCTTCCGCATTGAATAACCCGCGAAGGTTGATATGCCGTTAAACAAAGAAACCAAATCAATATCCCCAGAACTGGAGCTTTCCTACCCCATACAGTTAAGTGTCATACTCAGGACAGCCTTTTCTCTTTGAAGAGGATACAGTCAGAGTATCATAAGACTAGTCGAAAGGGCAAAATATTGTGTGAAGTACAACGATAAGGATATAAAGTTTTATAACAATGAAGAGTAAGATACTCACCGACAAAGTTTGTTTGTTTTTTTTTTTTGTTTAAAGCAGATCCAAATAATTTATATCAACTCATAAAAGATTGGTACATTACATGTTGATTGACGATTTTAAACTGTTTGTATAAAAATGCTAGTATGCACAGCTGTCACTTTATATGCATAATCGACAACCTGTGAACCCAATGGGTTCCTTGCCCAGTCGGCTGGGGTTGTAGAATACACCGACTGCACCTGTGCTGAGGGGTAAGATCCCCCAACAAGTGTCCTGGATATGACACTAAACAATCTGATGGTGAGGTTCAAGTAATGGTAGATCTTTGGGTAATGCGGAGTACCTCTTCATTGCCATTGCCCCCAGGTCCAGTCTGGCCTGGAGTGGTAGCACCTGATAGGGTCCTATCTAAAGCACCTGATAGGGTCCTATCTAAAATGCGTACTTATGCTAAACTGAATTACTTGAAATAGAACTGCTTTAACATTTAAACTGCGTACTTATGCTAAACTGATTTGTTTGAAATAGAACTGTTTTTGACATTGAAACTATACTTACGCTAAACTGAATTGTTTGAAATAGAAATGTTTTGATATTTAACTGTATGTGGACATAAACTATACTTATACTAAACTGAATTGTTTGAATTAAAACTGTCTGACAAAACTAAATAGCTTGAAATAGAAATGTTTTTAAGAATTAAACTGTGTACTCATGTCAAACTGAATTGTTTGAAATAGAACTGATTATTTGTATTAAATGAATTTGGCGTTAAATAACCTTCAAAGATTTATATGCCATAAAATCCAACCAACCAACCAACCAATGGGTTCCTCTTCTAACAGCGGTCCATGATGATTGCAATACTTCAATTTTTATGAAGTTTATAAAGGTTTCTTATAAGCATTCCATAGTTATTGCCGTTCTATCGAGAATTTAAATCATCAAAAGTGACATTCAGTACAATCGCAGACACAAAATTACCAAATTTGATATTCCTCTCTCCTGAAAAAGCATTTTAAGTGCATTGCTCAATTAAATAATGTACTATTTTGCTCGATTACAATTCTTTCTCTCTCTCTCTCTCTCTCACTCTTTCTCGCTATCTCTCTCTCTCTCTATATATATATATATATATATATATGTGTGTGTGTGTGTGTGTGTGTGTGTGTGTGTGTGTGTGTGAAGCAGTAGTTCTTCAGTTAAGCATGTTTGATTAAATAATAAAGACACATTTTGTCAATAAAATTTTATTAGGATCCTTTCAAGTTTCCTGACAAGTGTTTTGGTTTTAGGCTGGAGTTCATAGATGAATTTACTGAAATTGTCCCGAGCGCTGATGGCCTAAGAAAGGTCCGAAAGCGCTCGAGACAATTTCGTTTAATTCATCTACGAAGTCCAAGCTAAAACCAAAACACTTGTCAGGAAACTTGAAAGCATCCTAATAAAATTACATAGACAAAATGTGTCTTTATTCTTTATTATTGAATCAAACATGCTTAGGTATATATATATATATATATATATATATATATATATATTATATATATATATATATATATATATATATATATATATATATATATATATATATATATATATATATATATTCCGCTTTTTCTTTCCTGTTATCGGTCAGTCTCGCGGGACCCTATAGATCTGCACCTGGACAAGGTTGTGAAGAAAACTGGTGGTTTCACAAGCAGCAAGTTTCCCCTTTTCATGACTCTGCTGTTGTCCGCTGAAGAGCAAGGCGATATACAACGCAAACATTATACAGATACATACATGTATACATAGATATGCATAAATATACATACTGCTATAATGAGAATTTTTAATAATATAGTAGACTGAGAAATATCTTAACATACTTTCGTTACCTCACATGGTATAATGGTTGGCAATCTGGTTTAGCAGACCACTGATAATGAGTTTGATTCTCACTGGGATCCTCGTTCTTCCAACTCGTGCCAAAATAAAGTTAAACTTAGCAAAAGAAAATATTTAACATATTATAACAGCTTCAAACTTTGAATGAAAGATTGATAATTACTTAACAAATACAACAAACATGTTACCATAACATTTCTCATAGAGCAGAGCTTTATATACGACGAAAAATTTCCTATAGGTATGTACACGTTAGGTGGGCTGGGTTTTTTTAAAAGTTGACACGGAAACGGCTAATAATGCCTCAGGTTATTACCATAACAATGGAATTTCTCATTATTATGTTAATGAAATGAGGTTGCGTGGCCGATATATATATACACACACACACACACACACACATACACACACACACATATATATATATTTACACACACACACACACACACACATATATATGTATATATATATATATATATATATAAGCGGAGTTTAATACATATATATATATACATACATACATACATATATATATATATATATATATATATATATATATTAAACTCCGCTTAAAAAATTGACTATAGGTCGCATCCTGTTTTGTACATATATAAAAACCTGCTGTTTTATATGCCTGTATTATTATATGCATGAAGTTTTGTTCATGTACGTGTGTGGGCTTGTGTGTGCCTCTGTGTGTGTGTGTGTGTGTGTGTGTGTGTGTGTGTGTGTGTGTGTGTGTGTGTGTGTGTGTGTGTGTGTGTGCTAGTAGACAGATAAGGAAAACTTTTCCTGGATTATGAAATTAAAACAAGCTCAATCAGTGGCTCGTAATTTTTTATAGTCCTAACACAACCACCTGGACAACCAAAATAATTTAATGTAGCAGTGGACAATTCATTGTTAATAATCTTTCACTTAACTAATTGAGTTGAAGATCAAAAGACAACGAAGGCTGCTAGTTTTCTACCATAGATTATGATAAACTGAAGAAGACATCGACGGTGAAAATAGCAATATATAAAGTCCATAAACATCTAACAAGATTCTATTTGGTACAAATATAATGAATTAATACTAAAATTACCGACCCATTGGTATAGTGAATAGAGTATTCGCCAAATATCAAGGAGACAGCAGTTCAATCCTTGGTCAAGTCATTCCAAAGACTCAAAAATGGTCCTTGATGTCTCCTTGCTTAACACTCAATATTATAAGGTACTGATCAAAGTTAAGTGGGGCAACCCAAGGAAAAGAGTAGTGCCCTACCTACACCTCGGTGTAGAAGCTATAAAAAAGGGACCTTCATGTCGTCCTTGACTCAGGTCAGCCAATTAAAAAAAATTCTAAATAAAGCTTATGGTTTTTAGGAAAGGGAATGTTGTGAATTAAGAAAACAAAATCTGAAGATTTGAAGAATTATGCAGTAAAGTCTTAGCCAGTCTCAGTTCTAAATCAGGGAATTCTTAGGACTCTTCACTCTCAAATTGCACTCTGCACCTCCAAAATAATTATCAGTGGAACATGGGCTTCACCTTGGGAATTACAAGTAATTTGGAAATGACATTGTACTTGTAAAATATCAAAGTGCCCAACACTTCCTTATTTATGTTCAGTAATTTGTGAATATTAAAATGATATTAGAATTATGCAATAATAATTAATCCTATGCCCTGCTCCCCAGCAATAAAAGAAAACAATTATAATAAGGCTAATATATATATATATATATATATATATATATATATATATATATATATATATGTTTACTTATCTTCTAAGCCAATCAGCGATTTGAGAGTTCCTTAAAAACTTCCCCGCTAATAAAAGGGAAAAGAAAATTTAAATTAAATATCTAAATATATTCATAGAAACTGTTCAATTTCTTTAATTAGTACATTTTTGTTGTTATGGCAACACGACACATACTTGGTTCAAGTGGCACCAAAAATACCTCATGTTGAGATAACAACAAATTTACTTATTATTCAATTCCTCTGTCTATGAGAAATTTATTAATGGAATATTTATTCTGTTGGGTGACATTAAAAGGTGGTATGCACGATATAAATATATATATATATATATATATATATATATATATATATAGTCATCCCTAGACAAACTGTTTCGTTGTATCACAACTCATCAGTGATGTGTGTGTGTGTGTGTGTGTGTGTGTGTGTGTGTGTGTGTGTGTGTGTGTGTGTGTGTGTGTGTGTGTACTGATGATGTAGTTAGGTATATTTATGAATAAAGAGTGCTCAATATCATTGATAGACCTGATGAACGCATTTGCAAGAAAACGAGTTGCTAAACATCGATGACTCTGTACTTACACTATCTTAATATATATGTGTGTGTTTGAACGCACGTGTGCGTGCATGTGTGTGTGTGTGTGTGTGGCATAATTCAAACCTAGATCTACATATGCTCTATCACTGATACAAACTACTTTTTATTTATAAATATAGCAAAATTTATAACTACATTATATATATATATATATATATATATATATATATATATATATATATATTGAGAGAGAGAGAGATGAGGTTTGTTAAAAAAGTTCTATTCCAAAATCAGAAAGGACAGCATAGCTGAACATTCTGTGATGTCAATACACAACTACTTATAAAACTAGAAAAATCTGTTTTAATTCCCATACAGGTGAGTCCTGTACAAAAGTTAAAGGTCAACGAAAAATCTAAAATCTTGGTGAGGCTTAGAACTTTGAACGACACCCTTATATATATATATATATATATATATATATATATATATATATATATATATATATATATACTCTCTACATTACCTGTATTGCCAAAAATACCGGCAGTATCTAGATAATTTTGAAAAAACTGATTTTAAATTTGTTCATATATCTAAACATATCACAAACTCCAGTTATACTATTACGTTCGATTAATTAATTAATTAATTAATAGCTAATCTGCAATTTATATGTTATTTTGATTATATTTCTTCTATAAACAAGTCTGTCCCTCAGATTAAAAGAAAAATTACTGTCCGCCTCAAAATTGACAAATAACTTTCATCATTGAATAATTAACGAATTTTATTTATCAGATTCAACATATCATTGTATTTCTTCTTTATTTCTTTTCTTTGTTTTTTCAAAATCGTATATCAACTTTTATACGTTATTCACTGTCAAAGACGTTCTTGTTGAAGTACAATAACGGTCCGATTTAACCGATTGCTGGAGAGATAAAGAGATTTATACCTTTCTCAGTGATATTAGTCCGAAAGTGAATGTAATTGCCCGACTGGAATTCGAACTTACTTACTACGATGTCAAAATCCAACACGTTAGCCTCGATGCCCCAATGACTGACAAGGAACGTCTTTTAATTTTTTTACAAATTCTTTGTTTTTGTACAAGGAAACAGAATTATGAAACTTGTATTAATTTAAATTGAAGGAATTGTAATGAACTCTGTGTGTGTGTGTGTGTGTGTGTGTGTGTGTGTGTGTGGTTTCTTTGAACAATAATGGTTCTATTTAACCCATAGTTGGCGTATAAGAGGGTTCATACCTTTCCCAAAAATATTTGTCCAAAAGTGAATGTAATAGCCCGACTGGAGTACGATGTTGCAATCCAACGCTTTAGCCACTACGCCATGGGGTCTTCTTCTCCAGTATTTCTTCGTCATCAAAAGAGATGTTAATATAAAGGGTCGTGTAACCATGACAACAGAAATTCTCATCATTCTGTGGTGAGAGCAGGTTTCGTTATCAGTTAATATATTCGTGTATAAATCGATCTCATGTATAAATTGATCTCATTAATAGCTCGACTCTTGATCCATGACAACAAAATTATTGATTGAGTGAATTGATCTTTGAAACCAATAGTTTCTTCTCGTTCTTCACATTATATTTGAATTTCAATTTTGGTTTGGTATCTTTATTCAATGGCATATCAACCATTATGGGTTATTTAATACCAAAGCCATCCTTGTAAAAGAACAGTACTAATACTATTTAGCTCATAGCTGGGGTAATAAAAGCCTCCATTCCTCTCCTAATGGTCAGAAATCGAACGTAATAGTATGACTGGAGTTTGAACTCGTTTACGACGATATCACAGTCCACCACGGTAGTCACTACACCACAGGGACTCCCCGCTCCGGGCCGAATTCGAACCTACAAAACTATTATTAATCACGTATATAGGGACGTCAGTTTTTAGTCTTCATGTTACGAAAACAAATGAAATTTGCTAACCGGGTTTAATTTCTGGACGAGGCTGTTCGTGTTCCACGTGTCCCTAATACCCTTAGGAAAGAGATGAATCCATTTAATCGCCACCAGCTATTGTTAACTAGTAGGTCAGACTGGTTTCTTTAACGTTTGTTAAGCAACCAGCCTAGCAGAATGAAAACTCTTACTCCGCTTAAATATTGACCTTGTGCTACATCCTACCCGGGGCGGAGAGGTTGGGTAAATGCAAACTTAACATTTGAAATATAAGTTGATGCTTACAATTATAGCCACTGCAATAAATTCTTTTGACTCTCAGTCACTCCAACTCAAAAACTCACACACACACACACACATTTTATGTATATATATATATATATATATATAGTGAGATTGACTGGCAGATTGATAGCCCAGTCGTCTGGGGCTGTAGAATACACCAAATGCTTCTCTGCAGATGGGTAAGACCCCAACCCAACGAGTGTCCTAGATATGACACAATCTGATGGCGAGGTTCCAGTAATGCTGGAGCTTTGGGGAATGCGGGACCCTTTTACTGCCATCGTTCCCAGGTCCACTCTGTCTCGGAGGGGTAGAACCTGATAAGGGTCCGCTCATTGGGTTAAATAAAACAAAACCGTGCTTTCTTGAGTTTACAGTCTTTTGCATTTGAACTGCGTATTTATGCTAAACTGAATTGTATAAAATAGAACTGTTCTGACACTAAACAATCTGATGGTGAGGTTCCAGTGATCCTGGGGCTTTGGGGAATGCGGAGCACCCCTTCTTTGCTATTGCTCTTAGGTCCACTCTGATAGCACCCGATAGGGCCTATCTATGGGTTAAATAGAACTAAACTGCATACTTATGCTGAACTGAATTGTTTGAATTAGAACTGTTTGACTAAACTGAATAGCTTGAAATAGAAATGCTTTTGGCAATTAAACTGTGTATTTATGTTAAATTGAATTATTTCAAATGAAACTGTTTTTAACATTGAAACTGTACTTACGCGAAACTGAATTGTTTAATATAGAACTGTTTTGACATTTAACTGTGTGTAAACAAAATCTATACTTATACTAAACTAAATTAGCTGAATTAGAACTGTTTGAATAAACTGAATTGCTTGAAATAGAAATGTTTTTGACTATCAAACTATCTACTCATGCTAAACTGAATTGTTTGAAATAGAATTGATTATTTGTATAAAAATGGATTTGGCGTTAAATAACCTACAAAGGTTGATTTGCCATAAAACACAAAGAACTAACTAACACTGATTGACAGATTGATTGATTGGTGGATTTATATATTGATTTATGTCAACGGCATTTCAACCCATCTAGGGCTATTTTATATCTACAAATTAGGAAATCCCGTTCATTGTACGTTCATATCTATATTTTATGTAGTTTCTGAAAAGTTTTGTTTTTTTTGCACTTGATCTTATCGAATATGAATAATTTTTAAACAGTTCTATTTGACCCTAAGATGGGGCCTTAATGGTACTATCACTCCAGATCCATGTGGACCTAGGAGTAATAGTAATGTCGAGGTACCCCATATTTTCCAGAACTAAAATCTCGCAATCTGATGCAGTTTAGTGTCGTAGCTTGGACATTACTATTTTTGTTGATGGGTGAGATCTTAATCCTCTACATTGAGAGTATTCTGGCCAATATATCAATGTATGTATGCACTTTGACCCGGAGTGGCAGTAACAGTTATAATCACATCTATAAGTCAAATGATTGATCTAAAAATTATTTGTATTAAAAAGGAATACTTGATATATAGTTTTTGGCGACCGTTGTCGAGGGCGACAAGAAGAGTGCTTTTCAATAGCTACTACACCGAGGTATAGGGGAGGGTGCTACTCTTTTCCCTGGATTGCTCCACTTTACCCTCGGTATGTACCTTATATCACTGAATGTTAATCAAGGAGGTATCAAGTACCATTTTTAAAGTCTTTGGTATGACGTAACCTAGGATTGAACCCAGGTCTCCCGGACCATTGGCGAACACTCTACCCACTAGGTCAATGAGCCATTACTTGATATATATAACCATAAGCAAAATATTTGTATTACTTGATATATATAACCATAAGCAAAATATTTGTTTGGGAATCACTTGATATGATATTACAGTGTGCAAATTATTTGTATTAAGAATAGATACTTGAAGCTAAAATTGTTGAATAAAGATTATTATTATTATTATTATTATTAGTTTTTTACAACCATATTACTGCTTGCAAACAAATGATTATTATATAGAAATAATAATCATTTAAAAACATAAAATTGTTAATTACGTGTATTAGAAATGAATATTTGGTATCATATAACTGTGTTCGAAAAGATCCAAACAACTACATAAAAAATGAATATAGACGTACAATAAATGTGACTCCCTAACCTCTGGGCATAAATTTACCCATAACATTTTAATAGTCAATTAAAATCTATCATTCATTCATCTATCTCTCTATCTATCTATCTCACATATTCCGTTTATATATATATATATATATATATATATATATATATATATATATATATATATATATATATATATATATATATATATATATATTCGTTCTAAGAACCACATAATAAATATAAACGTCAAATGAATATGACTCCCGAACCTCTTGGCATAAATCTACCCTTAACATTTTTAAAGTCAGTTAAAATCTATCATCCATTCAATCTCTCATTCATCCATCCATCCATCCATCTATCGATCTATCTATCTATCTAATAAATTCCGTTTATATATATATATATATATATATATATATATATATATATATATATATATATATATTCGTTCTAAGAACTACACAAAAAACAGATATAAACGTCCAATGAATGTGACTCCCTAACCTCTAGGCATAAATTTACCCTTAACATTTTAACAGTTAAAATCTATCATTCATTTATCTATCTATCTATCTCAAATATTCCGTATATATATATATATTTGTTTATGTATTCAGATACTTTAATGAGCAAACTGATCATAAGAATATTTGCCGATGTTCAGGGATAAATTTTGTGCTGTTTTCTTCACAAATGATGTTGGCATTTACTAAACGTAGACTAGTTTGGTTCAAAGCCAGAAGTCTCGAACACCGAGTAAAAAACAAACTTACGAAGAATGGTCTGCGAGAAAAGCTTGCTAAGCTTTGACCCATGTGAAGTGCTGATCGTTATGATGTTCTAAACCTAGTTTAATTTTGC